>JAEQBH010000745.1:1800000-2176290 GCA_016808115.1 Tetrastigma voinierianum | reverse complement strand
TACTTGTATTATTTCTAGCCTAAATGCTATATTGGCTTGAAATTTTCTCTAGACTGTAAAGGTCAGAACTTAAATCAAAATTTGGGGATTGAAGATTAATTTTAGAATTTGACTATGTTCTAATAAATGTATTGAATTTCAGACCACATGGCTACCATATTGAAATTTCAGATTGTAGTCTTAATAAGTCGGACAAAATTTTCTTTAAATGTTTTGCATTTTGCACTTTACTGTTCTCAGCCAAGCCTTAAACATATGCTTTTTATATGATTTAACGCCAGCTGACATTTTTGGCCAATTTCACATCATATTACCCACGCCCTTATCGAACGACTGGGGTGACGTAAAGCCATAGAATCGTCTGCTCTGATATAGTCACTTGGAAGCTCACGCAGACGTTACTAAACGCGAACCAAAGTTATTTACTGTATGGATTGTGTAGCGAATTGAGCATCCGACTTAATCTAGAGCCGCAATGTTAATTGTAAGAAATTAGTCGAGAAAAAGGTGAGTACTCAAAATCATTTTCAAAACTAAAGTGTTTAAATTACAATTTTGTAAAGTGCTTGAAAATATAGATTATAAAGCATTTTTTTTTACCTCCCAATTGTTATACTCACAGAAAAAGTTTGATTTTATTTAAGAAACAACTTGGCCTCGGGGTTTAGCAAAACCCCACAGGCCAAATTTCAGCTCTCATTGCGATTTCGGATTGCGTACAGAATAAGTATTGATATTACGACTAACTATATTGCCCGTCGGTAATTGGGGATTAGATCTAAAGATATATTTACATAAAGGAGTCGCCTCCCGCATTACTCCGAGGGGATATAGTTAGCGAGCCGACTTAGTACATAAATACGATGCCACATGGTCTGAGGTTCCATCACCAAGCATTTGGTTCAAGGTTCCATTATGCCATAGAGATCCCACCGTATTCTACCCCGGGACTATATTAGCCGTAGTGTCTAGAAATAATTACCGATGCCAGTTCCGAGGTCTAAGGCATCACGCTCAGGTATTTCGTAAATGGCTACAAATGGTTGGTACTTGATTTAATAAAGAGATAGCACTTTAAGAGAAAGAATCACCATCAAACAATAAAGCAGTTATAATAGCTTTATTTATTTCAAGAATGGGACTAGTTTTCAAAACAAGCAAGAAGAAAATAAGCAATGTTAAATAGTTTAATAGCTTTCGTAAATGGTTTTCTCATAGCAAAAACTCAGTTTCCTTACAAACAAGCTTACAACCATTTCGTACGTATTTTCATATTGGGAGGCATGTCGCAGAGCAAAGATTGTAACTTATAGTACACACCGAGCCTGCTTTGGCTCACAGCTTTCTCTGCTTTTTTTAAAATAATTTTTCAAAAGTGTGTGTTGGCCGAAGACTTTCCTGCAGATCCTCACCCTGTACTGTGGTTGTGATTATATATAAGATAAGGTGTAAAGTAAAGTAGTAAAAGTTAAACAGACATTTTGTATATGTAAATATCGTTTTGTAAAATATGCATGCATTTAATTTTGAGAAAACAGTTGCGATAAATTAGTTACTTGATTGATACTTATCTGAGAGTTTACTGACACTATACCTTATGATCAGAGGCTGATTCTTGAAAATATTGGGAGTGTATTTTTTTATATACAGTGATTTTTGTATTTCGCTTCTGACCACTGCAGCCTCAAGTATGTCGCTTCTGGATTTTAGTTTAAATCTAAAGGTGTGGATTTTGATAGAAAAATGAAAATTCTATAACCCATGTTTTCCAAATACGTCAGCAGCTTTAACCCGCTTACCTTCACGGTAACTCGTCACGAAATAGCTTAGCTGGAGGTTACCGTGGAGTCGCTTGCGAGATTTCCGGCCACTTGTGAAGGGTCCGCTTAACCGGTCTTCGGGGAAGGTTTGTCGGGTTGTCGGACATGACGGTGAGTTCGACCGCTCTGCACCCATGAACCAAAGGCTTCGAAGATCGATATCACCCGGGAACAGGTACCTAAGCTCTACGTACGCTTCCGAGATTTCTTGTTCGGGCGTCTCACATCGCGCCAATTGTAGTCCTAAATTTCTCAAAGTCAATGGATCACCGGGAGATTCACTACCACCACTACAGAACCTCATCCAGCATTCTTTTCTTTATGGAGGGTGAACGTGATCCACCTTCTCCATGGAGAATTGATCACTTCTCCTACTAAAGATAGGAAAAGGCCTCTCATTTCTTAACGACGACTTATTCTTCTTTTTATGTAACTATTTCCCGAATGGGCCACCGTTGAGAGCGCTTCTTCCTATCTGCTAGAGGCAGGCTGACTCCATTCTGAGTAACATCTACTATACTTCACACAAATAAGTTATAGCCATTAGTAAAAGTTCGCTGACCTAGAGGCGGAAGCATCCGGTGAAGTATCCAAGCGCTAAGGCCCTCAGAGGAGGCATCTGGAGCTGTAGGTGTCTGGGCACCTGGCAGAGAGCCTCCGCCGGCGCCCCGCCTATTCACCGGTCCCAGTGCCACGCTTCCAGTGGTCTGGCCCCATCAAAGGCCTGGTTAAAGCCGCTGGTTTGGGAACCATCAGCCAGCGGTACCCACACCCTTCATTAATCTCTTCTTCCACGCAATATGGCACAAATGTTAGCACCAGGAACATGCGAGGCCTGGGCTTAATTTTCCTGTCATGATTGAAAGAGGTAGATCAGAGATTGTCGTCACTCTTCTTTACTTCTCGGCAGCTCTGGGTTTAATTTCACCTTATTTTTGAGGTGCCCGACATGATGAGAAGGAAAGAATGGGAAGGAAAGACCAAGATATGTGATTTTTTTTAATTTTGAATTTTTATTGTTGTTGGTGTAGTCTATTTGCTCTTTTATATGTGGAACGGCGGAGCCTAACTAAGGGACATTCTTGTCTACAAAAGAATGATTCCTTTTTCATCACATATTTTCATTAATTAGTTGTCTTCATTCTATAACTTATTTCATATAGTTACCATCTATTTTCTTAATATTTATCTTTTCATTTCATTTAAACGTCATTCCAAAAAAAAAAAAAAAAAAAACCTGCAAAGATTTGAAAGAGTTGCACTGTTTTTCATAAATAGTAATGAGCTGTATAACGGGTAGCCCTTCGTATTCAAAGTCACCTTTTCCAACCTTGACAAAGTCGAGAATCTTTAGTACAATTTTTCTTTCAACCTCACCAACCAATTGACAAATGACACTTGCCCCATGATTTCTTGTTTTTCACTCAACCCATGTCGTTTTCTTCTAATGTTCTCGGATGAGAAAAAGGAAAAAAGGGCAATAACCATTAGCTCTAAAGGAAAAAGGATGGTAGCAGATATTCAAGGACAAAGAAAATGGGGTGCTGCCAGGTTTGGCTTCTGATTTCTAAAAGCCCACAAATTTAACTTTACAGTTGGTAAAATGTCTCAAATACCTTGAACTCGAAGTAAATCCAAAGCTCGAACAACGGAGGACAGGTTCAATGTTTCACATCCCATATTGGATGGGTGAAAGTTCTTGAGTTATAAATATGAATTTCTCTAAATATATTATATAAATGCCTTTTAAAGTCATAAAGGTTTATTGAGTTTAAAGCGGACGATATCTACAAATAATATCAAAGTTAATTCTTAACTTCGGTATAAGGGTTCGTTTTGTTTGATTCCATAGAAAATGCTTGTTCCTTTAGTCTTATAATTCCATGAAACACAATAAAAATATATATTTGTATGGAGGTGTTTATCATATTTTACATCGGATAGGATAAAATTTTTAACACTATGTAAATATGAATTTTTCTCAACCTAATAATTAAATATGTATTTTTAAAATCGTTTAGGCTTAAAACGATAATATTCACTGATTGAACGCCACAATAACCATCAAAGCACTTTAGACTTGATTACGAAACAAGTCCAGAGCAGTAAGCACCAACTTCAATGTCAGGTAAACATGTTTTTTTTTTTTGTTCTATTGATTTCCATGGATCTGCTAAGACTTGTTTATTTGATCACTCAATACTAAAACCAAACAAACCCCAGAACAACTCATTATTTAAGTCGTTGACAACAGAATCATAGTCATATTATAAGGTGTCATAAAGGGATTAGCAAAAACAAACCCTTTCATGTTATTGCCCATCACATGCATATGTGCTCTTGATTGCAAAAATCACAAACATGCTTAACAGATTGAGTATATTCTAATAGCCGTTTAATTAAGGAATTCCCACTAAGCACGTGGCCACCGCGCCCTCAGAATTATTAACAATTCATATGTTGCCACTAACATATTTTTTAAACCTAAGGTAATGTGTGCTGCGTATGAAGCTGAAATCAAGCTCCAAAATTTTCCAGCCATGTCTGAATTCTAATACTTTTTTTGTCACATGATCTGATATTAAATAATGCAAATGGCGCGAATTACGTGCTTGATCTTTCCTTTTCTTGGCTGTAACATTAATATCAGAAATTAACTAATCCCAAGGAGACTTTGGAGATTTGCTCACATGATTGTTTGTGGATAGATAGCTAGTGTTATTGGGAGTATTTGAATCTTGTTATCTGTTATGACACAGTTGCTTGCAAACAACTGCAAATCCATCACCATTGCTTCTAGGTCTGATTTGCATTCCAAGGGTGGGGTGTGGTTAGCTTTAGTTATCAACAATGAATGCATGCTGCCTTGATTCTGATTATCCTAAACTTTATAAATAGTTTTAATTCCATTAAACATCCATGGCTGTGACAAGATTTTTGTTTTTTGCTTGAAAGATTAGGGCTTGTGTGATTCCTATTTTTAAAAACTGTTACTGTAAACAATTTTTGAAAACAAAGAGACACACTAATGTTAAAAACCGTTCATATTTCTACTTATTATTTTTTTTTTTTTGCCTTGCATTTTTAGAGCCAAAAAAAAAAACACTTGAACCTAACAAGCATTTAGGGCCTGTTTACTCACGGTTTTTAAAAACTGTTTTTTATTATGAAAAACAAAGAAAATAAGGAAAATATGAAAAACACAAAAGCATTTGGCTCCAGTTTTTTTTTTTTTTTTTTGAAAAACATAAAGGATAAAAAAAAACATTAAATTGAAATAACAATAAATTTAGGAATCAAACCTGCACTTTGTTTTCTTCCTTCTAGGGGGTTGCAGTTGTTGGGTTGGTTGACGGTACGTACCCTTTTGCAGAAGGAATTCATTAGAGGAAAGTTACCTCCCTCGTGAATTTAAGGCTTCCTTGCCGTAAGAGTAATATTTTTTTGACTAACCGTAAGAGTAATATTAGTATTTACAGTTCTTAAAAAAAAAAACATCAATATATGCCAGATGGATAGTACTTACTATTTTTTGTTCCTTAAGACCATTTTTGATGGGGCTTTTCCAAAAAAGAAACTAAAAATCATAAATGGAGCAGGAACTAGGTAACTAAATATTCACTCTCATGAAGTAACAAAGAAATGGTTTGATGAAAATGGCCCCCACCAAGATTGTATACTTTGGCTGTGAGCATGCAATTGCTGTCCATATATACGTCAAGAATCTGGCAACCATTGATTCTTCAAACTTCAAATCATGCTCCACAACAAAACACAATACCCATCAAGTATGACTTCAATTCCATCTGTATCAAGTCCTCTAAGTTCAAATATGAAGCACCCTACATATATAACTAATGCCCGTATAGATATAGTTTCTTTTTTTTCTTTTTTGGTAAAGGAAAATCTATGAAACAGAAATATTCCATAAATGATTAAATGAGAACTACAATCATTCTATAATCATATTTGTAAACATCTTAACTTCATAATCATATAATAGATATGTTGAGATAAATAAATTATTAGCAAAATTATAAAGTATGTGAAACAAAAAGATGGAGATGAAGGTGGTCAATGTGGAAAACAAGGGTCTGAGGAGTTAAAAGTGAAGTGGGGAAAAGTAGGGAAAAATGGGGACAAGGAGGCGAAGAAAAAGAGGTGAAAAGGGATAGGATGTTGGATGGTAGGAGAGAGTGGGTGAGGGAGTGGCAGAGGGGTCACATGAGTGAATGAATATATGAATTACGAATCAAAGACTCCAAAAGAAATAAAAAGAAAAGAAAAGAAAAAAAGAGTGTGCATTTTGATAGCATTCCCCTTGTCAGCAGAAGAATGCCCAAGTCCCCTTCACGAGAATGACCATTTCCGACTCTCCTTGTTTTCTTTCCCTCTTTCATCTGTTTGTCATCTTCCTCCTCTTGGAATGTGTGCTTTGATGCTTCCTTCTTTCCCCCTCTCTCCCTCTCTCTCAATATCAATTTATTCTTTATTAACTTCGAGTAGATTTTGTTCACAGGCTAGTGGTTAGCGTTAGTACTGAAATTGATGAAGTCAGCAGAAATGATCAGAAAGGACTCTTTCTTGAAAACACTTAATTGCAAGCACATATTTCTTTACTAGTACAAAAGGCATGACTCCAAGGAAAAGGAAACTAAAGAAAATAAAATAACAAACATAATTAACCGATTGGGGAAGTAGAAACATTGGTATATTAATGAAAACATACACTCTTTTATTGCTCAATAAAGATCTGCAGAGCCCACCAGAAATTCAACTTGATATAACTCTCTAATTTATACAATTCAATTTCACACACCAAAACATGAATTTAAACTCATAAGATATGGTAAGTTTCTTTCCACTTAATCATCATCTGAAGATCACTGAAACATCAATGCCAAACTGCCAAATGTTATATTCCTCTATTTTGCATAGCTGGGGAGGGGTTTGGATTGGATTTTTCAATTGAAATGCTGTTGTTCCAGCCATGGCCAAAACCCGGATTGATCGTCCATGCCACAGAACATGTTGCAGAAGCTTTCTTCTTTGACAGGTTGATCCATCTTCTGGCATTGAAGGTCTGGTCTGGATGATGATGAATTCTGGAAGAGTTGACTCACACCAGCAGGCGACAGATGAAGGAACAGGGTCTGCTAGTGGGATAGCTGTCAATTGCTGGCGTCCTTGATATGTCTAGCTTGATTTCAGAACTGTTCTCTGCCTCTCTATTACTGCAGGGAACCCTGTTTCTTAATATTCAGGCTGATGGATCTAGCTGGTTCTCTGCTTTTTAGCGTCAATATTCGTGCAGTTATTGTTGAACCAACTGGTTGAATCTTGTGTATATAATATAAACATAATATGAATCCAGCCTACCTATATATATGTAATATAGATATCTACATATATATATATATATATATATATATATATATATATATATATATATATATATATATATATATATAGATATTATATTCTGATGCATAATTGCCCTTTCTCTTGTAAACCATGAATAATCAATCCACACCCATCAAAAAGTAATGGGCAAAAAGATGCTTTGTCAAAAACAATTATTGGTTCAAGGATAGTCCACTAACAGAAATAAAAAAGTGATCCTCATTCCTCAAAGTCATGATCAAATTAAAGTCAACAGAAATCAAAAGAAGAGGATGATTCCCAGAACTTTCTTTCCCATAAATCAAAAGAATTCCATGCAAGCCCCCTTGAGATCCCTTTTCAATGAAGAAATGAAATGAAAACCATTAATTAAAGAAGAAGCAGATTCAAGAACAGCATTTCAGCATGAAGTCGGTTCTGAGCCTGAGAGCATCATATCTGCTTTAACTGCTTCAAACTGTCTCTTGAGGAGATCATAGTCTTTCTCCAATTGCTTGGTCTTCCACCTGGCCCTCCTGTTTTGAAACCATATAGCAATCTGTCTCGGTTGCAGACCAAGAGCTCTAGCCAGCTGCATTTTCCTCTCAGGCTCAAGCTTATTACCCAACTCAAAATTCTTCTCAAGTGTTTTCACCTGCTCCATATTAAGCCTCCTCTTCTTTTCTCCAGCCTGTGAGCCATCATCAGACAAATCATCCTCTCCATTTGTTTCTTCACAAACATCAATACCTGAAAAGGACATGGATCTCTTTCCTAGAAGAGAAGCAACACCTGTACCAATAGAAACATGGGATTAGTTTGAATTGAAAAACCCAAGAAAACATACCAGTCTTTTTTTTTTAGTGGAAGGAAGAGAGAAAGAGGGAGTAGATGGAGAACCATGGAAATCTTGAGGGGCGCAAGAGGGAAGAATTGGATTGAGAGAAGTGGGAGGTTGATGATGATGATGATCATCTTCGCGGGGAGTCTGGAGCATGAAATTGGCAGGGAAGAAAGCCATCGTCATGACCCAGAAGCTAGGCTTGTGCTACCAATCTTAAAAACTTTGGTGCTCATGATCTGACTGTCATGTTGAGACACCAGAGAGGGGGATGCGGACTCTCCAAGTGGACAGAACTTTAGTATCATAAAATGAATTCACAGACACAATATATCACTTAATTTCTCTGTTGCATTAAAAGAAAATATAAAAATAAAAAATATTGTTTATCAGAAGGAGATGCACAATTTGGTGTAATGGATAGCTTATATATCTTATCAGATCCCAGGAAGACCTTATTTTCCTATACAGATATAAAGAGAGAGAGAGAGAGAGAGTATATATGATATACATAATATAATATATTTATCTTGGTCCATATAATTATTTATGACATGAGAGACTTTTTTTGTTTCTCTTTTGGAAAGTAATAACAGCATTTTATCATTGTTAAATAAATAAGTAAATAAATAGGTGAGTAAAAATTCTTTCATGAATTTGCTGTTATTTTCAAAGTTTGAATATTTTCCCTTTTTCTTTTATTTTTTTTATATCTATTAATTCTGTATATTTCATTATAATATTATGTTTTTACAAATTACAATACTATGTTTTTAAGGAAGAATCGGGATAAAAATCTTTTAAATGGCAATATTTTTCCTTCCTCTTGAGACAGAGAATGGTACATTTTGTTGACAAAAGACAGTTGTCCTTGGATTACGAATTTTGCATGTGTATACACCCTTCATATTTACTGATTCTGCTAAAAAGAAGATAATGGCCTTATATCTTATAATAAAAAAGAAAAAGAAAAAGAAAAAGAAATGTGTCACTACTCACTAGGATTCATACATAATAAACTCTTTGAGTTTTGAAAAAACTGTAAGATGTATTATGTTGTTTTTGTGCCATGTGTAGAAAAGGTGGGTTTACTAGAGAAAGGAGAAATGAGTTACTGTATGTTTAGAGTTTCAAATATGGAGGAGAGAGAGAGAGAGAGAGAGAGAGAGAGGAGGGGGGCAGGAATCTAGGATGGGTCCGAGAAGGCAGGCGTTGCTAATCAAACCCCACCAACAACTATCGTGCAGCAGGACGTAAAGCTCTTTCACATCCACATTATCCTTTTCAATCCTAATTCCCCCATGGGGCTTCCTTCTTGAGACTTGAGAGCACGTGCTTAATCTCTGCGTTTTAGAGAGAGAGAGAGAGAGAGAGAGAGAGAAAGAAAGAGAGAAGTTTGAAAAACCCCAAGCACCTTGCCTTGCCTCTCAACCCTACCGAGCTGGTCTTTTTTGTCTTTGAGCCCCTTATGTCTATCTCTATCCCCACTCCCACTCACTGCTCCTCTCCCTCTCTCTTTCTGTGCTGCCACACCACCCCTTATGGCCCCCTTTCTTGTCCTTTCCCCCCTCTCTTTCCTTCCTCTTTCTCTCCCTGTCTCTCTCACACACAATCAAAAGTTACTTTCTTTTTTTTTTCTTTTTTTTTTCTTCTTACTCTTCCTATGTGTCCTAATTCCTAACCATGCATGCAGTTTACCACCTTTTTGTGTTTTAACCTTTCAAGCCAGAATATACAATATCATATAAAAATGATCACATTCAATATCCTCATTACCATAACCATATAAGGTTTAGTATCAAAGAAAAGATTTGTAGATACTAATGATGGAGATCTAATCAATGAATGAAATGGATTTTGGTAGGATAGTGGTTTAACAAAATTTAATATGCTATCATAAGTTAAAAAAGAATCATGTTGTTTCTAACTGGTTTTGGATAGAAAATGTACTTAGTATCAGACAAAAATTAATTACCATATATAACTCCTTTTATGAGCAATTGATGTGTCAAAAAAAGTAGTTATATTTACAAATTAAAAATAGGGAAAGAGAGATAATAAGAAGGGGCTTAATCAAAAGTAAATCTAATCCACAAGGGTCCTGTGGCCTTGAGAAAAAGCCCGTCCAAAGCTCAACTGTTGTAAAATAGAGCAATAGCATTACTATTTTGGGTTCTCACAGTGGTGGGGGAAGGGGATACAGCATCTCAATTCATCCACAAAACCCTTCAAGGGTCTCTTTATCTATATTTCTACTATTATTTTCATTCTCCACCTATTCCCTATTCATTTTATTCTGCCAATAACAAATATCGGAACAACAAATAATGACCCATCCATGAATTCGAATTATCCAGCATCTGGTCCTGAGACGGCCAATTACCTCGCAAAACATACAATGTCACAAATCCTCAGACGATTTAACCTGTTGGCAATTATTAAATTAGTCCATCAACTGATTAAAATGCAAGAATTAATAGTATCTATGACAATGACCTCACAGTGGGTAATGATTCTCCTAGATGGTCATCCTCCACGTCGTTATATACAAATTTAAACAAATGCCTTAAAATCCGAATCATGTGCTTGCGTAAAATTGTTCTAAAAAACAGTTTTTACAAATATAAAATAAAAAACATTATTTTAATATTATCCGACTGAAAATAGGGGTTTGATGTTCCATAATATTAGACACAAATAGCCACAATCAAACTAAAAATAGGTGTCTAATAAAAAATAATTTTAAAGGTAACCAAGCAACCAACCTTGTATTTAATTTTCATAGGGTAGAAAGATAGTGGTGATGTTACAACATGTTTAAATAATGAATTATTAAAAAAGGAGAGGAATTGGATATGAGGATATGACCATGAAGGAGTAGTTACATGCATGGGGGGAGAGAACTGAGAAGGTCTTAGGAGTTAGGAGGGGGGACTGGGGATGGACATTTATGAGGGAGTTGGGGTAGGGGTAGTGGTAGGGGTAGGGGTAGGATTATAGTTGTCATACATAAACATAAACATAAACATATACCTATACATATACATATGCATGTTTTTTGATGGAAAAATCATTGGGCAGCTTTATTCTGCAATGGGGATGTATCTAAAAGGAATAAAAGGACCCACTACCCTTTTTATTGGTTATGATTTATGACTTATGACTTATGATGGAGGAGTTTATGGGTCCACTGTGCACTCACTGGCTTTAATATTAGCCTTAAGACAAGCCAGTTTCACTGCAATCACATGACTTTATTAGTTGGAAGCTGAAGGGTACCCCCTCCCCACCCCTCAGCAACAAGTGGATCCATGTTCTTAACCCCTCCTTCCTTCCTTTATTATTTCTTTATTTATACTTATTATAATTTGCTTATTTCTTCCCTAAAAATAAATAAATAGGGGAAATAGGTGAATCTTCTCTCTCTTCCACACAAGTGTCTCATGCTTCTGGTGTGTTCTAGCTTCCACTGATGCTTATGTGCCTTTCTTTGCTAGAGCCTTGACGTCACTCTCTCTCTCCTCTTCCTTCTGATTAGTGATTCATCAACAACTCTGTTGTTTCTTCCTTCTCCCCTTTCTTTTTTTTTAAACTTTTAAACATATGTGCATTTCTCTCTCCAATGGGCTCCCTAGATTTTCACGACAAAGGCGAATGATTAATCAGAACCGCTCACACTGGGAGTGGGGATGCTGTTGATTTTAGAGCTGTCTAAGATTACAAACAAACTACCATAAAAGGAAAATATTAAATTTAAAAAAAAACAGCAGTGTTCTCTGAGCACTGAATGGTGCCGCTGATTGGACTGCGCATTCCAAACAACCATGAGGGGCCTACTCCAAGGTCGCCCATGTCATTTTCAGATTATTATACTATCAGAAAATGAGAAGGCTGGCTTGGCTGGTTGCTTCACCCCTGAATCTCCTGCAACTTTTCCTTTACACATGCATTACAAGTTACAACATTCTTCAAATTAGTAATACCATTAGGGAACTAGGCTCATAGCTCCTACAATAAGACAAGTTCATTGACCAATATGTTAATTAACAGTTCGAACCCTGATATCAAACAAGCATATGCTTCTAAACTGCCTTGCTCTATGTTTTCATTGGCTGGTTTAAATTTTAAAATCATCGTCTGTTTGTTTATAATGGTTAGACTTGTAAAAGTACAGTACTTGGAATGGAACATGATACTAAAAAGGTTGAAAGTAGAAACTAACATAGTGCCCAGAAGGGTCCATCAACCTGAAACAATCCTTTAATATCCTTATCCCAAAAGGTCCTCCCCTAGTTCTATAGAATCCATCCAATAGGGTTGGCAATAGCCTCAGGACTCAGGAGTCAGGCCACAATGCTTGGAGAAAGTGCGAGTGCACCCAATCCGAAGATGAATGGAACACACACCCCATCAAAAACCACAACATTTGGAAGGGCTGACCAAAGCTCCCTATAGGAGGGTAATAAATTTGGAATTGCACACTTTCCCCGTCGAGCTCCTCAAGAGTCAAGACCCTGCCACACTGGCAAAATAATAGTTTATGCTTATGTGGGTGGACATTTCGCAGCGAATCTGGTAGAATATAATCAACCGTTTTCTCTAAAAAAAAACATGGGAGAGCACTTTGATAGGCATTCATGAGTCATGACCACGCATTTTAAAGGAACGGACCTGTGTATGTTCCATTCAATTCAAGCAATCCCCATCCCAAGATGAATCATTCTATTTTCCCTCAAACATAAAACAGGTAGCAGGTGACAGATTTTATATATCCATAAATCACTACTCTTTTATCCCACTGATCAAAAGAAGGTAAAGCTCAAAAGAAAAAGGAAACCAAGGATAGTCCTCAGTCCCCATTGTTTCTCTTTATATCTCCGGATATTTCTTCTCCTCAAGAAATTGTAAAATAATAATAATAATAAATGAATGAACTGCATAGCGTAAAAATAGCTAATAGTCAATTACAAAGTACTTTGTGTGAAGTAATTATATAGGCTTACACAAAGGCTAATGGGTTGGGTAGAAAAGGGGTGGAGTTTGAATTATGTAGCGTAGCACTGTTTGGGCCCTTTGCAAGAACTTGGTTTAGGCTGTAACTCACGGTGTGGGACAGACAATCTCTCAACCTAATCACCTGGGTTGCCTAGCAAATGTCACGGTTGGCAATGACAATCCCATTAAAGATGGTGGCCTAGTTCCTGGCATCATTTGGGCTCATCGGATGTGATAAAAAATGCCTGTCAAAACTCTTCTACCAAAGCCCAAACATCTGAAGTTGGATTTCACAAAAGCATTGTAGATACAGCTCAACAAACCACAGTTGGTGACAGCAGTTGGACATAGCTATTTGTGAATTATTCCTATAACATCACATGGATTGTGACTCCTTACACTTACGGAAGCTCTAAGTCTGGTTCCAGATCTGTCTCTGCCTGACAGAGTGCTTAACAATCCCCTAATAGCAGCAATGTTTATTCAAATTACTCTGTCTAGATTTTTTTAATCATAACAAGCGAAGGAGCTTCGCATGCTCCAGGTAAAGGGTTTTAAAGAGATACTCACAACTCTCAATTGATGTTTTAAGCATCATTACAAATTGGGAAAATTAAACAGGAATAGAAAGGAGAAAACTGCTTATATTTTAATATTTCGTTTATCCAGAACTGTCTAGGACTACCAAAGGCAACATGCTTGCTTGAAACTAGCCTAGATAATCTGTAGGTCTACAAATATTGTCATACCATTCCTACAAACTAATAACCACTTTTGGGTTTCCTTTTTCCCCCTTCGTGATGTAGCTGAATCACCAAGCAAGACTTCCTTTTGATGTTTATTTGTTTTGTTATTACACTTTGCTAACAAGAATATCCAATAAGGAGAATCATGTGGAAGAACTCATATCCCAAAGCTGAAAGCCACAAATACTGGCGGTAGAAGCATGTTTAAACAGTTGAAAAATGGAGTGGAAGAGGTGTTGAGGAGGGTAGTCCCTAGTACGTAATCCCACAGGGAAGGATTTCTGGCATTTGTCCTTCGTACCAAGAAAATATCACAATCCTCAATAATTGAGGAAATTCTTCTAGTAATACCATGTGTTTTCTCATGTGATCTGTTCAGCCAAGCTCAAACACATGTCATGTGCCATCCAGCCTCTGAAAAAAACACTACACCTAACACCCCCACCCCCTCTTCATATAAGTGAAGCACCTAAAATGGATTGGATTGACCATCCAACAAGTCAAGACACAAGTCTAGAAGTCGTCCAGTGGCCCAAAAGCATGCTTAAACATGAATCATGATAATCAAAGACAGTGGCATTATGCACTCAAAGAGACATGATAAAACCATGAATGTCCCCAAAGAAAAAAAGAGGACAGACAATTGGATGTGATCTTAGATGGTAAAATTCAGTAATTTGATCATTTAAAACACAAGGCATCAAATCCTTATAACCAGACATATATGCCTTGCAATGTTAATGATGGTTTACACTATAGATAAAGTTACAGATGCCGCAAAGAAGTGGCAAAAAAATGAATGAATTTGAATATGTAAACCATGAATATTTTTTGTATGAAATTTTAATTCGTATGGATGATAGCAGAACCACTCACTTACCTGTTCTGTAGCAGCTCAGAGGATCATTTACAGGTTTTGTTGTCACCTCATTGAGTCCAGGAAGTTATCCAAAATGAAAACCAAATGACTTTGTATGAACCGCTTGAAAGATTTCCAGCTTGAGAGTTGGGTATAGTACCAGCAGCTAGGGCAAAGAATGCAGCCAGCACAAAGGCGGGTATGTTTCCTCCACCAAATAAAGCATCCCATGGACCCGCACCAAGGGAAACAATCATCTAATAAACCAGTAAGAAACACAAAATCAACATTCAATGATTATGGAAGGAAGAAACAAGAAAACAAATAACTATCTGGAAGTGTGCCACCAGTATATCTTAAAAGGGTGAAGGTATCAGAGATAGTAAAATTGGTAGAATACACTTAATAGTGTACATTAGGTAGAACTATATGTTTTCTTATTTGCAGCAAGCTCTGCCAGATGTTAAAAATAAAAGAATTGATGGAAACTGACCACAGCTCATAAGAGAAAGAAAGTAGTCTTAAAATTTGGATGATACAAAATCTGCAGAGTTAGACGATACTGGACAGTTAACCCTGAGGGATAGCTTAGTTGGTCTAAGGCCTTGGGGTTTATCCAATGGTCACCAGTTCAAATCCCCTCAGGGTCATTGAGGTTTACTCGGTCGTTAACTTCAGGACCCCATGGGATTAGTCGAGGTGCACAAGCTGGCCCGGACATCCGCGGTTATCAATAAAAAAAACAAACAAACAATACTGGACAGTTCCTCTCTTCTGCTATATGCATAATCAAATCAACACCAACCCACCAAAGTAGAAAAGCTACTACTAATAGTTAAAAGTAGCCCACAGATGGAAGTTCAAAAAATGATACCATCCGCCATTACATGATTCAACAAAAATAATGAGACACCAAGCTAAAGTATAATAATCAGTCAAGCTACTTGAACATGAACATGCTTAGTACTCTACAGCATAATAATAAAAAATATTAATTATAAAGAACATAGACAGATATAGATGGTTTACAAGAGTTCTTTTTGCTCCAGAATTGTAGAATATACAACAAAAGTCAACTAAAATAAAAGGAAAATTGAAACTATAAAAAGGAAAGCATTACACTACCTGTGGAATGACAATTGCAAGATTCAACACTCCAATAGCCAACCCTGTAAAGCCATGCTAGCTCTTCAGAATTATGACTAAGCAGTACTCGTTAAGATTCTGAAAGGATGGTAATAAAATAATAGAAACACACAAAGTACATCACGTACAAACCTTTGCCCACTAATTCGTATCAGCAGTTAAACTGCTGTGATAGAGAAAGGAACACTATAGGTAACTGCAAAACACAAGAATATAATTAAAGCCTCCAAGTACAAGCAGAACTCCATGGCCACAAATACAAGGAAATGACTAGAAGAAGTTATTGCTTACAGAAAGAGGAAAGCCAAGAAGAGCAAATATAACCAATGAAGCGATCTTGATTGCTCTATTCTCTCCAACTGCATGTTGAATCCCTTCGGTAATATATTTGTTCACAGAAACCAGACTAATGATAGCAGTGCCAGCCATGCAGGCAAACACAATAAAGTTGCTCATGGCCCATACCAACCTTGCTCCCATCCGCTGACACATTGGTTCAATAAGGAAAGAGCTAATGCCAAGGACAACCTATACAACAAAAACATAGTCTTGAACCATCACTAGCAATATCAAATGAATAGAACTTGATGACTTCCTTGCCATTAATATATTTTTCAAGTTTATTATTTTTAAGTTCAATTAACTATGAATAGTATCTATAAAAAGAATCGACGATGCTCAATATTGAGTTCTTACTGAATTCAATAGCAAACCAAATGCACCTTCTCTAACACCAGCATCATATGCTTTAACTGCAGCAGAATCATTCCCTTTAGGATCCCCATGATAAACTTCTCTACCCATCCAATCCGTGTCGAAAAGAAAGAAGGGAAACCAGGACAGCTGCATATAGAAGCATAATTTCTAAGGAAAAGCGCTCAAAAAAGCAATCATCAAGCAGAAACACTAACGATCAATAATCACTAAACAGGCAAATTTCAAATTTGTATTGCCATGCAGTAAAGGAAGCAAAATTCTGTGATATGTAACTATTTTTGATAGGTGTGATATAACTATTGAAGCACTTACCCAACCAAGAGCCATGACGAGTAAGAACTGAATGTATTGCAGGTGGCAAATGCTCCTTCAAGCTGGTCAATAGATTAACCACTGCTCCAGGTCCATCGAAACTTACATTTTGTTCTTTCTTCAACCATTGGACTGAGATGTTTTGCATTTTATTAATTTCATAACTTCAAGCCTCAGGGTTGTTACTGGAGTGCACATCAACAGCTGACATATCAAGCTTTGATTTTGAATTATCAAACCCAATTTGTTGAGGACTGTCCAATAAAGGTGCAGAATCTGATAAATGGTGAGGCTGGTATGCCACTGTGTGGAACCTCCTCAGCAAAATATAAAGTCACAAGGGTACACATAAACAAGAAGACCTAGCACAAACCAAACAAAGCCAATTTTAAGTTGAGTAGGAGCCCTGGAAAGTAGAGGCTAGCAGAAGAACCCTTCTACAAACTTTGACAATTACGATTTTCCATTCACAAATATATAAATAATGATAGCAAAAGGCTACAAATTAAAAGCACAAAAGAAATTTCCATGAAGCTACAAAATAACAGTAGTCTTGCTTAACACTACAACCAGAGCCTGACAATATATATAACAGGATGCCTATCTATTATGATGCAGTAAGTTATAGTCATCAGAATATGAAATTCTCTTCATTAAGAATTATAATAATGAGATTAAACCATGATTTTTAATTAATTCGTCCAAACATTTGATGCTAGTACATAACCCTGAGCGAACTCCCATAAAATATTTGAACTTACATCAGAGGACTGATTTGATGACCAATCAAATCTTGCTTCATCTATTTCCTGAGTTTCTGCTTGTCGCTAATGAAAATGGAAACATTTTTAGTTATTTTCAAAATCAACTATTTTCAGCAAGTTCTAGCGGTTTTATACACCGTGACTTAAAGCCTCATTTGAGATAGGTTTCTTTTGTTTCAGCTTTAGTAATGTTGAAGTTAAAGAAAGTAAGCAAACTATTAAACCAGAAATACTGGTATCATAAATATTTTATTAAATATGGAAAACTTCTGCATGCTTTGAAATAGGGCTTCCAATTAGGTGGCAACAGGGCAGGTTTGGGACGGGGGCACTCCAATCCCATTCCGTCCTGAAACTTTGTTAATTTCCATTCCCGCCCTTAAACCCGAGATGGGTAGCCCTTTCCCATCCCTGTTTTGAACATTTCAAAAATCCCATCTTGCCCTGCCCTTTCTCATCTCCCAAACACATCCAAGACCAAACCCTGCAAACAGCAATAAACCACCTCCATGTGAGAAAAAGAAAATAAAGAGAGAGGGCCTTGATTACAGAATCTCGTTGATAAAAAATTGAATTAAAGCCTTTGATCTAGCTCTACAAGGTCCCAAAAGAAACAAGAATAGGAACCCAATTAGAAAACTAAAAAGAAATATCAAGAGAAGGGATGGAAGGGGAGGGAGACATGTGATCCCGCTAATGACAAACTCTGAAGTCCCAAAGCAGATATGCAACAACTGGGACTTTGAGACTTTGCCACTATTCTTCTTGGTAGTGAATCAAAGGGAACACAAAGACATCCCTCCAAGCACGAACACCATCTCGTAGTACATGGGTGGGAGGAAGAAAAGAAGAAGAAAAGGAGAGGAACATGATCTTCTAGCATGGTGGGGAAGAAGCAGAAAGAAAAATGAGAGAACATCGTTCTCTGTAGCAATATGGTGGGGAAGAAGAAGAATAAAGGGAGAGATGGAGAGGATGGGGTAGGCTAGCACACAGGGTGAGTGGGAAGAAGAAGAAGAAAGGAGAGGAGATGAACTAGGGTTAGGGTACTGAATGACAGGAACAGGTTTGAATACCCTGAAGGTAATTTAGTAACACACTGTGGGACAAGGCGGCGCCGGGTTGGGGCAAACTGCCCTCCTCGAACTCTGGACTGGTTTTAAAAAAGAATTCTCAAACCTGATTAGGAACCTGTTAATTTTGGGACTTCCTCAAACCTGTCCCAATAGGGGCGGAGGGGCGGGTTATCGATTCAAAATACATCCCTTGCTTCCAACAAACAACATTTTCCTGACTCTAGATTAAGTTTGACAAAATTAACCAACATATGAGAAACTTCTAAGCTTAAAAGAGCTTTTGGCTTCTAAGAAATCAACTCAAACAGGATCTCAAAAAGCATGCAAGAAGGAAATGATATGTCATAAATCAAGCAAACCAATGATGAAATGATGTCCACGTAAGAAACAGAAGGATCTTTATTATGAATCAGTAGAAAAAATCGCAAGTGACAAATTAAAAGAAATACCTTTATGCATGATATAACTACCAATCGTTTTTAAAAGCTCACGACTGCCACTAGGAATGCCGCTTTAAGATTCCCACAGGCTTCGCAGCAAGCTTTACTTAACAGAAAAGGAAACCATCTGCACAGAAAGATTGACAAATAAAATCAAATTGCTTAAGAATTTTTATAATAAAAAACTGAAAAATCGTTTTCAAATGCAAACCAAAGGTCTGATGAACATAGTAAGAAAAAGTTTGGGACGTATCAATGTAAGTACGATGTATTTTGTAGAACACGTTGGGTCAGATACATCCAAACCTGCCAGGTGTATAAAAAATTTTGAGTTCTTAATCCTTCTATCAAGATAAAAATTGTGCTCAGGGAAGTTTCCACCTATGCCAATTTCCACTAGCACCAGCAGAAAATCCTAGAATGCTTCCCTTAATAATATCCATGAGCAAAACACAGCATTTGCTGGAATTTCATGATCTGGACCTATAAAAAGGATAAAAACATTTTACTAAGTAATTTCGGAGTATGAAGCAACAAGGGACTAATGAATACAAGCATAAATGTGTGGATGATGCATCAAGCACTAGTTCTACAAGCACATGATAATTGCCCCTGAAAGAGGGGTGGTTTGGAAAGGGAATAAAATTAATACCAGATAGATCAGCTAAAAGAGCACGAGCCGGACCCTATAAACAATAATGTTTTATTTTAGCAGACCAACATAAAGAGAAGTGGTGGGAATACATTTGACCATCTTAACAAGTTTACCTGCACGGTATTGTGTTTTTGGTAAGATCTAACATCCAAAATCCAAGAACAAAAACAATAGCTGCTTTGTGTTCGAGTACCTTTAAAAGTTTCTGCATGCAACCGAATCATTTACACTTAAACCCAAGGCGTGATAGAAAACAGCATCAAAAGAAGGCAGCAGAGACCTGCAACCTCATCGGCATCTCCCAATAAATATCCAATGTCTGCAGAAAAGCCACCATTGTCACCTAAATTCTAAAAACTTTGTCTTAGCCAATATAAATACAAATATAATCACTTAGAAATTCCTTATATAAAGCACTATGCTTTTACAGCAAACTGAGATCATTGCAGAGAGCCAAAGCAAGAATAAATGGTCGCCTCTTCCATATTTTGAAGAGCACTTATCACTCCATATCCCAACACAAGGCTGAACCTGAAAACAAGAGCAACTTTCTGCACTCTGGCAAAAACCTACCACCCAACCATAAAAGGCTATAGAGTCACTAGAGGACACACAAAAGCACCTTACAATAGAGTATTACTCCCTAAAAAATTAAACTGCCTCCAAGAAGTGAGGGACATAATGAAGGATTGTTTCAGCCTATTGGGTGAAAATGTCGGTTTATCAAAACAACCATGTCTTTCCTTCCAAATCGCCGTAAGAGATTTAGAGAGAGCTTCCACGCTTTTCTTGCTTTCTTTCTCGAGGAAAGGCTGTCCAACTCACTTGTCCATAACCCCATTCTGCCTTCCACTTAGCTTTAGGGAGATGAGGGCTACCCGTCAAGCTCCCAAACTATGGAACAGCAAATTCCAAGATATGGCTATGCCTCCCCAAACTTTTTTGGCAAAGAGGGTATTTACTTGCAAGCTAAAAACCCTTTTTTTCAGCTGATCCATAGCAGCACACCTTGCCCCACCACACTTCCCACGTGAACATACCACTTTAAAGTGCAATCAAGCAGATGGAGTTTACCAATAAATGGCTCATAAGTGCCTCCTCCAAATGCCTGGCAATTGGCTTTAACTGTAATCGGCCTTTCTCTTGGTCTACTCATCCAACAGATTTTGTCCCTTTCCCTTTGTGCAATTATTTTTGCTCCTAATTAATCTGATTAGTCTCTGAGTTTCTTACATTTCCCAATCATTGAATGGTCTGATAAATCTTAGGTTCCACCCACCTTCCCCACTCAAGGTCTCTCATACCTCACCCACCTTAGTCCCTTTAGATTCCACCACTGCATATAAAGTTGGAAACATCTTGCACAGCAGGTTCCCCCCACACCATTTATCTTCCCAAAATCTAATGCACTCCCCATCACCCAAAATAAAATTGCACTCTTGTTCAACTACCGAGCTTCACTTCTGATATCTTTCCATAAGCCCACCCCCAAAACTCCACTTTGGTTCCAAAGAGAACCAACCCTCTTCTTCAAGCTTCAATTTAATCAGATCTTCTAGGTACTATCCACAAGAAGTCTCCAATTCCATTTTTCCAAGAGACTTATCCAGCCACTGCACTGAACACCCAAATTCTCCTCTCTCTTTACTTCAGGCAATAATAATTCGGGCCACTGTATGAATTTTTCTCTCTAGGATTGCCCTGCCCCTACAAAAGTCCTACTCAATTTTCTCCAACTGGACTCCTCACACCCCCTTTGGAATCTGAAACAATGACATGGTGTAAATAGGAAGATTTGTAAGAGTGCTCTTTATTAGAGTTAATCTTCCCTCTTTTGAGATATACTGCCTCTTCCACAAAGCTAGCTTCTTTCTGAACCTCTTCCACCCCCATCCCAAGCTTGAAAGGAGTTTCGCCTCAAGCCTAGAGGGAGACCCAGATAAGTGGAAGGAAGAGCTCCTATTCCGCAACCTAGTTCAACAACCAAATCTTCTATATTCTCCACATTACCTATTGGTAAGATTGTGCTTTTATTCAAATTGATTTTCAATCCAGAAATGGCTTCAAACCATAAATAAAAATCCAACCGATAAGGGGCGAATTGATCCTCAAATCAATCGGCAGTAAATACTAGAGTGAATGGCTGTTAAAAGCAGTGGCTGGATCTCAGGCCCTTCACCACTATGTTCACACCTTGAAGCCTGAGAGGAATCCCCCAAAGGTAGCCTTATCCACAAGGATCGAAAAAAACTTCCATACCAATGACAAATAAATACAAGGATAGGGGATCCCCTTGCCTTAGCCCTCTAGAGCTATTAAAGAACACTGATGGGCTACCATTTATCAACACAGAAAATGATGTTGTTGAGATGCATCTCTTTATTCATTTAACCCACTCAGCTCCAAATCCCATTTTTTGAAGTACCTTGATAATGTAGTTCCAGTTTATCTAATCATAGGCTTTTACTATATCCAGTTTGCACAGAATCCCTTTTTCCTTCCCTTTTAGCAGGGTATCTATCACTTCCTTTGCCAATAGTGAGGCATCCATAATTTGTCTCCCTTCTACAAATGCATTTTGGGATCTATTAATCAGACCATGCATTACCCTTTTTAATCTGTTGCCAAGGACTTTTACAATTAACTTGTATAAACTACCCACCAGGCTTATGGGTCTAAAATCCTTAAACTCCTCAACCCCTCCTTTTATCGACACCAAAACCAGGAACGTGGTGTTTAGGTTCTTCACAAATTCTCATGTCTCAAAGAAATCCTTGAACATCCTCACTATATCTTCCTTAACTATTTCCTGTACCAAAAAATGATCAATCCATTCTAAGCCAGTATCATTCCATTTAAACTGCTCAAAGCCGTGGAAAACTTCATCAACTGTAAAGGGGAGCTCTAGTCTTGCAACCTCCTCCTCATTAATTGTCTGAAAGGATAAACCATCTATACTTGCTCTCCACTCCCCTATATCCGATGGTAGAGATTTGAAGGTTTCCACTATGCCCTGTTTCAGCTCTATTCCCTCTAGAATCCAAACACCATTTATCCTCATCTAGGTAATCAAAGTTGCCTCTCTATAGCATTCACATTCTATGAAAGAACCCCATATTTCTATCCCCTTCCTTTAGCCATATCTCCCTTGATTTTTGTCTCCAAGACATTTCCTCTATCAGGGCCCAAAGTTTAAACTCCTCCATTGCCTCCATTTTCATCTCCTTCTCCCTCGAGGAAGGTGGTCCTCAACTCTTAAGCCATCCCACTCTTTCAATTTCTTTAAGGCTTCCTTTCTTCCACTCTCCCAAAAGAATTCTTATTCCAGTTTTTGAGTTGTACTTTAATAGCTTTCAGTTTCTCAGTCAGTACATAGCTGCCTAAGTCTCTTATCTCTAGGCTACACCACCATTCGTTAATAAGATTCTTAAAATCTTCCTCATTAAGCCACATTTTCAAACCCAAATGGTAGTGGTCCTCTCACAAGGCAGCCTCCTCCATCAAGCAAGATTGGGTGGTGATCTAAAAGAGGTTTTGATAAGAGTTTGATAGTTATTATTCTCTTTAGTTCAAAGTATATTAGTCATCCATATTCTCTTCAATACCACAAAATAATATAAAAACAATAAATGTGAATATATTTAAAAGTTTCAAATGGAACAGATAAGAATATACCATAAAAAATTAACAAATATCAATAAAATTACTGCAAAAACATAATTTATTTGAAAATCTAATAAATAAAAATTTTACATGCACTAAAAGGTGAAAAATAAATTAAGATAATGTCTCCAGAATCAAAAAATGATGAAATAGAATAAACAAGAAAAAATAAGGATACTAAGTGAATTTCATATAATATTTTATTTTATTTTTAACTTTATTTAAAATATATAAATGCTTTTATTTAATCCTCAGGATTATTTTTTATTTGCTGAGTAATCATGTAATATTCTCTTATTCTTTGATTTATCTCCTCCTTTTGGGTATACATTATCCTCCTTCATTTTACACTTTATTTTGTCTCCTTTTTGTTCCATTCTTTTGTATATATATAGGTGTCTCTATACTATGTAATACACCCATTCAATAAGTAAAGTATTCTTTTCTTCTATCCTTTCACATTATGCATAATATTTAAATTTAATTTTTTATTTTTTAGGGGACAAAATCTCTATTTTTCATTTTATTTCTTAAAAAATCTCAAACATATATATTCCATTACTGTTGATGAACAGTCTCCTCATTTAACATGCTGTAATATGAGGGTATAATGGAACTTTGGACTAATGGGTGGTGCTTGAACAGAATACATACACACACAGCAGGAGAAAGAACTGAGTTAACCACTATGATAAATACAAAAATAATAAGAATAATAATTAAAAGATATGTGGATGAAACAAATTTTTTTAATGGGTAAAAGTGATGAAGTACCTTCTTCAGCTTTCAAGGTATAAAATAAAGTGAGAAGCATTCTTGCAGGTTAGGAAGAAAAAAATTCCCGCTTAAGGCATAACTGATGACATAAGTTGTTAGGAAATTATATAACAAAAAACGTTAAGTCTGGGAAGTCTACAACAGTTAAAGAAACTGGTGGTCATCACTACCACAAGGCCTGTAATAGGGCCACAAAGCCAACAATGAAGAAAAGGCATGCTTCATTCCAAGCGTCTGCAATAGTTCAAAGGAAAGATGATTAATCAAACAAGAAACTTAAAATTAATAAACACTTTAAACACAATTGCTGATGGAGAGGACATTAAAGAAAACAATAGAAAAATTCAAAATGAGATGGAACTGCTAAACGATGACACAAATCAACAACATTAATATTTAAGAATGCATTGCTTTAAACAATCTCAAAGCAATTAACAGTCAAGAATGTATTAGAAACCCCAATAGCATCTTCACCTAGACTGGTGTTTTCTTTTTCCCTTACATTTATTAACTTCTTTTCCAACAGAGAATAACCCAAAAAAATGCAATAGCACAAGATAAGCAAAAGATCCATATTGTTTTTCTAGCAGCATGACTATTTTGCCTGGCAAAGAGCAACATGGCTCCTTCAATCTCTAATAGACTCTTGTCAATTGTCTGAAAAATCACAAATTGTACTGCATGGAAAAGGCTACAAGCATTATGTTTCATTTACACAAATTAAATCTACATTCAAGAAGAATAACGTGCTGCCATTGAAGGTCTAAAATGATGGAATAGATATCAAAAGTTTTTACAGTTCCAGGGATAGTCAAAACCACTTACAATGTTTACTGATCTTGGTTAAAGATCTTAAGATACCATTTTCTATTTTTGCAGTGTACTTTGGAAAAATCCTAGGAGTGCTACACTTTTTCTTTAAAAGAAAGTGTGCTAAGTAAAATGTTTAACTATACGGTGAGGTCAGCCAACCCAGGAGACTGGAGGAGCCACGCCCTAGGTAAATGGAATAGAACACACTTTATAAATGAGAAGCTTGAGACTTTTTAAATCTTAGGCCAGGATTGGAGGAACCGCTTGATGCTGGATTAAGCTCAATGGTTAAACCAAATACTAACTACTAGGAATTAAGGTTAATTTCGTAGAAAAAAGTTATGAGAAATTTACGCGAGATAGCTTGATAAAGTTACCAATAAATGAAGTCATGAAGTCACCAAATAAAAATACGGTTCAGCATTGGACAGCCTCCACTTCAGATTCCTCAAACACAACCAAACATTTTTGTAATCTTCCAACATATACATTTTCAATTCACAAACTTCTACTCTTTTTTTGTCATCCGTAAGAATTCAATATCATAACCGGTTCCTACCTAAAGTCATTCAGGTGATCAGAATTACGCACATCACACAACCAGAGATTAGAGAGAACAAGTTACAACAAAAATTGTACAGAAGGAGAGCAGAGAAAAAACAAAAAAACAGAACCTGAATATAAGGAGTCAATAGGGAAAGCTGCAGGGCCCAACCAAATTGAACGCCGGCGGCAACCATACAACTGAGAATCAAAGTCCTCAAACTACCGTGTTTGGGTGGATGAGGAATGGCTGAAGGGCAGGATGAGGGATCAAATGTGGCATTGGAAACCGTAGAATTCTATTCGGGTCCATGGCGAGGTTCGTCGGCGGCAACTAACTCAACCTCAACCTGCTTCAGATTCTTGTAGGGAACTCGGATCGAGACCGAGTCCATCGTCTCCGGCACGACGCTGAATGTTCCAGTCGGAGATGGTTACAAGCCTGATCTAACAAAATACGCATACAACTTCCAAGGGAGATCTAATTCCAGGGTTGGAACCTGGAAGAGAAGAGAAGAGAAGAGAAGAGAAGAGGAGATCGGGCAGGAGAGAGAGAGGTAAAAAAACTCAAAAATTAGGCAGGCAGAGGAGGAGGAGGAGGAGGAGGAGGAGCAAAGCAAAGCGTAGATCGTAGCAGCATGAGGCGTGGTGGTGTTTCGCTTTCCACTCACCGTTGATTGCAAGAGCAAATGAGCTGACATCCATAATCCACTGTGAGGGGCCCCGGCCCCCGCTCCCGCATAAGAAAAATGGCATGGACATGGACGGGATGTGACATAAGAAGATAAAAAGTACGTTTTACCGACTTAATCATCCATCCCTGTTTGAATTGAACCAGGATTACTCTGAATGTAAAAGCTTTGTGGGCGGGTATGCCGTATGACCGAAGATTGCACCCATCCCACCGCAATCAGGACCATCAAACGCGGCATTGAACTTCAAACAGCACTGAAGTCATCACTGGGAACGCCTGTTTCCAGGAATTTAGAATTTTTGCTAAAATTGACAATCCTGGTGTGGACCGTGTGCGCATGCATCGTCAATTCTCAATTCTCATCACTACCGTCAGATATTTTATTTTGAAAATTGGATCGGTGGATTGAAAATACATGTAATACTATCAATTCATGATATAAATGGTCAACCATGATGAAATTGTGATTCAACCAATTCAAAAATCGGACCAAAAAGAACTAGTCTAATGAATCAGCAGTTGATCCAATTTATAAAAACATTGTTTTCTCATTTAAACAATCTTGTTTGGAATCTAAGACATTTATTTCCAGTAGCAAATTAGGATTGGTTTGTTTTGTTTTCAGCAATATCCCTTAATAATTTGTTAAGGTTTGTGTTGATGGACCTAATTTTTGGTAATGATAGGGCGTGATTTAGGCAGGAGAACGGCAAAGAAAATTCATTACCTAGAGAAAGGCTTTGTCAGACAATTAAAATGTAAATTTTTTTGTTATTTTGTCCTTCCAAGTTCGCCTTGTAGTCAGCACCACCACCATATAATGCGAGTTCTGTTCCATCAAATAAATGTCAATATACATTCGTGATTTTGTGTGTTTATGCAAGCTAAGGCCAAAAGCTTCCAGCTTTCACATTATCTCACATATGGGTTGGACATGAATCTCATGATATAGACAAACACTGAAGAAGGTATAAAATGAAAACCTAATCACTTACATTACTTGTCTATACAACATATGTATTGGCACAGTGGCACTGCCCCAGCTCAAACTTCGTCTATACAAATGAGACAAAACAAAAGGCCAAACAGAACAGATTTAAGGTAATAAAAATTAAAAACACAAGATTACTTAAATATATTGTACATAATGCTTCTTTTAGATACTGATGGGTATATGCCAGACAAGATGCATTCTAGTATTATTAAATGCAACAACCTCATTTGTTAACACCATGACTACCCAAATCAGCAGCAGCTTTAGCTGCCTTCGATTCTATATCCGACACCCAAAGAGCTCCCTTAGAAAAGTAGCTACTGTTTACCACAGTGGATGCAGCTGCCGCAGCTGCTCTCCCTGTTGCTGACACAGCTGATTTGGTCGTCTCCGAGACATGATACCTTTGATCTACTGATTTAGCGGCTTCAACACCTGCGCAAATCTTATCAGTGAGGCCAATCCTCTGGCTAAGCTCTGCAACCTTGGCCACTGCCGTTGCTGAAAGATGATGAGACTCATCGAACGTTTTGGCCTTGCTTAATGCATCCTTGCCCAAAATATATCCTTTGGCCAACATGGTAGACTACTTCCTGAGCCAGAGTTATTGCTTTTCTCCAGCTTCCAGGACAGATCGATATGTTACTGCTCTACAGTGTTAGATAACAAAAAAGAGAGAAAAGAAAATGTACTTTGTTTAAAGTGGTTGGTCTGAATAGCATATCATACTGAAGTAAGTAACTAAATTATTAGTTAAAATAAATCAAAAGATGAGTACAGTTGGAACTAGTCTCATCTTCAAGTTTCATGTAGGCTCATTCCAAAGATCAAATTCATCTTCATAGTGAACCTTCAGCGTGTTATGCATACACGTTGATCCACAATTGTAGCCCTGAGGCATCAACATTTTTTAATCAGGAACTAATAATTAGATAATTCCCCACTGAGGATGGGTGATGAAACTAATTGACAAAGTCATTTCTTTCTCCCTACAGTAGGAATGAATTGGGCTGGGCCAAAGGGAAGTAGAAGATTAGCATGCAAATCAGAAATCATAAAGCAAACCTTAAGGCTATCTTTGGTTCCTTAGAAAATTTGGAGGGAAATGTGAGAGGAAAAGAAAAACAGACAATGAAGGGAAAAGAGACGAAGTAGAATTATCTTCACATGCTACTTCAACTCTTTTGTTTTAGGATTAAATCATTTGAAAATGCATAAGCTTCTATCTAATTTTAATTATATCTTACTCTCATATTTTCCATAATAAAAAAAAAAATTTGAGAAAATCATTTTTCTTAACATCATTTTACTTAGGCTCTGTTTGGAACTCGGAAAGTACTAAGGAAAGAAAAAAATACTAAGGAAAATGATTTTCTCATATTTGGTTTCACCATGCAAAATATAAAAGAAAATCAAAATATAATCAAAATTCCTCAAAATTTTACATATTAAACATATGGAATTAATTTAATAAGTTTTGTTATAGCATATATCTACTTTACATATAAGGTTGTAATCTATTAGGAAACTTGTCTTATAGAAATAGAATTCATTAAGAAGGTCGATTAGCTTTGTATATATATATATAGTATATATATATATATATATATATATATATATATATATATTTGGCAATACATCAATGAAAACATTAAGGAATTTATTCTCCAATCTCTATTGTCGTTCTTTCTACATGGTAATTGCAGCATGTGGTTTGAATTTGGCTCCTAAAAGAGGCAATTTTTTTAGAATCTCTCGGAAATGTAACCTGCAACAAAAGGGATTCTGACGGCCTACCATCATCTTAGGGCCTGGTGAACCATCCCACAAGGATTGCTAGAGGGAGATCTATCCATCAGAGCAAGAATCTCCAGCAACATGTCTATAACGCGCCGTCACGCGCTAATTTTGTTGCCAGAGCCATCCTCCACGAGCCAACGCGTGGGGGCACGTGGAGCCACTTCCCAAAGACCCGCCTTCTTTCATGCACGCCTGCTGTCGATAAAGCATTCCAACCACCTGCCTTCCCTGTCCGAGCCCTGAAACAGTGATTTTAAGAGGTTTTTGTGTCCAACAACCCTATTTTTCTCGGGTTTTGTGCTTTCGTCCTTGATTTCTTCAAGATCCAGTGGTGTTTTGTGGATTATAGAGTCAAGTTCTACATCAGGGAAGTGTTTTTCATGGAAGAGTGATTTTTTGGCTTTGCAAAATCCTATTTTCTGGTATTTTTCGAATTTTCAGAGGCTTGTTTAAGTTAGATCTGCTTCTATGACTAACAAGAAACTCTCAGGAGAAGTTGTGTGCCATTATTGGCATATTCCAAGACATGTACGCCAGAACTGTAGGAAGTTGTAGAATAAAAATCAAAGATTTCAGTCTGTTCCTTATCAGAAATCACTTAAGTCTGCATGTACTCCTATATCTACACTCACCGAGTCAAGTAAAACCAACACATGTTTTCATTCATCTTCCTTCATATGGGTCATTGACTCTGAAGCCACCGACCACATGACAGGTGATTCCAGTTTATTTACGTTTCGCCTCTATCTGTTACCTCTAATCGTTACTCCTTACATTGGCCAACATCTTAGCGTTTGATGTCTGGCACCCATTCGACTCTCTAATCACTTTCTACCTCTGGTCGAGTTTACCACAATTCTCTCTTTTAATTTAATTTATGGAAGAAACTCACTCATACACTTAATTGTGATCTCATTCTTTCTCGATCATCATTTGATCCATGATCTTCAATGAAACATACATGGGTCGGCGACGCGAGCCTCTGTGGTTTCTACATCCTTGGAAATGTAGGTATCAAAGTCTCGCTCGGCTTATTCGGGGTCAGTACCCACCCACCATCAGTTATTTCACCATCCTTCTCTCCCTTTGTCAGTTATTATATCCCCGCTTTCTAGCCATCCTCATTGAACTCGTGAGTCCCGCTGTCATGCTAAACTTCATCGAGTGCATTTCGGGTCCTGTGAGTCAATAAACGAAGCCATTCCTTTCGGCTTGGGCTTCATTCTAATGTTCGGTGTCCTTGACGCTTTGTCTCCAAACGGTTTGAATATTTCTTTCGCTACCTTTGTGGATGATTTCTCTGCGGCCTCGCTTTATCTAATGAAAAGTCGCTTTTGAGTTTTTTTCCTACTAGTGTCTTTATGCCGAAATTCAAACACAATTTCACGCTCGAGCAAACATTGAGAAGTGATAATGCCAAGGAATATCCGTCGAACCTTTTCACTCTTATGTTACAACATGAGATTCCATCGCACTTCCTGTAGCGCCACCCTCTAGAATGGGGTAGCTGAGAGAAAGAATAGACATCTTCTTGAGACTATCCGGGCCCTTATGTTCCAAATGAACGTCTCTTAACATTTTTGGGTCAACGCAGTCTCCACAGCTTGTTTTTCGATTAACAAGATGCCCTCATCGGTTCTTAATTGAGCTACTCCTTACCACTAGTTGTTTCCAAATAATTCATAGTTCCCTATTGATCCAAATAAGACACGTATATGTTTGTTCGAGACAGTCCATTCAAGTCTCTAAACTTGATCCGAAATCCTTAAAGTGTATCTTTGTTGGATATTCTCGTGTTCAGAAAGGGTATAGGTGTTATTGTCCCACTCTTCGACAAGCATTTTGTGCTCCACTGACGCCAGATTCTTTTGAGATTAACCCATTTTCCCTTCCGCGATGCCGCAAGTCGTGGGAGGAAGAAGACTTGCTTGATTTATACTCTCGCCTCACCCATTGTCTCTCCCAAACCTCGCTTGTCCCCGCTCGTAAAACCTCTATCACCGCAGTTCACACTCGACAACAACACCCCTACCTGGAAGCCCTCCACCAACCGTCGGGCCATCAAATCCACCTCGCGATGATCTTCCTATCGCTTTCGCTGCAAAGGTAAACGCCGCGGTGCTCATCGTGATTCCCCTTTTTGCTCTTATGACCGTTTGTCATCACAGTCTTGTTCTTTTATTGTATCCTTGGACTCCATTTCGTTGCCTAACAAGATTTCAAGCCCGCTACCTCGTTGGCGAAGTATACATAGAGAGAAATGTTTAAAACCGAATCGAGATCGAACCGATTATCTGCCTGTGTCGATCGTATCGAACCATACGAACAGTGACGCCATAAATATATAATTTATATATTATTAAATTAAAATAATTATAAAATTGGCAAATTTTTATAAAAAAATTTGACAAAGATTTCCTCTATTACTTAAGTATTCTATAAAGTTTACCTATATAAATCACAAGATATCATATTTCTTAATACAATATAAGAAGCACTCCATAATGTAAATCAACATAATATTTATCATAACCTTTTACTATTCTAATAAGTAATAAAGTATCAATGACGAGGAATTATTAACATAATTCATACTAGAAATGTTAACGACAATGTTTACATGGTTACTCAAAATATGAAATGTCAACATTAAGAGTTTTTCATATTAATAAGTTCATGCATAAAAATACTTTATCAAAAAATAAATGTCCATGCATAAAGTCCCCAGCCATAAGTTAAAGTGATGTCATTTTGATGTAAAAAGCATCGTGGCCACGTCGCTTTAACTTAAAAAACAAAATAAAGTGGGAGCAAATCACTCGATTCGCTTAAGAACCGTCGCTTCAACCGCTCACCAATCCACCGCCGGGGAAACAATCTGCCACCGCTCGACATCAAACGCAGTTTTTTGCATTGAATCTGACTCGCCAGGGTTTATAGATTCGCCCGACCGACCGCCTGATCCGGCTAAAACATTGTAAAGGGGATGGATGTTTTGACTGACAATGGTACTTGGGAGTGGTTCGTTTACCTGTTGGGAAGAAAGTCATTGGTTGTCGTTGGGTGTTTACAGTGAAGGTTAATCCCAATGGATCCATTGCTCAGTTGAAAGTCGGCCTTGTAGCTAAAGGGTATGCCTAGACCTATGACGTGGACTATTCCGACACTTTTACCCTTGTTGCTAAGATGACATCTGCTCGGCTTTTTATTTCCCTGACTGTCACTTATAATTAGGATCTCCACCAGCTTGATATTAAGAATGTCTTTCTTCATGGCGACCTTCAGGAGGAGATGTAAATGGAGCAACCTCCGGGGTTATTTGCTCGAGGGGAGAAAGGGAGGGTTTGTCATCTTCGAAAGTCTTTGTATGGTTTGTAACATAGTCCACGTGTGTGGTTTGCAAATTCAAACAGGCTTCACGAGGAATCTCAGACGCAGTAAGCATAGGAATCTAACCACCTGGGCCTTCACAGAACCTCTGCTCGTATCATTCTATTGGTAGTGTATGTAGATGATATTGTTATCACTAGGAGTGACTTTAAAGGTATCTTATCTCTTAAGTCCTTTCTTCAGAGCCAATTTCATACAAAGGACTTAGGGATGCTAAGATACTTCTTGGGTATTGAAGTTATGTGAAGCAAACATGGAATCATCTTACCTCAAAAAAAATATGTGCTTGATATATTGTCTGAGACTTGAAGTTTCCAGGGAAACCACGTAGCCTCTTCTATATCGCACACCTCTGCAGGCACAAACATCTTTTAAGATCCCGCAGATATAAGATAATTAGTTGGGAAGCCAATATCACAATACTCATTCTAATATTTGCCACTACTCGTTGTAACATGATGTCTTCACCCAATAATCTGATCATTGGGCAGTTGTAGAACAAATTCTATGTAACTTAAAAGGAGCCCCGAGACGTGGTATTTTATACAGTAATCATGGGCATAGTAGACTTGAGTGTTTCACGGATGTTGATTAGGCAAAATCTAAGGAGGATAGGAGGTCCACTTCAAGGTATTGTGTGTTTATTAGAGGGAATCTAGTCTCATGGAAAAGTAAGAAGTAGAGTGTTATCTTCTGATCTAGTGCAGAGTCTGAATATAAAGCGATGACACAATCAGATGCGAGATCACGCGCTTCATCAACCCTCATGGAAGCCTAGCATTGAGACACCAATCGCAGCAAAACTCTGGTGTGACAACTAGATTACCCTTCATATTGCTTCTAATCTGGTATTCCATAAACGAACTAAGCATATTTAGATAGACTGTCATTTCGTTTATGGGAAAATACAACTCGACTTCATTTCTACATGATATGTGAAGACCTATAACAACGCTGATATCTTCACAAAGACCAAATGGGACCGGGTTAGTTATTTATGTAATAAGTCATAATGACACATCTACGCCCAACTCGAGGTGAGCAGAGTATATCTACTTTTACATGCATTTGTAATCTATTAGGAAATTTGTCTTATAGAGTTGTAATCTATTAGGAAGATTAGATTGGCTTTTGTATATATATATATTCACAATGGACCGATGAAAAACACAAAGAATTTATTCCTCAAATTCTGTTGTCGTTCTTTCTACAAGTTTGAACCTATTTCTTTATTTTCCACCAAACTTTCTTTCATTTCACTTTTTCTCTCTATTTTCTTTCCTTAGTACTTTCTAGGTTCCAAACGAAGCCTTAGATTTTTTCTAGAACCACACATAGTGTAAAGGTGAATCCACTAATGTAGACATCTTAGATTAGAAACCAATCCCTGCTCAGCTTCATCTAGAAAGGAATATGAAATTTTTTACAGGACGTATACAAGAGAGGCCCCTAGGGCTCACAAAAAGAGGAAAGGGGTAGGGAAGAGACAAACAAACCAGCCCAAAAAGTAGAAAGGAATATGAAATTATAACATAGAAAAGTGAAAAACAACCGAGTGTTGCTATGCATGCTCAAAAAGAGAAAAAATAAATAAATCAACCCTTTCCTTTAAGAAGTAAGGTTTTTGGTTGAGTTGGAAGACATTGATAGTTCTAGTGAGAATTTTTTTTTAAAATAACATGGAAAACCAGAATTATATCACAATTATTACAAGTCTAGAGCAAATGTGAAATTATGATGTAGGAAAGTAAAAATACTAAGTTTTGCTTTGAAGGACAAGAAAGAAAAAAGCATCATCCATCCGATTAAGAAGTGAGGTTTTTAAATGTGATGGATGACACATGAATCTAAACAATATTACATTTAAGCCTCGAAGTTTTAATAATCCTGTGAATGAGGCACGATGTATATGAGGCAGTAAACTGAATCAACTAGTTGTTGCTTTGCATGATTAAAAAGAAAAAGAAAATACCCTTCTTTCCATTTTAGAAGCAAAATTCTTAGTTGAGGTGGAACGCATTGACATCCATAACTATTTAAGTGACAATATGATTACAGTTAAATGTTACTTAACTTTAAAGCAAACAAAGGATGAATGAATAACTTCACTTTGTGTGTTTATGAGAGAGAGAGAGAGAGAGAGAGAAGTAGCATTCATAACTAGATTATCCATGTTACCATGACTACTCTTTGATCTATCTGATGTTCAAACTAGATTATTCATAACTAGCATTCATAACTAGTTATGAATGTTCCACCCGCACCCCGCCCCAAAGGGGATATTTTTCACCGATGTTCTAAGCAAAGGGAGGGATCCACCATGCTCCTCCCTGTCAAGGAGGAAAGAAATGGTCGGCTCTCTCGGCTTTCTCAACCATCGGAGACTGGCAGAAGAAGCAAAAAACAGATTGAAAGGATGCATTTGGGAGAGAAGAAAGGGGATCACTTTGAAGAAGCCTGAACATCCGAACACGGTTGAGGTGGCGTATGACGGAACAACATTCCGGATGCAGCTATGGTGGGAGTTGTCTCCACAATACACGACAGTTTTGAGTCCAGGCCAGAAGAGAAACCCTAGCTCCCACAGGGACGACGAGGGCATTTCACGCGCTTGGGAGAGAGTGGAGGACGCGGCTTTCGAGGTTGCAGGAGGAGACGTGGGTGACAAGCACCCAACTTACCGTCGTGGAGGAACGGCCGCCGCTTTAAGGGCAAATCAGCCAGTCATTTTCCTCCTCGTCAAAGATCGGGCTGCCGGAGCAGAGCGGGCAAGAGCCGGGTGTGGGCTATCCACCTCAATTTTCCCATGGGTCGACGACAGAAAGGCTTAAGGCATACCGATGGTTTGGGCTTAGCAAAATAAGCCGGGCTTAAAATCGCCTGAAGTTCTAAGGCCATATTTCAAAAAAAGGTGCCACTCACTATTCGCCTAAGCCCTATCATCTCCTTTCTTTGCTGAGGCGGAAGGAGTGGGTTTGAACACCGATGTCGATATTCATGGGGAGGTAGCAGCAGAAACGTCCCAATTACAGGTGGAATCACAGAGAATAGAGTTCCATCATCGACCCATCAAATGTGCCTGAGATGTCAATGTCTCTTTTTGTTAATTCCCCTTCTATCTCTTTTTTCGGCCGACCCCTTTTTCAAGGGAGTTCTTCAGGTCTGGGGGTTTCACATGCTCTAGGAGAGGAAGTGGAGGGTGTATTGCCATTGAGATTGTATGCAGTCCAAAATGAAGTGAGAGGAAGTAGTCATAGGGTAAGATGGTGGAGCACGGGCAGAGGAGGGGCATCGTCGAGGCGACTCCTTTGTGCGTAGAAGGGTATGAGAAATGGAGGATAGTATGTCGGTAGTTCGGCCGAGTCTCGATTTGCGACTGAGGGCTTTGAGACTCAAATTATTGACCTCATGCGGCAAATGGTGAAAACCCAGAATAAAGGCCCGAGATCGGGACAGGGGCCGGTTTCTAGGTGTGAACGAGAACTAAAAAAATTAGAGTGCACAATAAACTACAAGCGTGAGAGTTGTAAGAGTGCAAAATAAGTAGATAGGGGGAAATTTATTGTTAGTTAGGATGAAGATCAAAATCTTATCGTGGAATGTGAGAGGGGTGGAATAATCCCAGAAGAGAAAGTGACTGCCGCTTTATCGTGGATCAAAGAGGGATTTGGTGTGTTTGGTGTGAAACAAAAGTTCAAAATATGAACCTTCGCTATTCAAGCCTAGCGTGGAGGTTCTTTGAGTGGGTTGTTGCTGATGCTCGGGAACCGCCGGAGGCATCCTGCTGATGTGGGATAAAAGAATTTTGGAGGTCATCGAGACAAGAAAGGGAGTTTTACCGTCCCGCTCATTCAAATGTGGAGGATGGTTTCATTGATCTCACAGGGTTTATGGTCCAGCCTCACCCAACTAAAGGAAGAGCGTGGAGGAGTCGGGGTCGGGCAGAGAGGCTCGCCATGGATCTGTCCTCGTGTATTGGGGGAGATTTTAATGCCTCCATCTCACCCAATGAAAGCAACAGGGGTGGAAGAATTACGCAGGCTATGCGCCGTTTCGCTTTTGTCATTGACGACCTGGGGGTGAGAGACTTGCCATTACAGGGGGGGCCTTTTACGTGGAGTGGGGGCACCAATGGCCAAACAATGTCTAGGATTGACAGGTTCCTAGTCTCGGGGGACTGGGAAAGTTATTTCAGTAGAACCATCCAAAGTACCCTTCCTAGACCAGTGTCGGACCACTTCCCCATCCTCTTAGTTGGAGGAGGTATCAGATCAGGACCCTCCCCTTTCCGGTTTGAAAATATGTGGCTGAAAGCTGAGGGCTTTAAAGACCTCCTTAAAGGGTGGTGGCAAGGGTTTAGTTTCAAAGGTTCTGCAAGTTTCATACTGGCTGAAAAGATGAAAGGTTTAAAAGGAAAGCTAAAAGTATGGAATAAGGAGGTTTTTTGCATTGGTACCTAAAAGGGGTCAAGCTCCTTAGAGTGGGGTTGTCGGGATAACGTGAAAAGGAAAGGGAGTCATTTTTAGAAGAATCGAGGAGAGAGCCAAAGAAAAGGGATGACTACGTAAGATGCATCTTTGTTGTAGGAGGCTTCTCGAGACAAAAAGTCAAGAGAACTCTGCCAAAAGAGGGGGGACAAACACCTACTTTTCCATAAAATGGCAAACTCAAGATAGAAGTAGGAACGCACAAACAAAATCAAAATTAATGGTAGTCGGCTCAACATGATTTTAAGCATTCGTAAGGGGATTGTTGATGAGTTTAAAGGCCAACCGTCTGATCTGTGGGCTCATGTCCGCTTCCCAAGTATTTCCTTGGAGGAGCTGGGAACAAGAGGATGCTGACAGTTTAGAAGTGAGTTTTTCAGAGGAGGAAGTCTCACGCCCATCGCCGTCTTCACGGAGAAAAGGCCCTGTGGTCGACTCTGCTTCCCGATCGCTTTTGTCCTTTGTCAGGGATTTTGTTGGGGCTACGAAGTTATGGAGTTCTTCGAGGAATTCTATGAGAAGAAGAAATTTGTGAAAAGTTTAAATGCTACCTTCCTAGTGTTGATTCCCAAAGGAAACGTTGAGGATGTAAAAAGACACAGCCCATTAGTTTGCTAGAAGTTTTATATAGAAGATCCTGCCAAAGTGTCGCGAATAGGTCGAAGGGTGTTGAACAAAGTGGATCTCTCCATCCTAAAACGCCTTTGTCGGCTGAAAGGCAAATCCCTTGATGTCGCTTTAACGCGAATGAGGTCAGGATTCCATGTTGAGAAGGAATGATGGCGAGTGGTATGCAAGTTACACATTGAAAAGGCTATGATCATGTAAATCGGGAGTATGTGGTTGAGGTCATGAGAAGAATGGTTTCGTCAAAGATGGATATCTCTGATCTCTCGTGTAGCGTTCAATGCCTCTACTCAACTCTTATCAATGGGGTTTCTGAGGGCTTCTTCCGAAGTACGAGGGGGATTCGGCAGGGGGATCCCCTATCCCCGTATCTCTTTGTCTTGGGAATGGATATCTTAAGCAGATTGGTAAACAAGGCTGTGGAAGGGAATTTCCTGTCTGGATGTAAAATTGGGGGTGCTAGAGTGGGGGAGGAGTTGGAGGTGTCACACCTTCTCTATGCAGATGATACCCCGTTGTCTCAGAAGATAATCCCGAATTAACCGGCCCCGTTTTGAGATGGATCTGATGGGTTTGAGGGTCCACTGGCTGAATCCAACTGAGTAAAAGCGAGATTTTCCCTATCGAGGGCTAAGGAGGATACAGGTGTCGCAACCAGTTAGGATGCAGAGCCGGCCTGGCCGCCTATGTATTTGGGCCTCCTGGGCCCGCGACGTCGCTATAGGGATGTGGATACCATCGAGGAAAGGTCTGTATGAGGCCAGCCGCCTGGAAGCTCAATATATCTCCAAAGGGGAAGAGTTATACGATCGTAAGTAATTGCCTAATCTCCCAATCTATTTACTTTCTTCCCATCCCAGTCCGTGGTGCAAAAGGGCTAGAAAATCCGTAGGGACTTTCTCAGGTGGGGAACCTCGAAAGAAGCCTCACTTAGTGAGGTCACACTGCAGGCGTAGACAAAAGCTACGGTTCGGGGTCGAGGCTTGGCACAATCTAAAAACAAAGCCTTGTTAGGAAAATGGTTGTATGCTTTCGCAAACGAAAGGAATTCCCTTGGAGGAAGACTATTAGGCAAATTGGGGAATCATGGGGTTGGTGCCCTCAGGAAATTAGGAACGCTGGGGATCGTGTTTATGGAAAGAATTTAGAAAGGATGGGATTTGGTTCGCGAAATGCAAAATTTGTGGTTGGTAATGGCAATGAACCGCCTTGAAAGATGTCGGGGGTGAGGCTTTCAGGTAACGCCCCTTGTTGTTTAGCTTGGCGCCTGGTAAAGATGTGATGATTAGAGGTTTGGATGTTTGAATGTTGGTGGTTGGTCCCCTGTTTTGTGCGTGAATTTTTCAATGACTGGGAAGTGAGGGAGGTGGTGAATTTTATGAAAATGATCCATCCTTGGAAAGTGGTCGCAAACAGGGAAGACAAGCTGGTCCTGAAAGGGGGTACGCCCAACGTTTATTCAGTAAAGCTTCTGTATGAGGTTTTGAATCGAACTGAAGCCGAGACAACACCTTTTCCTGCCTTATCAGTTTGGAATAATATGGTCCCCTTAAAGGTGGGCTTGCTCTGGGAGGCGTCTGGGCAAGGGACGACTCCCACCAACTCAAAAGAAAGGAAGATCCTCGTCAACATGCTACCTTTTGTGAAGAGGAGGAGGAGACCCTAAACCATCTCTAGTTCATTGTCCAAGGCCGTAATGCTTTCGGGAACTTATTTTGGCTATAGTGGGATTGATGGGTTTTCCTTTCGCAACAGTCCTCTAGCTTGGCAAGGAACAAAGTGGGCAAGAAGCCGCAAGAAAGTCTGAGGGTCGCGCTCAGGCTCTTCTCCGGCAAAGCAGGGTGCGAGAGAAATAGAGTGGTCTTCGACACGAGACTTCTCTCTATGTATTATTAAAGAATTCTTTTCATTTGTAGTTTTTGGTCTCAGTCACTGCCTAGTGGGACGAGATGTATATTTTGGATTTTTAACTCTGGATGTGTATAGGCAATTGTTTTCCTAGCTTTGGGGTTTTTCTTCATAGTTTTGGTCCTTTCCCTTTGTCCCTTTTGTATACTCCCTGCAGTACTTTTTAAGCGCTTGTGCTGTTTTTTGTGATCAATGCATGTTTCTTTATCCATCAAAAAAAAAAAAAAAAAAAATGACTACTCTTTGAGTGACAATATCATTGAACTTAAAAGTTACCATAGATTTAAAGCTATGCATTGTAGGGAACATTGATTTGTTGATATATGATGCATCATAGACAATTTCAGCAAATTTTAAGCCTGTTTGGTTCTAAGAATCAGACCATGTTTGTTATTTGTTTCTTGTTTCTACAACAATAACCACAAGAACAACTCCAGATCTTGTTTGCCAACTTTTCTTGAGAACAGTTTTTTATTTTTCAGAACAAAAGAATAGGAAAACATGTATTATAATCGAAAAACTATTTCTATTTGTAAAACAGAAACATATCAAAAATTTTAATTGCTTTCACTTGTTTTTAAGAGAATGTTTCTAAAAAAATAATTATACAAACAAGAAAAATGATTAAAAAATAAAGTACTAGATATAAAAATTACTTTTAGAACATATTTAAGAACATTAAAAATGAGACAAACTTTGTTTCACAAACATCAAAGAACAACTTTCAAAACTTATACCAGTAAATTGATTTCTAGGACTATTTTTGAAAGATGTCGCCAGATCTTAGCAATCTATAACAGTACTTATTCTTAAAAGAGGAAAATATGGTGTTTCCAATAAAAACATCTTTTACTAGTTTTCAATTAAAAAAATAATTATATAAATATGGAGAATGATTAAAGTAAAGCACTACATATAAATGTTATATAAATATATGGAAAATATTCAAAAACATTTTAAGTTTCAAAACAAACTTCTATTCTATAAAATTTCAGAGAACAGTTCTCAAAAACTGGTTTTCAGAATTATTTTTCAAACTATTGCCCAAACAGTTTGGAAACCTTAAATGTTTTTAAACAATTTTTAAAACGGTTTTTGGAAATTGATCAGAAATTTTGTATAATAAGAGTTTATGAGAACCTGAAATATCTTTGACCTATTTTCTATGTTTCTAAATCTGCTTTAAAGTATCTTTTCTACGTAGTGCTTTTTGGTGGCTTCTTTTATATACCTTCTATGTACTATACAAAGCCCAAAGTATTTGACTCCCTTTTTGTGATAGATAAACAAAGATTATATTAATAAAAAGCCCAAAGTACTCTTATAAAAATAAATAAATAAATAGAAAGCCCAAAGTACTCTTATAAAAATAAATAAATAAATAGAAAGCCCAAAGTACTATACAAAGCATACAAGGAGTATACATAAAGAAACCTTCTATGTACTATACAAAGCCTAAAGTATTTAATTCCTTTGTGATAGATAAACAAAGATTATATTAATAAAAAGCCCAAAGTACTCTTATAAAAATAAATAAATAAATAGAAAGCCCAAAGTACTATACAAAGCATACAAGGAGTATACATAAAGAAACCTAAGGGCTCAAAAAACAGCAAGAAAAAATAGGAATTGACTGCCCCTCCCTCATCTAGAACCCATCCACCTAAAAAGGCTGGGATTTAAAGGCAGAGATTTGATAGAGAAAATCACACAGAAAGCAAGGAGGAGATAACGGCACTTGAGCCCAGGCATGATCAGCCCATGTGGCAGGTATATTCTAGAAGAAATAAAGATACATGTGTAAGGAGGGAAGTGGAAACAGCTGGAGAAGGTGGTAACAGCTGTGGGGAGGACAAAAAGGAAACGGAGATGAGGCAGGGGCAGGCTGGGAAAGAGTAGAAGAAGGGGATGAACCCTGAGCTGTGCTCTGACACAGTTTTCTTTTATTGTTTTTTTGTTAGTTGTTATCTTTCTTTTTTTTTCCTGAAAAAGACTGTTGGATGATTTTGAGTAAAGAAAGTTCACACAGGAATTCAGTTGTTTTCTATTCTATTTGTTTCTATTTCATTTCTGGAACGATGCTGAACAGTATATTTCTGAAACTGTGAAAGCAGTATTTGTCATTACCTATCATGACCCCATCTATAAGCCCCTTGTCCAAGACAAACTACATACAAAGTGTTCTTCAATCTTTGAATAGAAAACCCCATTTTAAAAGACTATATTCTACTTCTTCTTCCAAATCAATCAAAAAATACATAATGGAACCACCTTTCCACGCCTTCAATGCTTTTAACCAACCAAAGAACCATTTCAACCAAGTAAGGTCTCTCATAGCATCAAGGAAAGACCCAAGATACTCCAAAAATAGAGAAGAATAGCTCTCATAAGACCCTAGCCTGCAATGGATAAGTAAATAGTCGATTGAATTTTTTATTTTTTTTTGAAGGCAAAGAAGCATCTATTAGCAAATATCCTTCCTCCTCTTTTTAATTGATCCAAAGTCAAAACCTTCCACATGAAGCTTTCTAAGCCAAGAAACTCACTTTAGGAAACACCCAAGAGTTCCAAATGGTTTTATGCAGAAAAAGGGCTTCACTCTTAAGATTCAAGATGCCGAAAGGGACTTAACTATGAAATTCCCATTTTTATTCTCTTTTCAAAACACCATATCCTCCACCTCTGAAATCGCCTTCTTCCCATTTGTTTCAATGAAGCCACCCACTAAATCCACCTCCCAATCATTAAAAGATCTTGAAAAGCAAGGATTCCACCTTACACCTTGGGAAAGCCAACCCCCTTCTTCTACTCCACACTTGGTGCTAATAACTTTCTTCCAAAGGACCTCCCTTTCAACTGCAAACCTCCAAATCAACTTGCTCAAAAGGGCCCTATTAAGAGTGGATGAGCTTCTAATTCCCAATCCCCCCTTGCCCTTGGTTGAGCATACCACCTCCCACTTCACTACATGAAGCTTCCTCTCTAAAGCATTTCCACCCCAAAGCTCCATTGAATTTTCTCAAGCCTTAGCCTTACAACCCTTGGCATACAAAACAAAGACAATGTAAATTGGCATGCTGCACAAGCATGTAAATTTTTCTTCAATAAGCTTATTATTTGTTTATTTAACTACAGAATATTTATAATACAAAATAAAGCATTTTACATTTTTATAATTTTAAAATATAAAAGATTAATACATTTCTGAGGTGGATGGTTTCAAACAGGTTGGAACATAATCACGTCACATTAATGAAAAAACTAAATAGGTTCAGTTCAGTGGTTGAGGATTTAAAATAAACACAATTATACAAGTTAATAGGATTATACTTAACTGAAATCCACAAACATGTTCACTCATGTTAACAATCATACCAGTTCTCACACCACCCCCATAAGTGACTATATATTAATGTTATTTGGTAAGTATTGATGCAAGCAACAGATTTTTTTTGTTGACCAATTCACCAGAGTCTTGTAATCTTGCAATCACATTAGTATTCTTATCTATAGAACATAAGTATTGTCAAATACCTAAGTAACAAGCATCCCACACTTAATTCATACCATCCCATTAATGATCACTGTTTCCTTGCAAAAAGTTGAATGGGAACTTACACTAAGCAACACAGCAGTTTCTACGGCATAAGCATCCTTGAATGTAACATAGGCAGTGCAGGCGCATTCATCAACAGACCTGTTTTTCCAAATAAGCACCATGGTACACATGATAATAATACAATAAGGACGCTGCACAAAACTGTACAGAATGCAGATGCCGCTAGGGTTGAAAATTGGGTTAATGATACAGAAGTTCAAAACTGACTCTAAAATATAAACTACCAGGACCTTATACTCCTCTTGGAATCAAATTTTTTAGAAATATGGTGGCTAACATTTGGCTCAAAACTTTCTTATGGCTAATGATTGGATAATGATTGCATGCAGATAGAAACAGAGAAAAGGAAAAAACACTACTACCTTGAAGAAAAGAACATAATAAAAAAATATAAAAACAAAAATAGAATTACATTAATTTAAATCCTAAGAGATTCTCTTTTTGCTTTTTCCTTTGATATGTAAGTAAAGATTGTATCATCCACCAGAAATAAACCCTAATACCAACTTATTCTCAAGGGATAGAATAAATGCCTCACGTAAAAAGAAATGCAGAGCAATTCCAGAATGAAACATTCATTTTAAGGCTATCTCCGACGATCAGCAAACAAAGCCAAACAACCACTGAACGACAATAGCATAAACCAACCAAATCTGAAATTAAATAACGAATGAATAACTGAAGGCGAGTGAATTATTGAATATTAAGGCAGCGCTAATCCAAAATTTAAAATAAAATCAATACAGAATCTGACAATTCTAACACGTTCAATGGCGCCGGAGAAAGTTAGTAACTATAAACATCCCTCTGCTGCCTTGGGAGAGAGGCTTGTAACTTCGATAGTGTGCCCACTATTACTCATATTCAATATTTCTCCTTAACCTGAAAAAACACGCCCCAGTAACTCAATCTTGATATCCCTTTTGTAGAGTTGATTAGGTAGAGTAAAAAAAAAAGGAAATTCATAATTGTTTCATGAAAAATGAACTTAACGAAGGTTTTCATGATAATTGGGAAGAGATTATAGATTGGTACCTGTTTGGATGGCAAGAAAACAGAAAGTGAAATCCGATGGAAGAGATGGGAATCGAATAAGAATATAGCCCTGGTTCGTAGAGAGGGTTTATAGGTCGGCCCGATTAGATCTGGAAAAGGTGAAAGGATTGGGGGAAACTGAGTCGAGTCCACGTGGGTCGGAGTTCGGACCCACCATTTGATTAATGGCTTGAAAATCTCGCTTGGTTTATGAACCATCATGATGGATGCCTGACCTTTTTCGGACCCACCACCAGTGACATCACATAAATAAAATAAAAAAGAAAATTAATAATCAAATAAATGGTGTGTATACTTTTTCATTTTTTTAATTTTGTTGTTTTACCTTTATTTTTCTTCAATAAAAAATGTAAACTTTTTTTTATTTTTTCTATTTTAATGTATAAACTTACTTTTATTTAATTAAATGTTTAAATTTTTTTATTTTTTTTACTTTGGTGTTTCAACTTTATTTTTGTTCTATCAATTATCTAAATTTTATAATTTTTCTATTTTGGTCTCTTAACTTTATTTTTGTTCAAGCTTTCTAATTTTTTATTTATTTTCTTAAGATCTCAACTTTAATGTATGAGAAATAATGATATCATCCTTCCACATTCATTATAATACAAAAAAAAATTGATTAAATTGATTGCTATAAATAAAAATAATTTTTTTATTATTTAAAATAAATTAATCAATAATGTTTTATTTTAATTATTCATATATACTTTTTCACGTAATACTGAAAAACAAGAAAAACAATGTAAGATAATTAAATTTATTTTTTTCAAATTATTATATTTATTTTTAAAGAATTTTAAATTTTTTATCTTAATTATATAATAGTCAATTTTATTAAATTATTTTTTATTGTAACAAAGAGGTTTTTTTATTATAACAAACTAGGATAGTAAAGCCTTCTAATATGAAATGATAATATTATCATTTTATTTTTGTTAAAAACATTTAAGTAATTTCATTATTTTATATGATTTAATTCAATTTTTCTTCATTCAAATATGTTAATAAAATTTTAAATTATTGAATAAAAATTTAAATTTAAATGATTAAACAAAAATAAAGTCAATACATCAAAATATAAAAATTAAAAGCTTAAGCACTCGATTAAACAAAAATAAAGGTGAGCCACCAAAATTTAAAAATTAAAAAGCTTTAAACACTCGATCGAATAAGAATAAAGCCAGATACAAAAATAAAAAAAGTTTAGACATTTAATTAAAAACTAAAGTTTAGGACACCAAAATAAGAAAAATAGAAAAGTTGAAACACAATTTATATAATTAACCCAAAAAAACTATGCAAGCATTTACTAGCAGAAAATCCTAAAAAAAAAATAATAGCAGGAAAAAGTAATTATAAGATACAATGCATTTTTGGGAAAATAAATTATCTGTAATATACAAAAATTGTAATTTTCATATGTTTTCGCCAGTGGGATTCGTTTATTTTTACTTAATGATAAATAAAACTTTGTTATGAATAATGTTTATTACTTAATAAGATTAAGTATTTAGTTGTTTGTTTTTTCAAAAAAATTAATTTTTTAAATTATCTAAATTTTGAGAAAATACAAATTTTAAAATATATATGCTTTCATTTAATTAGCATGAAAAGGGTTTCACTTTTGATCATAAATATATGATTTTCTCATATTTGAATATCTAATTTTTTTTTCAATAAAATAAATAATTAAATACATTAAAAAAACCAAAAAGACAAATATTTTATTTTTCTATTAAACCAAAGATTTAAAAATTCAACACAGGTCATCAAAAAATAAAATAAATTAAGGCTAAAAACTATTTTGCTTTTAGCAATAAGCCAAAAAACGAAGTTCACCTTCCTATCCCTTTATTCATGTACATTAAATAGGATGATGTTTTTCACTTTTTTTTTCTTTTTTTTTTTTTTAAATAATTATTTTTCTCTCGGAATTTACTTAATTAAAAATTACAATGAATTCTTTTAAAGTCAAATTTATTTATAAATTATTTTTATCTTTTTAATGGATTTTAATTTTAATACCATATAATAAAAAATTAATAGAGGGAATAACATTAATTCCTAGCCTTCATCCTAGTTTATAGTTACTCCCCCACGAAATACCCAATTTTTTTTTTTTTTTTGGACATCTGAAATATACACTTTATCCTTGCACAAAATCTAACATGCATTAAATATTAATACATTTCTAAATAAAAAATCTGATGCAAGAGCTCCATGTCTGACTGCCGAACCTGCTGGGTCAAAATGGAGCTAGTGCGACGACCATGGCAACGCACTCTGGATAGTAAAACTTTGGGAAGGGTACAAAAACTCTTCGATTTAATTTAATTGTATGCTACGTGAAACCTAAAGTTTCGCCTCTTCTTCTGATTACGGTAGCTTTAGAAGCATCATATTTGATTTAACGCTTGTGTGCCTTATTCAAATTTTCAATAATAAATGCTTGTTTTTTTAAATTTTCATTACTTATCGTCAAATTTTTTTAAAAAGTTTATGAATATAAAAGTTTAAAATATTTCGCTTTTTTCTATTAAAAGTTTCATTTTCTACTAAAATGTTAAAAACTTCATCATTATCCAATAAAGTTAATCTACTTAAGAATACATACTTTCTCACTAAGGAGTGACACATGGTGGTTTCAGGACAGAGCGCCCATCGAATCTCTAGCCTATTTTTTCAATTCTAAATTATCTCATTTAAAAATTAATGGCGCTTACTTGCATTCGAAAAATTTTCAAACACTCGCTTACATTTGATTTTTTTTATATATATATATATATATATTTTTTTATTATATTAAAATTAATATATTTCTATAAAAATAAAAATATTATGAATTTTTATAAATTATTTATTAAAACATTCCAATTATTATTATTATTTATATTAAATTATAAAATAAAAATAATAAAAATGATTTTAAAATATATTCCGGACGAGACTCGAGTACACACACCAACCCGTCCCGAACCCAAAGACGATTCCGGTAGTGCCAAATCAAACCTACTAAAAACTCGATTACAATTAAACTAAACTCATCTCATTAAAAAGCGAGGCGAGCTGCAAACCCGAAATAACCATATACAGTTATCCCTACTGTTACCAAATATTAAAAATAATAACTTAATACTTAAATGATATTAAGATCATTAAGATAGTTCTTTTATATTTAACATTGGGTGAAAAACAAACACCACCTAGCACGTAAGGACCGTATTAATCTAACCACTAGCTTATCGTGAGACCATAGCGGCCGAATTTTGAAACTGAGTTAGACAACCTGCACAACTCACTGGTGTGGGTTAGAATCCCCTGCATGCCTACCAATAGAATACTACGTACGATAACGAGTTCTTAATGAAGGTAGGAGCCAAGATTGGGAAACCAGTACTGAAGATAGGTAGCACAAGAAGTTTGATTACAAGGGGCTGTGTGGAAGTGGACCTTGAGAAGCCTCTGATATCCAAGTTCGGACTCAGAAGGAGAACAAGAAGAATCGAATATGAAGGAATCCACTTAATGTGCTTAATTTGACTATGGAAATTGGATGGGGAGCATGCATGCCTGGAGCAATGGGGAAGGTAATGGAGAGGGAGATGAGAATAACATGTAAAGACACCCAAGCTTCCTTAAAGAGCAATTCTTATATGGGGAAGAGACCCAAGGTGCAAGTGATCAATACAGATTATAGGAAGTTATCTCCGGTCACAGGACAGTAGATCACATATTGTCTCATTCATGGTCCAGCCAATGGATCGAGAGAACTTGTTATAGTCAAGCCAAAGTTGAAAAATGCTACTAAAATTGTTTTTGATATTGTTAGGGAAGTTGCAAACGCATTCCATGGAATTCAAATTCTGAAATACGTAAACTAATTTTTATATAATAACTAAACAAATTTTCCAATCCTTACAAATAGTTGACATTTGGTGTAACACAGAATTATATTCTGATACTGGATTCCATTTGACAAGGAATCAATGCCATTTTAAGAAAAATAATCACATCATTTTGTGTATGTAACCCGTTATATTTTTCAAAAATAAAATATAATGCATGTTAATAAGTACCCCATAGGGGCTAAGTTTTCATCACTTTGTGTGTTTCACAATGCAAAGAAAAAGAGAGTGATCATAGCCACCACTTTCCTTCCTCCTCATTGAAAGTATGCTAATTAAGATCAAAGAAAGTCATTAGGCAAAAAGATTACGAGCCTATAACGCTTTCGAAAACGTCAATTTGATATCGAAAACTAAAGGCTGCCGCTTTAACCTTGAAATATCAATTTGTTGGAAAATTAGTATTGTTTTGCTTAGATCTAAGATGCAACATCTAGCACAAGTTTCAATCACTTATGACGCCAAAGATTAGACCATCCATAAATAAAACCATATGATATCTATGCTGGACACTGGACAGAATATGCATTCAAATCCAAGCTCCAAAATGAGCTTAGTTTTTAAATATTTATCCTTTAGGCAAATGCAAAACACTTTTCATTTCTATTATCGTTAATAAAACGTAGGTTCCATTTGTACTTTTTTTGAATGTGTAGGACCCTTCACATATTGCTTTATGGCTTGGGTGCAAATACATAATAAAAGTATATAGATTTTTTTTTTTCAAGAAACTATATAATTTGGTTTATCTTTTATCGTCCAAACTACGCTTACCTGCTCTCCCAAGGGCCTATTAGTATCGGTGAATTTCCCTACTAAGCTTAAAATGTCCACAGATTGACTAGGGAGAAGTTTCTCCTTCATTACCCTGTCCTCATGTCCATCAAACATGGAAGGTGGAACGTAAGCATACAAGCATTTTAGAAATTATCTTTAACTCTACTAGCTCAATCTCAATTGCAATTCTTTTTTTTAGTGGTATTTCTTTACTTGACAACTTACATTCTCAACAGACTACTAACCCTAATTTTGCATGGTAAGACTCCTTATGAGCCCTAATTTCGAATCATTATTCCCTTTATGAAGGCTTTGGTTGTGTCTATCATCCGTACCTAAGGGCCTTATAAACCTATAAATTGACTATCTGTTCATACTCAATGCACTTTTGTTGGAGATAGTCCCTCTCATAAAGGATACTTTGTGTGGGCATCCTCTCAAGATGGTTTATATATCAAAACATGTTTTTTTTTCCTTTTTCTTATGAAAAGATGTTTCCCTTGTTCCGCCCATGAATACTTCTAGTCCTACTATGCACCCTTCGTCTATAAACCTTTCACTATAGTTTTTTTACAAACCATGTCATAGACCTCCTTTTATTCGTCCAGCTCCATCAGATCAAGAGTTCACATAGTAAAAAAACACAGCTCCTTTCACTAATATGCGTTTAACCAAGTCAATTCCCACTCCCATGCTTAATTGTTGTTACAAAAATTTTAAATAATGACACTAGATTTGTTGATGCTTTCAAAAAGTATCATTGATCCAATTATAATATTAGATTCAATGACTCTTATTAAAAGCATCATTATCTAGTGCAATATTTTCCTACTGGTGGACATGTATTAGAAATGTTATTATTTAATGAAAGTAAATCTAAATAGAATGACACTTATTTGAAATAACGTTATTTAATAAATGTAATCTATATAGAATGACACTTATTTAAGTGCCACTACTTAATGAAGGTAATTTATATTGAATGACATTTATTTAGATATATGTTTAATTATTGTCCTTTTTTTTTCTTTCTTTTTCCGACATAAAATAAGTATCTAAAAACCTTCCTAAATTTTAAAATATTAAATATTTTTATTTAGCTTTTTTTCTTTTCTTAAAAACTATAATTCTGCATTTCCTAATGTATTTACATCTTCCTAAACTACTATACAACTGCAATAATGTTAAATTTGAACAAATACGATAAAAAAAAATTGAACCCTAACCTAGGAAAAATTAAAAGCTTACTCGGGGGTTTTATTAATTCAATAAATAATAATAAAATGGCAAACTGAGCAATAGGCATGTTTCCTTTTTAGAACAATAATAAAACCCACTCAAACATCTAGCTATACATGTTTCTTAATTCTAATATTTGTGTTATTAATTTCTCCAAGAAACAGGGATTATAATAAAATTTGAAAGCACACACAAAAAAATATAAAAAATAGGCATGTTTCCTTTTCAGAACAAAACTAAACCCGCTCAAACATATATATGTAATTTCATTAATTATAATATTTGTGTATTGATTTCTCCAATAAATAGGGATTACAATAATATTTGAAAGCACACAAAAAAATATACGCAAACCAGGTTAACTACATTGGACGTAGAAAAATTTGTTTTATTATTTTTTTTATTATTCGATCATATTTGATGCTTAATACTAATTTTATTAAAAAATGCTACTTTTTTTTTTTTTTGTTTCTAGATGTCTTAAAAAAAGTGAGAGGAGAAACTATCAAAGATTTTTTCTAGGATATTGAAGAATATGTAAGACCGCTTAAAACGAAAAATTAAGATCGAAAAATAAGCCAATAAAATTAAGCCACAATTTCATGCGATTTAATCAGATCAAAATTGCATGAGCAAGCTATCAATATCAAGATAAATATATTGCTTTGGAGCAACGAGCAACGCCGAATATCAAAATTACGATTTTACATATTTACCCTTATTATCATTAAATTACATATTATCCGTAATAAATAGAGTTTCTAATAATATTTTTTTATTTTTCACTACAATTATTAATTATTGTAAATAACATGTTTAAAAATATGTAAAAATATTTATTCTAATAATATTATCCAAAAAAAGACATAAATATGTTTAAAAAATAACCAATGTGAATCTAAACTTTTTAAACGATCCAACTAAACTGCTAGATATTTCAGAAAATATTATATTATTTATAACCAATTTATTTTCATTTAAATTTTTTTTATCGTCGTATTCTTACATTCCACATTAAGTAGGTCTTACCTACTTATAATTTTCAACAGCTTTTCATTTAAAATTTTCACTAAGAAGCCTTAAATTTCTCCTTTATCAAACATATTAAATTAAACCATTGAAAATTTCATCTTCAACTATTAATATTTTACGCTTATCAAACAAATATTTCTAAAGCCTTCGTAGCTTTGGGCTTTTTTAATCTCAATTTCCACTAACATCCATAACTAATAACAGTTTTATACATTTTTTTGTATCTTTTTCTTTTCTCATAATTTTTCTATCTATTTTTACTTCCCCCAAACATTGAAAAACTAAATATAACCTAAATCAATAAAATGTAAACTAAGTATGAAAATTGAAAAATTTTGATAAAAAGAATATTATTCAAACATAACTGTATATAGATATATTATTATTATTATTATATAAAATTATCATAAATTAACATTTATTTATTTATATTTATCCTTTAATTTTTAAAATTTAATAATTTAATTTAAGATAGATACAAAACATAATCTTTTTTAAAATATTAAATAAAATAAAATAAAATTATTAATGTAACTTTAAACAATTAATGTTAGTTACTGAAATAAATTAAAAATAAATAGTCATTTTTGAAGAAATAATAGTAATTTAGTTAAATGTAATATAATTATTTTTACCAAATTATCTTTTTAAAAAGTTTTAAAAGAAATATAAGAATATTAAAATATTTTAAGATATATTTAAAATATTTTATCTTCATGATATATACCTACCTTAATACATCAAAAATATGTATTCTTGTTTATTTAATAAACTTTGAAGTATTTAAAAACTTTCTAGTATTCCATTTGGTTAGTGAAAACCCTATTTAGAATTTAAATATTTAAAGACTATCATATATATTCATATGTTGTAAAGGAGAAAATTCTCCTTTCCTATTTGGTTTTCCCCCTTTCTTTCTTTCTCTCTCTCTCCCTCTCTCCCCCTTTCTCATTTTCTCTTTTCCCGCTAATTTTTCTTTTTCTTCTCACGATTTGCGGCTGCTCCGTTGGTGGCGATTCCGTCGGCAGCTCTGTCAACAGCGATTCCTTTTTCCTCTAATTTCTCCTTCCCTTCTCACGATCTACCTGCCAGCGACGAGATTCCCGTCGTGGCAACTTCGTCAGACCAGGATTCTGTCGTCAACTCCATCGGTTGTGATTATGTCAGCAACTAAGTCACTGTGATTTTGTCGGCAACCTGTCGTCGACGATTTTGTCAACAACCCGTCGGACAAGATCTAGCAAGTTTGTTTTGTTTTTATTTTCTTACTAGCTCTTTTTCTTTTTTTAGTTTTAGGAACCCATGAGTCAGGTTAGATTTGGGAATGCAAGGGAGAAGAAAACGATAGATTATTTCACTGTCCCCATTTTGATCTAAATACTGTTTGTTCTGCTTGTAAATATGGGTATGAATCATCTAATTAGTGTTGTCGATTTCATGAGCAAACCTATAGAATTGACCCCACCCCAAGAGATAAATTAATGTTTGAACAAATCTTGTGTTATAATTGACCCGCCTACAAACCCGCATGGTACTGTTTTATAGATTCAATGAAGCTTTTTACAGCACATATACCAAAGTTCACCAAGTTAGGGTCTGCTTGATTTGTTTTTGAAATTGCTTTCTGTTCTAAAAAACAAGTAGAAAGAAAACATGTTTGATTCCTCTTTTTCTTGAAAACATAAAAAACACAAAAAATACTAAATTTAGACAATAAGAATAGTTTTTAAAAATTTATATAAGTGTTTGTATATTGTTGGATTGTATTTATTAATACCAGTGTAAATACAGGTGAGAGAAAAAAATACTAAATTATGTTTGTAATGAAGAAAGAAAATATTTCAAAAAACCCATGTTTCATCATCCCATAAAAAAATATAAAATATAGTTAAAATTAATTATAATTTTTATATCGATAATGACCGAGTCAATTTATCATTCATATTCGAAAATTTATTTTAGTTTTTTATTGTGCTCATACTTTTCAATTATTTTTATATGGACTTCTTAATATTTTATGGGCTAATTTGAATATGACCGACCTTTATCAAACCCTAGCTACTTTTGCTCTCTATTGCACTTGCACCCAATTTTCCAGATTTATTATATTAATGTTGAAATGTTAGTACTACTATATGGACCCCTATTTGTCCATTTTAACACATGGATGTATTATTCCTCAATGAGATTAGCAGCAACCTATAAAGACATAAGAGTCATAGATACAAAATAAAATAAGGTAGATACTTATTACGAGGTAGAAAGCAATGAAAGTTTTAGCAAGTTATTGATCAAAAATGAATATTCAAATAAATAAATAAATTGTGTATTAAATTTAAGTGAAATCTTTGGAAACAACTGGTTTCGGGGTTATGATGAAGAGTTATCTCTTTATTTCACTAATAGAATTTGAGACAAACCCAATTGGAATTCCTATTGATCATAGTTGGTGTTTGTCTAGGAAGCTAGTTAATCATTTTGGGTTCCTAGGACTATCATGGACTAGCTCACTTGTAGTTGGTGTCAGCGAACTATATAAAGCTAGTTTATTACTTTATAACTGGTGTATTTAGTATTTAGTATTCTATTTGTGTTTGGTTTCTTAATGTATGGCCTGTAAGGTATAATATATAAAATAAAAATGAGAGGTTTGGTATGTTCCTACCATAAAGTTTCTATTAGTGCTAACATCATCAAGCTGAATTATTTTGGTGAAACAATTTTCTGTTTCCTAGATTTTCATTTTTTAGTGATTTAATGCAAATTTTATGTCAACAAGGCAAAAATTGAATCAACCTCTCCTAGTTTCTATCAGATTATGTTTTATCTGTTTTCAAATGAAAGTAAAAGCTAGATGTAAAGTTGGTTTAGCCATCACAATCATCAATGTGAAGCTAAGATTAGAAGTAGAGAGAGGTGGGGAAGAGAGTGCACCTCCCAATTTTGTTACTCAAGAATTACTAAAGAAGAAAAAGAGAGTGAAAAACGGAAGAAAAAATTAGAGAAAAATGTTTAAACTTAATAAATTGATTTTAGTATATTTATTCAACTCATTTCATTCTCTATTAGTATATATGACTAAAAATTATAAAAATATAAAATTTTAAAGAATTTGATTATATTTGATTTTTTGATTTTTTATTTTCTACATATAAAGAATTATGAGAAAATCTCATTTTTCTTAAGATTTTTTTTCTCTCTAGTAATTTCGGGATCCAGATGAGCCTTTTTGCTAAGGAAACAAAATATAGAGGAAAAGTGAAAGGAAATAAGCTAGTTAGCTTTGATTAGTACTTCCAATATTCTGTAAAAAAGGAGAAATTTTAATTTTGCTTTTAGAGATGATGAGGTAAATTTAATTTAGTTAGCTCATTCAACATTCCATTGCATTTTGTTTGATGTTTTTTAGTGCTGGTCTTTGCTGTTGTTTCTTTCATTCCTCCTTGTATTTTATTTCTTTCTCTTCTCCTCTTGCTTTTCAGCCCATAATGTGTTGCTTATATATTTTGAGGCTATTAATAAATTAGTTATTGATAAATTTATTTGTTGGTTATGGAATAGCAAGTTCATTTACCTCTTCTACATATAATGGATCATACTTGGATGTTGGAAGGATAGGGAGACTAAAAGATTATGCAGATGTAGTTGAAAGCTATTATCATACTATTACAATATCCATATACAAGAACTACATTAATGTCCATGTGTTAAGTGTGTAATATGGCATCACATAATGAGTGGAAAAATTAGAGAAATATGTCTTCTATAGAATCATCAGAGTTTACCATCAATGGTATTACATGGAGACCCCGCTTCCATGGATCATCAACTAGTAGAACAAAACATCATACTGGATTTTACTTAGCAAATAGATAGTACAATAGAAATGGTTCAGTCAATAAGATGATTTGTCAAACAACTGAGAAACAACGAAATGATTGAAGATAAAGTTCAAAACTTTGTATCCTGCTGTAGTAATGCACAGTTGTCTCATTAGTCAAATATAACTGAAAGATATATGTATAACCATATGTTTCTGAGGTTTTCAAAAAATTCCTTGAGATATATTTACACCTAAAGAATGAGTTACTACTGTTCATATAAGAAAAACATATTAATATTAGGAATGAATACTAAGAAAATATATGTTATCCAATATCATATTGAGATATGAACGAATGAAAATGTTAATCTTCAATGTCCAACCAGAAAATTTCAAGGTAGTCAATATACAGAACCAATGGTGAACCCTCACAAAAAGTAATGTATATTTTCCATCCGGCGATTTGAAGATTATCATCCAAAATACAAGATTCTATAATAATAATATGTTAAGATGAGAATTTGATGGAAAAATGTTTAATCCATCTAATTCCATCAGCTTTGGTTGATCATAGATGATCTGATCGGCTCAGAACTGAAACTTTAATCGCCATCCATAGATAACATAAATCTCAACATCGGCAGCACAGCTGGCATTATCTATAATGGTCATGATAACCTTCCTCCTGGTTGTGATGAGAATATGTTTATGATGCTATTTGTGTTAATATAATCAATGCATAAACTGAAATGACATTGATGTTTATTTAGCACTATTATTAGATGTGACCTAAAAATATGTTGTGGGAGGCCGTGTTTGAATAAGTATGATGTGCATCAACAAGAGTTCTTCACATTAAGAGCTGTTTTATTGTGGACAATCAATGATTTTCCTGCTGTATGGGATACTTTAATATCCTAAGGCAGAATAATGACATTTTGTTTCATCCTGTATGGGTATACATATTCTGCAGATTAAAGCTATTGGAAAAGAATTTGTTATGTTATAGAAGATTTATCTCTTCAATCCATCCTTTAGAAAACAAAAAAGACATTTAATGGTGAACAAGAGTTTAGGCTATCAACCATTGATTGAGAGGAAATTTAAAGAAAAATCATGGTTATTTGTAATTCATGGGGAAAAATAAGGGAACTTGAAATAAACTCAATGTGAATACTACAAATTGTCGGGATCTAAGAAGTTTATATTGTAACACCCTAAAATACACTTATCATTTTAAACATAATGGGGTATTTTGTAGGTATAATTTGAATTTTTCGTAAATTAAATGCAAAACGTGAAATTTTCGAAACCTGGAATTTATACAAGATACAAGGGTAAATTTGTAATTTGTCAAAATGGGACACAAAAGACATAATATAAGAAGATGGTAGGTTATTATATAAATGACATAACCCGACGGTAAATATAGGAGAGTTTGAGGACAAAATGCAATAAAAGGAAAATTAAAGGTCAAAAGGGGGATGAGACCAAATTGGTATCGCATTTTTGGAGAGAACAAAACTTAGAGTGAAGAAGAGAGGAGAAGAGAAGAAGAAGAGGAAGAAGAGAAAAAAGGTATGGAACTTGTATGGAAACTATGATTTTGGTATGGATTATTGGACTTTTGTATGAATTTTTATGGGTTTGTATGGATATTAGGTTGTTCCATTTCTAGGGTTTAGTTATGAACACATCCTAACCCTAGATGCGTGAGTTAAGCCTGGTAAAACCCTAGTTGTGTATAAGATGAGGATGAAATTTTCCCTTGAGTTTGAATTCAGATGATCGTGATTTCACTCCTGTGTAAAAGCCCCAACTTGGGAAAAGAGTTTTTTATTGATCTCAACCCATTATTGGAGGTCAGGCAGACTTCATGGGGATTATGAGATACAAGGAGCTTAGGAGGGAAGCTATTTGAGTTTTTTGTAGGGGTGAGAAATGGCAAAATCGCCATTCTCTCAAGTAAAATTGCGTATTGGCACTTCTGGGCATCAAAAGTGGTACTGGGTAATCATGGATGCACAAAGTGGTACCCCACTAAAGTAAAGTGGTACCCCAGACCCACTCCTATAGAAAAGGGTTGGCACCGCAGATCAACCAAAGTGTATCGTACCGATGTTTCCGTGATCCTCGATTTTTTGTATCCATGCATTGTTAAGCCCAAATTTGTACACCGATAGTATAGGAACCCTAATAAATGACTAACGGGGGTTCAAGTAAGAATGAAACTAAGTGAAAAATGCATCGTACCTCGCCGACTAAGCGAATGACAAACTTAATGCCCTAGGATAATATAGTAAGTTCCTGAACTCATATAATTGTAGGATTGCCTAAGACCGAATATTGAATGACATGACACCTCTATTATGCGGGCGCATGCATAAGACTTCCTCAGATTTTTGATTGGGCGACGACTCTCGACCGCTAGCTCTACATTTTAGTACTTCTCACATCTCGCTTAGTGCGATAGCACTCTCCGCCGGCTTCTAAGACTCCCGTTTGTGCCACGACACCCTCAATACCGCACCGCATCTTCTGGGCACCATTGTGTTGTGTCCTACCCATTTCAGACATCGTCCAGTAGTCAAAACAAATATATGATAAGAATCAATAACGAATAAGAGTAAAGTAATGTACATCGTTTCGCCTGAATACCCACTGCACCTCCGCACAAGTATAAGTTTTGTAGTACCTACTGCACCTCCGTACTCAAAGATAAGCTTTCAGAACCCTACGAGAGATTTGAATAAGTACAGTTCACTATAAGCTATCGTGTTATGTCCGTAAGACCCACAGTACCCCCGCACGATAAGCTCAGAACTCCTCCTCGAGATCCTCAAGTATAAGTATGCTATAAGCACAAGTATGTGTATAAGTTTATTATATGAATTCATGAAAATTTGATATCAAGCATCGATATTCATACGTTATATGCTTACCAGAAAAGAGTATTAATGCATGTGTATGTATAAGTCATAAGGTTTCCCACCTGAGCAAAAAACTTAGCACCTGCTTCACTCAGAGGTATAGGAGAGATGTCCCGCGATCTTCGTATATCGCCTGCCAACACCTTGTAGAGGTCCATCACTCCGTGAGGTTTCATACATTATGTGTAAAATGAAATGTACGCTTTTTGTATATATATGTAAAATGAGACTCAGGACTCGCATGTATTGATATCTAAACACCAATGCTATGGTGGTAGTTTTATTTTTGTATATTTGAATATATTATTTTGATTCGCTTATAAGACTGGAACCACCAATGTCCGAAAGTAAGTACGGTGAGTCCCAAGATAGTCTGCGCCTTCATCTCACTAAAGTAGGGTTGGGGTGTGACATACATTCTTTTGATTCGAGTATTGAAGTACCTGCATGTTCTACATAATTTAGATGTATGCACATAGAAAAATATTTGCAAAGCATCATTAAGACCTTACTTAACATCCCCAGTAAGACAAATGATGGACTAAATTCTCGTTTGCACTTGAGAGACGGGCTTATGATGTGAATTAAATAAGCAATTTGGAATAAATCGAACTATCTTCCACCTACATGTTTTACTCTATGTAAAGAGGAGAAGAAAATATTTTATCGAACTTTATATGATTTGAAGGTTCCAGAAGGTTATTGCTCTAACATTAGAAACCACGTCTCAATGGAAGATTTGAAGTTATATGGTCTCAAATCCCATGACTACCATGCATTAATGCAACAACTATCACAAGTAAGCCATTACGCTTTCATTTGCCAAAGCATGTGAGGCATACCATTCAGAGGTCGAGTGTCACGCCCGATCCCCTCGCCTAGGCGATGATGGGCGCTAGACTGCACTCAGACTCTTTACTCCGCTTAGACATCGTGGGCCCAAGTCTAACATCAATCAAAATATCATATCCAAAGATACAAAAAATAAAAATACCACCGTAGTGGTGTTTACAATGTCAATACATACAATCCTCAGTCCCATTTACATATACATATACAAAAACTGTACATTTACATTTACATAATCAGAGCGCAAAACCTACTAGTAATGAACCCTTACTAGTGTGTTGACCCAGCAGTATGCGGAAGATCGCGGACGTCCTCCTATACCTACATCTGGACAAAACCTGTATAAGCTTACGCTTAGCGGGAAACATATGACTTATACGTATACACATGCATTTATACTCTTTTACAATAAGCATATAACAATAACATATATCAGGATTATCATGAATTCATATAGCAAACTAATACATATTCTTGTACTTATAACAAAGTTATCCTTATCCAGATCTCCCATAGGAGTTTCAGAGCTTATACTTATATTGAGGTACCCGTAGGTACTACAGAGCTTATGCTTGTAAAGAAGTACTTGTAGGTACCATGTAGCTTTATTCCTTTAACCCATTGCTTTTTTCAAACTCTTACTATATAACCGTTTGGAATACCTAGACCGCACAGAAATGAGTAGACACACAATAAGTAATTGCTGCGCCAATAATAGCATCGAGGTGCCGTAGCACAAACAAAGATGCCAAGACCGATCAGATGTGTCCGCCCACGCAATGGCGGTGTCGTAGTACCAGCGGCGCTGGCACTAATTGGGAGACATGCTCGTTTAATGCAATGTAAGTGCCAGAGCATTGGGGGCGTGGAGGTCGTTAATCGACAAGAGAGCAATCAAGTACTATACGTGTTCGCCACAGCGTATGTAAAGCATGTCATTCAATATTTGGTCTTAGGCAGTCCTATAATGATATGTGTTCAGGAACCACTATCTTATCATAGGGGCATTAAGTTTGCCCGCATGGTACGGTATAATTTTTCTTTCCCTTACCTTATAAATAGGAATGGACCCTATCATACACTTATAGGGTCCTTATGAGTCCAATAGACAAGTACTCGGAGTAACGGAAAAGCAAAACAAAACAAAACACCAAAATTTACTCATGCCGTGAAATCAAAGGTTATCGTCGCTGCGTAGCCCTTCGCCACGCCACGGCAGGCACCGAGGTCGGGCTAAATTTTCTCGCCACGCCACATGCGGCATGCCACGCCGACGTGGCCTTCAAGCATTTACATGGGATCACACGCCAAAGATGTGACTTCCGATTACTGCTCCACAATTTTCTGATTTCTTCTAGTTTTCCAGAAATCAAACCTAAACCCTCAAATATTCCAAAGGCATCAACGAAAAACAACTCCCCAAACGGGTCTTCTAACCATGAAAAATTTGTAAATTCTTTGGCCGAATTTCAATAAATTTCCTTGCTGTGGAGATCGATAAAAATATCTCCAATCGAAATTCTGATTTTATTTTTCCGATTTTTTCCGACATTTTCCGACATTTTTCGATTTTTTCCGACATTTTCCATTTTTTTCCGACATTTTCCATTTTTTTCCGATATTTCCCGAAATTTTCCGATATTTCCTCGAAATTTTCATTTTTTCCCTGTTTTTTCCTTTTGTTCTTTAACTCCAAAATCTCAAAGTGCTTCGAGGTTTAACCCACCTAAAATGTAACATGTGACTCTAAATCAATTGCTCATTCATTTCAATTTATTATATATAGCCAGTAAACTTTTTTTATATTCTCTTATTATTTATTTATTCATAATCCTCACTTACCATCCGAAGATTATAATATTTTATTCTATTTTTATTTTTACATTATAACTTATAATATTTTTAAATCAAATATTAATTTGAAAAGGAAAAGAAGAAAATAATATCATTAAAAATTTAAAATTATAATATATAATATTTTAATCTCCTCATTATCTACATAATATTTATAATAATAAAAATAAATAATATCTCTTTAACATAATAATATCTAAATAATATATTAAATATAACATATATAATTTAATAATTACTTAATCCATTTAATTTTAATCTACCTTTAATTAAGTGATATGAATCATTTCATCATTTATATAATTAAACTATGAAAAAATTTAATCGAACCGATATTTTGGGTAAAAATATCCACTCGATATTTTCTCCGATGGCTCAGAAAATCCAATTACCGATATATCCTGGAGGCCATCATGGGATATTTTCGATCCCTTTGCCTAACCTCCTCACCAAAAACTAAACATAGAATTTTAATCAGTTTTTTCAAAACTCAAACTTAAGCAATTTGTGTTAGGTTAACTTCCTAACACCAAAACACACATTCAAACATCATAAACCAAGAATCCCTACTCAAAGGGGAGGATCTCACTCATCTTATACGAATTAGTGGTTTTAACGACCCAACTCTCTAACAAATCTAGGTTAGGATGGATTCCCCAACTAAACCCTATAAATGGAATAACCTAATATAAGAATACTTCTATCCATGGTAACTATACCAAATCATAACAATCCATACAAAATCCATACAAACTATGGTATTCCATACAAAATCCTAGTTTCCATAATTCCTTTTCTTTCTTCTCTCTTCTTCTTCTTCTTTCTCTTCTTCTTTCTCTTCCTTTATCTCTTCTCCTCCTCCTTCACGTTTGGGTTCCTCTGAAATGAGAGAGACCAATTGGTCTTATCCCACTCTAATCTAAATTCTTTATTACACTATGGTCCTTCAACTCCTTCATCTGCACCCCTGCTATGCTATTTCTATAATAGCCTCTACATCTTCTTATCTTATGACTTTTGTAACCTAATTGGATAAATTACAAATTTAATTCCTTTGTATATTGTACAATTTGGTTTATCGCCACGCTTTGTATTTAAATTAGGAAAAAGTCAAATTATACCCACAAATATCTTAAACATACCGAAACGACTATGGTATATTCTAAAGAGACTCTCCCCTTTAAAATAAATTTCATTCTAAATTACCCGAATCAAGAGTCGGTGGTACTGTGTCAGAATTTGGCTGATTCCCGTCTCTATGTCGCTTCTTCCATATCAGGATGTTGCCAAAGCACTTTACCGCAGGGACTCGCTTGTTCCGTAACTCGTTATTTCACGTATCTAGAATAGCTTTCAATTCTTGATCGAAAGTGAAATCTTCTCATTTAGATATCTTGAACCTGTATTATGTAGCGATGTGTCGGAACGATATCTTCTCGGCTGTGACACATAGAATACATCATGTAATTTGGTTAATCCCTAGAGGGAGTGTCAAACGATACGCTACTGGTCCAACTCTTCTAAAATTCGTGAAGGAAGCCAATGAATTCCTCGACTCCGCCTTTCCTTTTCTTCCAAAGTATATTTTTCCACTGAGATACTTTAAAACACTTTGCCTCCGACTTCCATATTCTCCTATATCCCCTTATTTCAAATTAGCATAAAACCTTGTTTATCAATGGCGTTTTAACCTCTCGCCAATTAATCAACTTTTCTTCCTTGTTTTTACTAAATCAGACCAATAATCTTGCCTCGGCCCAACTCGCCCAAATATTATTGTGGGAGTTCTACATCTTTTTTCCACAAAAGCCTATACGGGTCATACCAATATCGTGGATCGATAACTGCGGTTATGGTAACCGAGTAGAATATATCTATCCCAACTTCTCGGAAAATCTATCACACTCAAGCATATCTTCAACACTTAAATCACTCTTCAGCCGTCCATCCGCTTTCCTCGATGGTGAAAAGGAAAATTTAGTCTCGTACTGCAAGCTTCGACTGCGACTTTAGAACCTCGAATGCGAAACTGCGGATCGCTGGGTCGGACACTATCGATAAGGGAATCCCATGCACCGACAATTTCACTCACATAAAGTTCCGCGTAGATCGGATTCATGGAGTAGTTGTCGACCTATGAAGTGAGCAGACGTATTAATTCGGCCCACACAATTCAAACTCGTATCATGCTCTTCGCAGGGAAAACCGACATAAAATCCATACAATGTTATCCCCACCATCAACGAAGGTATCTAATAAACCAATGGTACTGTGTCTAACCTTACTACGACAGTCAAAACACCTCGACACGCATCGTAAATGTCCTTTTTCATCCCTCGCCACCAGTAGTACCGTTTCATATCCTAGTGCCATCCATTTTCCAAAGAAAACATGAAACAAGATTGTGGCTTTCATAATATCTTCTTTCTCAACCTATATCATCTTAGCATTACAATCGCTTCTTCGCATCAATAAACTTCCACTCAGATCACAGATAACTGGCCTGTTTCCAATAATCGACTAACTGCACTATCTCTGTAACTCGCATCATCTTCTGAGACACATTGGTTTCAAACTGGTAATAACTCACTGAAGGCCACAAGGCTCCATCATAATCCTCCAGTCATAATCTTTCAAAGTCAAAGTAGAAATCATTTTCCTACTCAAGGCATCTGCAACTACATTTGCTTTTCGGGGTGGTAATCAATTATACAATCATAGTCTTTAAACAATTCTAACCACCGACGTTGCTCTTCGTTTCAAGTCCTTCAGCAAAATATTTCAGACTCTTATAATCAATAAAAATTCTACATTTTTCTCCATATAAATAGTGTCGCCAAATTTTCAAAGCGAACACTACAACTGCTAACTCTAAATCATAAGTGGGATAGTTTTGTTCATGCGATTTCAATTGTCTGGAAGCATAAGCCATCACCTTCCCATCCTGCATCAATACGCACCCTAAACCTATCCTCGAAGCATCACTGTACATAGTATAATCCCTACCGGGCAAAATGACCAACACCGTGCTTCAACTAGTATTTCTTTAACCTTCAAAGTTGGATTGGTACTTATCATCCACTCAAACTTCACCCTTTTTCTGAGTAATCTTCAGGCGGAGGATGTTGGTAATTGGAAAATCCTCAGGTAAATCGATAATAATCAGCTAAGCCTAAGAAACTTCTAACTCTCGGGGTTACATTTCGAGGAGGCTCAATTCATGACTACTCAATTTTCAACACCCGTCCACTCTAATACCATCCGCTCTAATAATAATACGGCCTAGGAATGATACTCATTCACCTAAAATCACATTTACTTAACTTGCAAAACAATTGATTCTCTCTCGCACTTACAAGCAATGCTATCCTCAAATCTATGTTCATGTCTCTGCATTTTTAGAATACACTAGGATGTCATCACTTAAATACCACAACAAATTGATCCAAATAGTGGGTGGAAACCCTATCTTTCATCAAGTCCATAAATGCAAATGAGCATCTCAACCCAAATGGCATTATTAAAAACTCATAATGGCCATAACGGATTCTAAAAGCTATTTTTCAGGACATCAACCTCTTTTACCCGAAGTTGATAATATCCCGATTGCAAGTCTATATTCGAAAAGACACTTGCTCCTTTCAACTGATTAAATAAATCCTCTATTCTTGGCAACAAATACTTATTCTTAACTGTCACTTTGTTTATTTGCCGGTAGTCAATGCACATCCGCAGAGTGCCATCTTTCTTCTTAACAAATAAACCTACAAGCACTTCAAGGTGAGACACTAGGGTTTTGATGAAAACTCTTATCCACAGCTCCCGTAGTTGAGTCTTTAACTCCTTTTTAGTTCGGGCCGAGCCATACGGTAGGTGCCCCTTGAAATAGGAGTCGCTCGTACAACTTCACAGAGATCCACTTCTCTTCGTGGTACCTGTGAATTCCTCTAGAAACACATCTGGGAACTCCCTAACCACAGGAATATTTTCGAAATTCACTTGCTCTCTTTGGAGTCAAGAATCAAAGCCAAAAAGGCTTCACAACCTTTCTCAAAACGCCTGCTTCCATACCGAAATAACCTTCGGTAATCGATTCAAACGATACCCCAGATCGTTACTCGGGAGTAGGTCGAACATTTGGGCAGGCTATTTTCTCTTATTATAATCAACTATGGCCCGATGTCTTGATAACCAATCCATTCCTAATATAAAAATCAAACTCATGGAAAGGCAAAGTACCTAGGATCAATCGAGAATTTCTATCATGTACCAATAAGGGACAATTTTATACACGTCGTTGACTCTAACACTATGCCCCGCAGGACTAGTAATGCGTGTCATAAGCTAACAAATTTCACTGGAGGCAATTTATCACTCATCTTTTCCATGCATATATATGAATGCGTAGAGCTTGGATCAATTAAAGCATACAAGTCAATATCAAAGAGAGTGAAAGTACCAACAATAACCCTGATGTCCGTGATCTTCACGAGCCTCAGCAAGATAAGCTCGGTCGGGCTATGTGAGCGTGACAATTCCACCGCCTCAAGCACTACCTCTTCCTCGCGGAACCACTTCAATCCTCTACCCTTACTCCCGAGTCCGCGGGAGGTACATTTGACTCCTCTCTACCACTTCCTCGAGGATTTCTAGAACACATCCTCGCGGGAAGTCAAGCATCACATGACTGTTAGTTCCCGAGACCGGAACACCCTAAGTTACTCGCCCACACAAACCATAATGATTTCTATAACAACGCTGGCATGTAAGTCTTTCCTTCATCTCGGCCAGCAGCTCAACCCAACTCGTGTCATGGTAGTCCTTGTCTCCACTCCCTTGTAGTTGAACTCAGATCGAATCAACTTCAGACTCTCTTAAGTCTTTTTCCGGCTAGAGGAACCCCTTGAGAACTTTTTCTTCTTTCTTTCTCGACTCTTCATTTCAGACTTCTCAATTTTTATAGCCATTGCATTTAGCCGATAAAATTGACAACTGTAGGAAGTAAATGTACCAGGTACCTTACGGACTCATGTAAGCCCTCCTCAAACTGTCTGACATCTATATTTTTCCGTAAGAATGGATTCCCGTGCATATTTACTTTAAGATCGACCTGGTCCATCATATTCGCCACTGCCGCTCCTCTCGCTTAGAGTCGGTGAATTGCTTCCATTTTGACTCCTTATAATCATCAGCGACCTATCAGATTAAACTGCGATGAAGTCGTCTCCATGGTCTCCGACCAGCGTGGGATTTCTAAAAACCAGCCCACCAATCATGTCGCGACCCACAAGAATGAAACTACACCCACAAAGAATGAACCGCACATGGACTTTGATCCATAGGACATCTCACTTCATCTAGAGCCCTTCTAGTTTTTCAAGCCAAAAACTCGCTTTATCTGACTCTTCCATACTGTGACTCATGGAATTCTACCACTCCATGCTTCTTACCGAATCACTCAGAGGCTCGAGGGGGCCGTAAGCTCGATCTAAGACCCTTCACATATCCTCGTATTTTTACCAACAAGTTTTTAAGGTTGGCATATTCATTTGTCATTGAATCAGACGGACTAGAAGCAGATTGATCCAAAGGATCGACGCTTCGTAAATGCTTCCATCTACGCCTTCCTCGAGGTGGATCCATTCTAGACACTATACAAAATAAGGACATCCGCATTAGCCCAACACATTACTATGTAGGTACATCCTTAATTTAAGACTCTTCCGTAAAACGCTTAAACCCAGACTCATACCAACTCTTTGTCAGCATCGCATCCCATCAAGCCCCAGTTATCGTATACCCATGCTCGATACCTCAACTTTATCAATCCTCTCACTTAGGGCTGACGAAGGGGGACGAGACTGTACCGAGACTCTTTACCTGTTTTTTCAGACATTGGTAGACTCAAGTCTTAATACTGAATCAAAATATCATATCCAAAGACACAAAAAATAAAACTACCACCGTAGTGGTGTTTACAGTGTCAATACATACAGTCCTGAGTCCCATTTACATATACATATACAAAAATTGTACATTTACATTTACATAATCGTGAGCTGAAACCTACTAGTGATGAAACCCCACTAGTGTGTCGGGTTCAAGATCATGCGGAAGATCGCGGATCGCCTCTCCTCCGTACCTACACCTGACAGAACCTAAGTGTTTTACGCTTTAGTGGGAAACATATGACTTATACGTATACTTGCTTTTTACTGATCAAAAAAAAAAAAATGACTTATACGTATATACATGCATTTATACTCTTTTACAGTAGGCATATAATAGTAACAAATATCAGGATTATCATGAATTCATATAGCAAACTAATACATATTCTTGTACTTATAGTAGACTTATCCTTATTCGCATCTCTCAGAGGAAAGGCGTGAGCTTATACTTATATCAATGGTAACTGTAGGGTACTACATAGCTTATACTTGTACAAAAGTACTTGTAGGTACTACAGAGCTTATTCTTTAACCTTATTTGTTATTCAAACTCTTATCATATAACTGTTGGAATACCTAGACCAATAATAAGAAATGAGTAGAACTCGGCGCAATAAGTACCCGAAGGTATAGTACAATACTGAGGTGTCGTAGCACAAAGCAAGAGGTCAAGACCGATCAAAGACGTAGCTCGCCCACGTAATGTATGTCAGCACTAGCAAGAGTGCCGGCATCGAATGAGACGTGCCTCGCCCACATAACAAGTGTCGTAGCACTAGCAAGAGTGCCGCCAACCGGTCACGAGAATCAAGTACTATACGTGTCTCGCGCATATAATGTATGTCATGTCATTCAATATCCGGTCTTAGGATACCCTATACGATACGTGTTTAGGGAACCTACTATCTTATCATGTGGGCATTGGTGCCCGCCTCACAGCATTTTATAATTTTCTTTTCCCTTACCTACAAATACATGAATGGACCCATCATACACTTCTTATAGGATCTTTATTAGTCCAGGACAAGTTCCTCGAGTAATGGAAAAGCAAAACAAACAAACACCAAAATTTGCCATGCCGTGAACAATGCTATGTTACGCCGTAGTGTCGCTACGCCGCCGCGGCGCACCTGGTACCGCCAAATTCCTTTCTCGCCACATCAAGGCGCAGGCCTTCATACGGGCGTGGGGATCACTACGCCGGCGGCGCAAGACCGACATTGCTCTAGATTTTCTCTGACATTTCTTCTATTTTTTCCGTAAATCCAACCTAAACCCTCAAATATTCCAAAGGCATCACTGAAAACAACTCTCAAATGGGTTCTAACCTCACCAAAACCAAACATAGAATTTAATTAGGTTTTTTTCCAAACCCAAACTTAAAGTATTTGTAAGTTAGGTTAATTTCCTAACACCCAAATATGTATCCAAACATCATAAACCAAGAATCCCTACTCAAAGGAGACCTTACCCACTATACTAATTAGGCTCTTACCAACCCAACTCTCAACAAATCTAGGTTAGGATGGGATTCCTAACTAAACCCTATAAATGAATCATCAAATTCTCTACTATACATACTTATCCATGGTAATCCATACCAAATCATAACAATCCATACAAAATCCATACAACCATAGTATTCCATACAAAATCCTAGTTTCCATACCTTTTCTTTCTTCTTCTCTTTCTTCTTCTTCTCTTCTTCTTCTCTTCTTTTATCTCTTCTCCTCTCCTTCACGTTTTTGCTCCCCTCCAAAATGAGAGACCAATTGGTCTTATCCCATTTTGGTCTTAAATTTCCTTTTTATTGCACTATGGTCCTTCAACTCCCTTCTAATTGGACCCCAAGTTATGCTAGTTCTATAATAGCCTCACATCTTCTTATCTTATACTAGGTCCTAATTTGTTAAATACCACAAATTTGGCCCTTATATCTTGTACAAATTCCTGTAGTTTTTTAGTTTTCAAGTTTTGCATTTAAATTACTTAAAAGTCAAATTATACCACAAAATGTCTCAAATATGTCAAAACGACATTAGTATATTTCAAGTGTTACACTTAGTGTTTTTTTGTCGTTATTTGTAGCAAAGTGATTGATTTGTCTACATTGTATAAGTTACAAAATGATGTAGTGGTGACATTATGCTTACTCGAGAAGTACTTTCCACCTTCATTTTTTGATATCATGCTACATCTTGTTGTGCATCTTGTAAGAGATGTGAGACTTTGTGGACTAGTTTATCTGAGGTGGATGTATCAATTTGAAAGATTCATGAAAGCTTTGAAAGGGTAATGCATTTAAATCAGAATCACTTTTGAAGGTCAGACACCGGTGCGTTACACACGGAGGTTACTGAATTCTTGTACATATTACTTATCAGACATAGATGCAATCGGGGATTCCCGTAGCGCCAAATATTAACCAAAAGTCAGCACCCATGCTTAGGTGTAAAGTTATGATAGTTGGATTCCTGAATTTCCAGGTTACAAGCACATCATTATGTGTTAGAGAATACAACCATCATCCAACCTTATATCGAGTAAGAACTATTAACATTTAATCTTATCTATTATAATTAAAACAACTTATGAAACCCTAATGATGAATTTGTTATAACAATTACGATAGAGAGTATGGAATGTTGAAGTTGAAAACTTCACAACTAAGAGATAAATGGCTCATTGATGAACATCAACGAACTTTTGTTTTTGGTTGCAAAAGGTATGAATTATTTTTCAGAACTGGAGGCTTGAACCTATACACACTCCATCCATTATTTTTACATATAGATTGAAACGAAAAATTGGTAACAATGAACTCCATATCCTAAAACCCCAAAGTGGATAGCGCATGGTCCCAGCCACATGTCTACGGGCGTGATTTGATATGTCATTAATGGGTGTCGATACCATACTATGAGCGAAGACCTCTACGAGCTACCCAAATAGTCGAAGTTAGTATCAGAGCTTCAACAATGCAAATTGCAAGTGCCATGATAAAAATCCGGTCGGTGAGCTTTGTTTCTATCGATTATTATCGAGATATGGGACCTCGAGAAATTGTTTAGGATACCAATTTTCAAGTGTGATTGGGTCGACAATAAAAATGGTATAAAAGTTGATGATTTTGGCTTTACATTAGTTGACTTTAGCAAACTTGCTCATAAATTAGATCCTTTCATATTGGCATCCCAAGCTAAGCAAGTGTTTTATGGACGAGACCAACTTGATCCAAGATGGTCGATTGTTTTGTCAACGCCAAAAGATTTTTGGATTTTGAGAATGATGATGACCTTTGTAGACAAATATGTTTAATACAATCCCATTATAGGGACGTTTGCCACAAGTTGGAAGCATTTGATGCGTATGAATGACTCACATGCAATATAAGTAGAGGGTAACTGTGAAGGATTTGGATTGAGAACAAATCCAATCTTCTATAGTAAATTATAAACTTTAATAAATGAAAGTGAATGAATAATATATAATGTCACAAATCACAAAAATAATAGATAATTTTTTTCCTTTTTTTTGACAATGCATCCTATAATCGGGTTGTCTGCTTATTACTAATTATGGTTGATTAAGAGAATGACGTATTATTCGATCCAATGATCATTAACCATGTGATGACTGCTGACACACATAATTAACATGTAAGTGTATATTTCTCATAACTTAGTGCAATGCATAGTGTCTAAAGAACGTCATTTTTTTTTTGTAGAGTAATTAGAATTAACTCTCTAAAAAAACAAAAAACATCAAAGAGGGAACCGACGTGGGTGAAGGTGTTTATAAGTACTTATTTCTTTATATTATTTATATATTGTTTAATCACTTCATTTATTACATAAAATTAGAAAATGAATGGTTATTACTTCATCTTTAATTAGATACTAAATGAATATTGTTTTAGTGTATGTTGTAATTGTTGATACATTTCTCACAATGCCTGAGACAGCTGGGTAATATAGAATGTGGGTATTACGTGATGAGATACATAAAAGAGATAATTGCTAATTCAAACCAACTCACATCAAAGGTTTATACTAAACTCAACATATATTATTGTTAGTCATTTTATTATAGTATTTAAATTGTTAATTGAACTTAGCAATAGTGGTATGTTTCTCTAATTTAGTCTGGGAGGAAATCATAAATGAAATGGAGATCAATGAAATTACCAGATTAAGTTATGTTAATGACAATGTGCTTAATCATTACACATGTTGAAAGGTACCTCTAATGACCTAAAATCTAATATAACGTCATGTTATTTTAATTTATTAATTTATATATTGGAAGTACTAGTTGATTGTTTTTTTAATATCGATCATCTTATTGTTGCACACATTTTGATATGTACTACAATGGAAGAAATATATTAGAAATCTAAATAAATAAAATTAGTATACACATTTCATTTAGATAATTGTTTTTCTTAGTATTTGAAAATTTAAAGTTTCATGGTGTGTAAATATTTTTAAAATTGGTATAAACATATTTACTTTTGCAAAAGTCTTTTTCTTAACAATATGTCAATGTTAATATATTTGTGGTTTTTCATTTTTAGGTTGAACATTTACAAGTAAGATGCATATTTGGAACATAAGGATAAATAATTAAACTAAGTATAACAAAGGATTATACAATTTGAAGAAAATTGTAAAATTCTAAAGCATCATGGTGGGATGTAGATATTTTGAAATTTTGTGCACACTAACATTTCAATTGCAAAGTTGTTTTTTCTTAACTATTTGTTCAAACTAATATGTGATCATTCTAATTGTTTTGCATCAATGATCACAAAGAAAGGTGTAATCTTTTAGGCACTTTTTACGATGAATTATAATTTCAATTAGATGCAACACAAAAATATGTGAACAAAGTTAAAGTTGTAAAATTTAAAAGGATGCTTCTATTAACTTTTCAATATATAGTAAAAAACAAAATGTTTTTTGTTACTACTTTGTCTATATACTTCATTGAATGAGGTTTTTTATTGATTTTAATTGTTTATGGAATACCACATAAGATGACTCATTTTTAAAGTTTAATGGTATATAGATGATGACACTTGAAATTCCATAGGATGACACTAATTATGAGTGTTATTGTTCCCCACTTTCTATACAATGACCCTAATCATAAGTATCAATGTAGTTTAAAAATAGTTATAAGATGAGACTTATTTAAGTGTCAATATTGTTTACATGTTCAACATGAAGACACTTATTATAGGCGTCATGTTTGAAAAATATACAAAAATATGATGTTTTTAGGAAATGTCATTATATGCAAATACATAAGTTGTCTGTCCTATAGAGGATACTTATGAAAAACGTCATCTTGTATATATCTTGACATTTAAAAAGTGACAATTTTTAACATTTTCCTTGTAGTGTTTAGACCCTACATTAATTTCTGCTCCCACACATTATATATAGAAGCACCACTGGACAGCATGTAAGCTAAGTACTATGTTATCTTCTTGATACTAACTAATTTTCTTACAGGGAGCTCTTGCAAACAGCTCGTTGTTGCAAGATCATCAAGCAAAGCCGAGTATCGTGCCTTTGCTCATGCATCAACTAAAGTAGCCTGGTTGGGTTCTTTTTTCTTAGAACCTGGAGTTTTTCTTGTCAAGACATTCATCTTATGGTGTACTAACTTGATGTTTCATTCTCAGACAAACATGCATGTTGAAGTGGAAGTAGGTGCTAGCTCAAAAACTAATGCTGGCTAAATTGTTCAATAAACCTTTTTTTTTATTCCCATGGTTTTAGTAAGTTATTAACTACAAATTGTAAACTACCATAACTAGGTGAGTTGGTAGCTAGAATTAAGTTGAAAAAATTCAAGTATAAAAAGCAAAATAGTTCAATTAATGAGACCTGCATTTTTTTTTTTTGCATTGCCTCACTTCTAAAATCTTGTCACAATCTTCTGTTTCATTCATCGCATCTCTCTCTAGTCCTTTTTTATTTCTGTACAAAAACAAACTCGGTTCCCTTATTAGTAATAATACGCCATCCATGACCAAGCTTGAGTGCCTATTTGTTATCATGCCTAGAGATTTTAGCCCAATCCATCGCCCAAAAGAGCCACCCCTATCTGAGACTGGCTGCAGTGGGCTGTGTAACAAAAGATTTCCAATCATCTCACATTCTAGCCAATTTCTACTAAAATTAAGCTCATCTTTAAACCCATTTCAACAGCACTCGAATTATTGTTTGAACAACATTACTATTTCCTTAGAATATTAGAGGATAGCAAAATTTTGTCAAAACCTGGAATTATCTCAATTTTTTTATAACTACACTTCAACTCAGACAAGACTCCTCGACTAATTCAACTGACGCTGCTTAACGCAGTTGAAACCTCCAAATCTACTTAAGCATAGACTCTCGAACCCATCACCATCAGGAGTAACCTCACCCGGTCCATCGTCTTTATACTAACAACTGTTACCCTCTGGTTATGGAATTATCTCAAAATCTCAGCAATGATCTCTATACAACTATTAGATGTTTGACAATTAAGTTTGACGAGCGATTTCAAATATCTGAAAATTTGCTACTTTAATTTCCAAAAAATGCAAGAATTGAACTACTGAAACTGACACGACTGAAGCAAACTGAGCCTGATCCAGCCACCTTGGTGAGAGGGTTTTTTCGATCTTTGCCAAATTCTTCACTGGAAAATATATATACATTCATGCCAAATAACAACGTAAGACCCCCAAAAAAAGCCAAGCCCACTTGCAAATTCAAAATTGTGAATCAATGGATTCAGAGAGTAGCTAAGGGTAAATTGATAGGTCAATCATTGAGGTAAACAAAGACTCAAAAAGGCTCAAAATCAGTCTCTTTCTTTACTTTTTACTGTTTTGTCGGCAAACTGATCATTTTCATACCCTTTTGGTCCCAAAGCCTATGGAAATTCTACATAATTTCTTGACACTTAAGGTCGTATTTGGCGCACATTACCCATAGTCTGATAAGAATTCAATATGGAAAAGTCCTATTAGCATCAAAATATTAATAAAGTTCTTTACAGGATGGAGAAAGGAACTATGTTCTAAGCATTCACGTAAATCCAAACATCCCCCATTCTATATATATATATATATATATATATATATATATATAAGCACCTTCTCCCAATTAAATTGAAGCCCAGTCAGTCAAGTTATGAAATGTGCAGGCACGTGAAGAGCATGACCGACCACGTGATGCATGTTTATAAAATTAAAATATATTAATTTATTAATAAATAATTGGTCTTATCGATTTATTTATTTATGAAATTAAAATATTATCATAATTATGATATAAGATGGTCACGTCAATGGAAATACTAATATTCGGCCAACCGGCCAGCCGGTCGGTCAACCAGCCTGCCAGAGTCATGTACCGTCTCATACTATGTGCATAAGCCAGGACAGACAGTGGACAGAATTGAGAGTAAACTCATCCTAGCTCTCTCTTCCAACCATGTTCGGTTGGAAGAACGTCCAAATACCAAACACTCTATGGAAATCGGACAAAAAAAATGCAACCTCAATATTCCAATTCGTTAGGCTCTACCTGTTATTTCTTGTGCCTATAGATATATAGATAGTGGGATGATCAGTATTTGCGGATCATAAATTACAATACATCTAATATATATATATGATTCAGAAGAGCACTACATCTACAATACCATGAAGATGTTGTAACTCTTCTATGACACGGTAACCGTGACATTAATTAACTTTTTCGTGATATTAATTTTTCAAGTATAGGTACTCATACCATGATGGTACAGTGAAGTCAATGGGCCTAACACTAATCTTAGTATATATCACGGATCCTTCGTTCTAAATACCTTAAAAATTTGTGGGTCGGGTCACGTGCTTTGCTGCCTCACCATCTAGAGGTTGACACTTGTCACAGTAATTATGGGTCCACTCCCAAGTTTCACATATGGGAGAGATAGCTTGAAAGTTGAAAGGAGATTATCATATATATATATATATATATATATATATATATATATATATATACACGATAACAAGCATTAGCCTCTAAACTTTGGAGCTATCACTTATTTTTATATATATATATAGATAGATATATAGAAAGTTTATTTAATATTCAATGAAGTATGGTAATATGGGGGGAAAGATAATCTAAAATTTACTCTTCCATCGAGAGCAATGTGGTACTTGCTTGAACTAGATACAAAGCTCTGAACCAACTCCAAAATTGGAACAACTCCATGAAATGAGAAATGACATAGGACTCTAAGGTGTAAGTCCTTTTATTATATGACTTCATAACTACTACAAGTGCGCCTCTGGAAAAGGATACCAAGGAGCTAGCTATATACTCCATGCTCGCCCTTGTGGCCTAGAGACCAAACCCTAGGTACAAGAACAAGAACAAGAAGAAGGAGAAGAAGAAGAAAAGAAGAAGAAGAAAGATGAAGAAATGGAGAAAGTTGTATTACATAAGCAAGCTCCTAATAATGGCAGCCTGATCACTATCCGTGTCGGTGGAATCCAAAAGGGCAGACAATCGGTCGCTAAGGTCATCCACCTCTCTATGCAAATTTCTAATATAGTTGCAAGTCTCCTGCAAGACTTTAGAAGCCGAAACCTGCCACAATAAAATAAATAAAAACAATAAGAAGAACTCAGCTTAAGACATGGGTGTCTGTTTGAAAATGAAGATTTGGAGACACACATGAATATTAATAATATTCTCAAGGGTTAACGTGAGAAGAGTTAATGGGGGGGTGGGGGGGTGTGGTGGGGGGAACAATTGAGTCCCACACTCTAAATGAGCCACAAAATATTAAATGAGGGTGCAGTGGGTGAGACGGACCAAACTTATCTCTACTCAAGAAAATGAAGACCACAAAAAATACGAACTAGTTTTACAATATGATTAATTGAGAAAAAGACCAAACACTACCTTGTCGGAGCGCCTATTTCGAATCTCAGGAATGAGCTGCTGTAACTTCGACACGAGATCAGCAATCTGATCGTCGCTTATCCTGGATACTCCTGACTGCCTTGAACGGGATCTCCTGCTAGACATTTTGCTGTCAGATATGGTTATATAAGAGAAAATAGCAGCAGCCTCTGCAGGTACGTGGCTGTAGGGGATTGGACTGTCAGAATTAGATGGGGTGTTGAAATAATGGGGAGAAATACTACTTATTAATAGAAGTGGGTTGGCTGAGACAAGTTATGGAGGGGGGAGATAAGAAGTGAAATGGAGAAGATAGAAGAGCCAGTATGGGGGAGATTTTTTTTTTTGGAGAGAAGTAGAGAGAAATGGATGCCAGGAGTGAAGAAGACAATGCATGGAAGACAATGCTAGACTTGTTTTTAAATAGAGATGTAGAGAGAGAGAGAGAGAGGCTCCATGGACCATACCACCTCCTTCTCTTTGTGTCCCCAACTGGGGTTAGACTTACGAGAAATATGCCCGTTTATCGCCCAACTAGGCAACTATAAGGCCCTCTTTGTGTCAGTCTCAGCACGCAAGCCCATGTTATCCTATTATTTCTTGTCATTTTTATATTCCTACTTCAATTATCATAATCATATCAGTTAATTATTTAATTTCCCATATATATATTTTCTTTATAATACTAATAATACTAATGATAATAATAATAATAATAATAATAATAATAATAAAATAAAGTTACAATCTCAATTGCTCCTACCCTTTTGGAGTAACTCGCTAATGCATTAATCACGAAAGGCGGGAGCAAAACGTGAAATGTGTTTCAAGTTTATTCATAATTAATTCAGCCGACTCATAAAATACTCGAATTCAAATCTAGCTAATCTAGTCGAGATACAATTATTCATCTGAAATGCCACCATCTTATCGAGCCGAACTTTGAATGAAGCCAGCCAGTGATAATTATTTACCAATTTTTTAATCGATTCGAAATTTTTATCAAATTAAGTCATCAACTTGATTATTTTTCAAATCGGGTTTCAAATATTTAGAAAAAGCTCGATCGAGCATCACCAAGCCTCGAATTTCCAAGCTTTTTAATCAACTGTGCTCTAGTTTTGACTTAATTTGTATCGACTTAATTACACTCTTAATACACGAAAGGTCCAAAATCGAATCTCAAAATAGAATACGAGAGGTACTAGGATGAGTGTCAAAAGAGAATACCATAACCATGTAACTCAAAGGTGAATAAATTTTCCAAAAAAATAAAGAAAAAAAGAAAAGAAAATCTCAGTTACTCTCCTTGTGTTGTGTCAAACACGACACACCACACCACACCACACCACCACCCAGTTGCCGATGCAGTGATCTACGTGAGGAAGGACAAGGAGGGTGAGATTGTTGACCAGTCTAACACTGCATTCCACATTTTGGGTAAGGACACGTGGCGTCTAGTAATCCGGCTCCTCAGTCCTCTCTTGTGTTATTTTAAACGGGGGATTGACACAAAATTCCCAAATTCAACTCATTACCCATTCACCTCGCTCGTGGCTATGCGTAGTAAGTATATTAATTAAGTTTTTGTTGTTTTGTGACTTGTGATTGTTACTTACTGTGTATTATATTACAAGTTATACATATCTCACCATCTCTAGACTCTATATATACGGTGATGTCGTAAATAACGGGTGTTACCTTGTCGGCACATGACTGATATGCTTCACTTTTTTCCGGCGAGACTCCTGCCGTTAATCTGTTTTCTCCACGTAACGCACCCTCAGTTTTACACCGGCTAGATCTGTCTCTTCAATTTTCTGGAACCTGCTCCCATGTCTTATCTCTGATTAAAAATAATAATAATAATTTATTCATCTGCATTGCTTTCTTCTCAATCCTGATCCTTCATACACGCATGCACGTGTACACAGTTATGCCGTGAGGTTGATGGCAATGCTAATGTTAATGCCTATACACCTGTTACGGTATGGACTATATTATGAAAGAGGCATGTTATATATATATATATATATATATATATATATATATATATAAACATAAAACCAATAAAAAGAAACCCTAAATATATTCTATTATGTCCTTTAAGCATTTGGTATGTCAAAATAATATAAATCTGCTACATGCGAAAAGACGCGAGATCGAGATAGAGGTTTAGTAAAAGGCTAAGTAAGCTAGTCACAGCTAAACATAAACAACACGCAATTCAAACAATCAAACTGCAAGCATTTAACAAAATGACGATCAATCACAAAACGCTTTTATTCGAGAAACGAAAGCATACGATTAACTGAGAGATGTTTGACCCGCGTTATCCACAACAAGCAATACAATTACTACAAGAAGTTCCAACAGCTGGATTTCACCCATCGGCACTTGGCAATAAGAACAAGAATTGCATAATACTCAACCTCAACGGAAAAACTAGCAACAATGCATTGCTTTGTACAACTCCAGGAAATTGGATTAATACCAAGGAAAATAAGAAAAGCCTCGGTGGAGGTACGATCATCTAGGTTACTAGCCCAATCCGCATCAGAGAAACCGTGCAACGTCAGGGGAGTGCCTGCAAGAAGCCGAATACCAAGGATCTTCAGGCTACTAAGATAACGGTTAGACGCCATCACTCTCCCCAATGGTGCTCAGATGGCTCGTGCATAAACTGAGAGAGTTTATTCACTACAAAAGAAATATCTAAAGCGAAGCCATCCAGAGATCTCCGAGGCCACCAACCACTGGATGCCATTACGGTGGCATTTCATGTGTTCAAAACCACCATGGATGCAGTAAGACGGCCAACAAGAGTGTGGGTGGAGATGTGTTTGAATCGAGCATGCTATGTTTGCTTAGAAGATCAATAAACATACTTTTGCTAAGATAGTAAGACTCATCAAGTGGCTAAAACCCTAACTCCATTAAGAAAGATGCGACCCAAGATCCTGCGGAGAATTTAGAGTCAAGTCATTGATAATATTGTCGATAAGTGAGGGGTCATCACTGTAACCAAATCAACATAAACTAGGGAAATAGATGAACGACACGCTGTGAGTAAAACAAAGAGGGATGTTAGTCCGCACAGATGACAAAGCCAAGCCTCGAGGCAAGAAGGTAGAACGCCTGCAGCAACCCGCGTGAGCTTCGTTTCAACCTATAAATAGCCTCGTAAACGACAAACATGATGTGGATAATGGGTGTTTCGCATGCCCTACAACTGCGCCATATAGATTCTCCTCCAAGATGCCTACCGGTGAAAGGCATCATGACATCAAGTCGCGACTCTAATTTGGCGACACAGTGCAATGCAAGTACAAGATTTAACGGGTGATGGATTTATCACGTGATCAAAAGTCTCGCGGAAAAATCAATGCTCGACCATTGGTGAAAGCCTTGAGCACAAGGTGAGCTTTATACCGTGAAATAGAGTCGTCGGGATTTTGTTTGATGCGAAACACCCATTTGTTGCCCACTACATTATGCCCCGATCTTGGGGGAACTAGAGTCCAGGTATTGCTTCAAATGAAAGCATCATATTCTTCTTGCATCGCCTAAACCCACTTAGGATCCTGGAGACCTTGAGTGATAGTGCAGGTTCATGACAAGGGAATGGGATGCGGTGGTGAGGTCATACTGTGTTAGGGTCTGAGTGGATGACATTTTAGAGCAAGCTCAGATGAGATGAAGGCGGGGGAGCGGGAGAGGAGCCAAGTGAGGGGCGGGAAGTGGGGTGGGGACCCAACAAAGTGGACCCAACAAGCTAGTAGGATGGAGTAGCGTCAGCGCATGTAAGTGGGGCTAGATGCAGGTCGGCAGAGGACGGAGTGGGGAAGTTGGTGATGAAGGGAGCAAATAATGAGCCTGGTATGCAAGTGAGAAGCAACCTCTGGGGAGTGACTGTGTCAAGGATTAAGGAGCAAGTCGGGTGAGCTCGATGGTATGGGGGGTGGAGCCGGATAGTCGCACGAGGGGAACGATGAAGCAGGGAGTGCAGAGGTTGTGTCTATCATCAAAAGGGAGGTAGAGGGAGACATGAATGAGAATACATTTTCCACAAACTTGACATGACGGGACACAAAGATTTTTTTTGAGGGTAGGGTCAAAATAGAGAAAGACACTTGGAGTGAGGGAGTAACCGAGAAAGACACAAGGACTGGATTTGGGATATAGTTTGTGGGAAGAATAAGGACGCAACCAAGGAAAACACAAAAAACCGAAGACATGGAGTTTAGACGGGTTAGGAGCTTTGTTGAATAACTTTTCAAAGGAGGACCCAAGGGAAAGACCAACTTTAGGCAATCTATTTATTAAATATACAAATCAGAATAAATTGTATGCCACCGTAAGGTGAGTAGGATGGATGTTCCATGTGACATAAAGGAGACTCGCTTTCGGTCAATATGTCAATGCTCTGCTCGCACACCCATTATGTTCGTGGAGTCAGAGGTGTAGTGAGATGAGTTATACCATGGGTCGTGAGAAAAAATCGAAGGGCTAAAAGTTCTCTCCCATTATCCGTGTAGAGTGTTTTAATGGTGGTGGTGAAATAGTTTTCAACAAGTTGCTTGAAAGCAACAAAGGTGGACTGAACATCCGATTTTCGACGTAACGGGTAAAGCCAGATATATTTGGTGTAGTGGTAAACAAAAATAACATAGTAGTTAAAACTATCAGAAGATGAAACGAGTGAGGCCCAAACATCAGAAAAAATGACATCAAGAGGTGAGGAAGAGATAATGCTTGATTTTGCAAAATGTAACTTGTGGCTTTTATTAATATTGTAGGAGGTACAAGAAAATGAGCATAAATGGTCCTCGGGAAAGGAAATATTCAGAACGCTAAGAAATTTGCAAAAAAATATGTAAAGACGGATGACCATTTATGCCATATGGAGATAGCGAAAAACGAGGACCGAACTGAAGAAAACAGAGCTAAGACGAAAGACTGAAGAGGAACTGACTTAGACCAGTAATAGACACCGTCTCTACGTTGTCCACAAACCAAAGTGACCCCCGTGTGACGATCCTACACCTGAAATAAAGAGTAAAAAAATAGGACATTGATAGGGTTATCGACACAAATGGCAAATGTGACGCCCCAAAACCCGGGGGTCCCATTGACAACCCGTCAACCTTGCACTCCCCGTGGGATTTCAACCCACACCACACCTGTGTCCCATTATCAAGATCCACATTAATAAAAATCAGTGTAGTCTCCTTTGTTCAGGGAGCTCTACCCAATATACAACATATATAACAAGATATTCATGACCATCCATACCTTAATAAGAAGCACGACTCACACAGGTCCATATGTCCATATCCCCAATATACAACTATATCATAATAGTTCATAAGAGTTTATTACAACACTCTTATACATAACATATAGATACATGTCAAACAACTATGTTTTTCAAGGCACCCGACTCTTCCAATTGAGGCCCTATTGAGCACCGTCCTCTAGCACCGTCCCAGACCGAAATGTGGTCCCAATGATGGGGTGGAGAAATGTCTAAAGAGAGAATAATCTTGCCAAGGCTACTCCCATCTAAGTGTATATGTAATGTCATTTCACACATTCAAGTAAAAAACATACTTTATCCTACTCCAAATGTCTACATGCCATGGATGATAATGTGACTCACGCTGTCCCATGTCCCGAGTCCTCACCGATTCCCTCACACATGCATATGCCAACTGTGAAAACCGTCATTTATGTTCCATCAATTACCATTTTTCCAAAATAAAAGCTTTTTATTTTATAAATCATAATCCATTGGACAAACTCCGATATTCACTTGTTTTTACTAAGTCCCATGTGTTTTTGTGAGTAGCGAATTTCCGAGGTCTCACTGCAGGCTTCCAACACTTTCGCGAACTTTCATCGCTTGATACATATGTCTAACCAAGAATACTGGGTTTTTCACCCGAGGGGGTATCTATCCCTACCGCTATACCTCCAAATACACGTATTACTTCCTTTCTTTAATGGGACCAGAGTCTCATTTTGGACGTTGTCCCATTTTACTGAGCCCACCATCAAACACCAAACACAAAGGTCAATCTCTACCCATGCACTTCACACCCATGTCATGCAATGTCCCGTGCATAAATGCAATGCAATGCCATTGCATGTATCTCATGCTACATGCACAATGAATGCCACGTGCAACAGTTCAAAATCATACTTCATGCCAAGTATTATGGATAATCATATTTAGTACATATAATTATTCCCATTTAATTTCCATATGTCTAACACATATATCTTAACATGCTTCACAATACAATAAACATGTCATTTACTTTTCAGGCATCTCCAGCATATATCAACACCAAGTATCAATCATACAAGCAAGGATAACTTGGTACCCTTTATCAATTGTGGCATAAGCAATACTCACAAAACAACCCCCACATCAATTCATAACAGACCGTAGGATGTCTCGAACTCGACTTAGAAAACTAAATTTCTAATGGGGCCTCCCAAACTGATACAAACCATTAAAATGCTCTTCTGCTTATAGTAGTCCTGGAAAAAGGGCCATAACTTGAGTTATAGAGGTCCGATTTGGGTGATTCAAAAGCCTAACATTAAGTTCTCAGATAGAGATACAATTTCCTTGCAGGATACTAGTCTAAATTCTCACTTTTTCCCAACCGAAAATCAGTCCCAAAAATCTGGATAGTAGTTTCGGCTAAAGCAGGGCTGCCTATGGTAGTCCCGGAAAACGGACCATAACTTGGGTTATAGAGGTCCAATTTAGGTGATTCAAAAGCCTAACATCAAGTTCTCAGATAGAGCTACAATTTTCTTGAATATACTAGTCCAAATTCTCCCTTTTTATAACCAAAAACCATCCCCAAAAACTGGACATTATATAGGGTTAAAACAGGGCACTATTCCCATAACCCATTATTTTTGCCAAATAGCCCCTTAGGGCATTAAAACTCAACCAAACAGCCCCTAGAATGGAAAATAAACCAAAGTAAGAAGAATCCCTACCTGAATGAGAAGAAACTCTAGAAGTCCCGTGACACTTCCCTAAACTCGAAACCTTTGATTTCCCCCAAACTCCTCGCTCAATCCTCTGAAAAATCCCACGCTTTTTATACCCACGCGTAGCCCCATCGGGCAGATGAACTGCCTCCTACCGACGACCCGACCTCAACCGACTCCTCGTAGATCGTATGTTTTAAAACTCATTTCCTCTCCCTTTTTCTCTCTCACGTTCGAACAACTTGAAAGAAAGTAAGTTTTTTTCTTTTTTTTTTGCCTTCATTACCTTTTAACATATCTTTAAGTTTTAATTGATTGACCCACGTTGTTCCACATGTCATGACTTGTTCGGGCTCGTTTCTGCCCTAAAACGATTTATTTTGTCCCGGTTTAAGTTCAAATTATTTTAAAATGAAATTTACTTAAATTATTTTAAAATGAAAGTTACTTAAATTATTTCCCAAAATTTGAAAATTTCCCAAAAATTCCGTTTTTTTGGGTCATTGGACACCCATCAGCCAAAAACGCGAAATTGAGACCAGTTTCTAATTCGACGAAATTGTCAGAACTAGATTTCCCATAAGAATCCAACTATGAGGTCTATTTCATCACGTGAGATCTTAAAAATTTCCTTGGCTCTCGAACCATTTCATAATTTTATCAAGGCTTTTTTCCATTTTTCACAAAAATTAAATTTTTCCTGGGTTTTACAGCAAAGACCCAAATTAGGTTTTTAAACATTGCAAGCACATGTAACACATTGGTAAATAGTAAAGGGGTAGTGAGAGAGGTAAAGGTGAAGGAGTCAATGTTAGCTATAGATAAACTTGTACCGTCACCAATAAGAATACGATCAAAGGCGATTGTACGGCTCCTTGGGCAATTAGCAAGATTTGTGGTCAGTGAGGCGACGAGATCAACGACTGATCAAAGAATTATCGGGGTTGGGTAATGGGTGCGGTGGAAGCTTGGGCGAGGGCGAGTGCGGAAGGTTCGCGAGTCTTAGAGGTGGATGAATAAACTGCGCTATCAAGCGGAAGTGCTGGATATACCACAAGTTGACAACACCCTGGTGGCGTATGCGGGACTGGGTCGATGGGTAGATCTTTGAACAATGGAGGAGGGGCCCGGATGGTATTACGAGGGGTGTCGGGTAGAGACCATGGCCCAGTGAGATCGGTCATGGTGCGATCCGCTCCTGTTGTTAGGTCACTTGATGTGATGAAGGGCGGGCAAAGTAACTAAGGTAATTATTGCAGTGGAGGAGAGCGTGCGAAGAAAGGAACCAAAATTTTCATTGGGGCTCACAACTAATTAGTTTAGCAGGCAATTCCTCAAAAGTAACTGAAGTTGCCCAAGCTTATAGGGCATGAAATATGCTTGAGTAGGACGGGCTAAGGCCATTCAAGACACGGATGGAGAGCTCATCAAAGTCAATTGAGACATTCATAAGGGCAAGAGAGTCAATGTTATGTTTGACATCTCTTGCATATACTACGATAATAGTCAGATTACCTTGCTAAGAATTGTGTTAAGATGCAGTAGGGTCATGATTCGTTCGCGCGAAGGAGAGGCATGCTTCTTTTCGAGAGTAGTCCATGCATCACGAGATGTGATGGCGGTAGAGATAAACTGCACTAGAGTGGCAAATACAGACCCAACAATTGCATTGAGAAGCAATTGGTCTTGTCTGAGCTAGAGAATATGGTCCGGATTCGGGGAGGGAGATGTGGCATCAAGTAGAGTTAGTTATCAGTGCCGGAGGACATGGCTTTGAGCCATCGACGAAGCTAAGTCAATCATACCCGAATATGAGAGATGTGAATTGGAGCCGCCACGCGGAATAATTTGTGGCTATGAGTTTTAGCGATGCATGAGCATTGACATTGAGAACAATTAAATTCTGAAACGTATCAATCCCATTCATGATTGTTGGACGACGAGGAGGCACGATAACAGTGGTGGAATAAGACTCATCAGCCATTGAAACGGCACAAGCAGGGTCATCTGATCATGATGAGAGTGACGATAACAAGGGTTAGTTTTTTTTTTTTTTTTTGCTGTTAAGCTTGATGCTCTGATACCATATTATGAAAAAGACATGTTTATTATTGAGAGAGTTGAAGTATATATATACTAATATAAAGACAAAAAAGTAATAACATAAAGTCAATAAAAGGAAACCCTAAATATACTCTAATATGAACAATGCAGTAGTCGTACTGTATCGTAAAGATGATCTTATAGGACATGTGACTAAAGTTAATGCTTGAGTTGAGTTTTTATATTTATTCAACATAATCTGTCGTAATATTATATTTTTTACAAATTTATTCGTTAGGAGTCAAACTCACGAATTCTTTTTTCTTATATCAGTATGAACTCTTAATCTTTGAATTAAGTCTTATTAACAATAGAATTTAAAATTCTTACAATGCGAAAAAAAAAAAAAAAAAAAGCCGATTAAAATGCCACCCTCATGAAACCATTCACGTACAACGATGATCTTTTTCTTTAATTTCTACAACTCCAGTCTGGAGTTTGATTTTCGGTGGGGTTGATCATTGATGTTGACTCAAATACGTAACATCCGAGACCTGCCCTTCTATATGTACAAAGAAAAATCTCCCTATGATGGAGTCTCATGTATATATTTATTTCTTTTTGTATTTTAGTTTGATGCAATATAAATGAGTATTTGTTGGGACATGGTTTGGTCAAAATAGGTTGTGTTTATCATCATTAATCTATGTTGCATCATGATCCGATCAGATTCCACGTTAAACAAGTATTGGTACAGTACAATGAGATATCCTAGGTTGACAGGTAATAAATAATGAGTGCCTAATTTTTAATATTGTTTTAATTCACAGTATTATCAGATGTCTCAGAATAATTCTATAATTTGTGAGTCACCGTCCCTTTTTGTGTCTATTATTTCAAAGTTAAGGTGGTTTCTCTGGTCAATCAAACGCATGAGTTTAATGTCAAAATAATCCATATTTAAAAAAATATATAAATAAACTTCTTTTTTAAATAATCATCAAATTAATCATTTTATGTTTTTGAATCTGTAGTTTGTGAAAAAGAAATTAAAGAGTGCGATTTTTAAAATACAAAAAAAAAAAAAACTAATTTGATGATTATTTTAAAAAGTAGTTCATTTATGAATTTTTGTTAAAAAAAACTTAATTATTTTGACATTAAACTCCAAATCCATGCTTATGCTACTGTTCCTGCTTCTGCTACTATATACTACGGCTACATCTGCAGTACGTCTTCCTTGGATGTTATGTTATGCATTCCCTTTTTGGAAAATCAAATATAATAACAACAGTCATGTCGATTTTTAAACAAGTTTGATCTTAATGTGACTGTGTAATAGTTAATCCGGTTTTCTCGTGGAGATGCATTTTTTGACTATGAATTGCCTAGAGGAATAACTGTTTCCCGGTTAGAAAAAAAGAAAAGAAAGAAAAGGTGGCATTTTGTGAGTCTGTTCATAATTAAACATGATTACACCGATTGCGGCAGCGATACTGCAATGATCCACCTCTTAATTTAGTTGCTTAAAATGAATTATTCTCTATTAGACGATGATGATCGACATGATAAGAAACGTGCAGTAATCGATCCTGTCCAATAATAATAATAATTCGGGGATGATTGTGGGGGTGTGCATATGGAGTCAGTTGGGGGAGTTGTATATTGGATTACTACTTTTGATTGTTTTATTACGAGAATTGGAGCCGAAAGTATACCATAATTACGCTATGATTCAATGAAGGTGGATCACATGAGCTTGACCATTTGACAACGATGCCTCTACCTGAAATCACGATCAATCTATTTCATCTATCTTTTGTTTCCTTTTCATATGCTTTCAGATTGCTATTCTTTCCAATCACTCAACTCTTGGATCTTAATTAACGCCTCTGTCCGGTCAGAGAGGGAAAAATCAATCATTATTCAATTAGGGTTTTATTTTATTCGTTCATTTCATCTCTCACATTGACTGATTATAAATTGTAAAAGTAAGTCATCTAGTTTTAGATTCTCGTGTTGGATGCTAGCTTCTCACCCAAAGACAAAACTACTTCTGTTGAGAGTAAAACTAATCCTTCTGTCGACAACAGCAACAACGGTTTTGAGATGATGGGTCCACCAGAAATCCAGATTAAAAAACATGAAACCCCATTTCTAAACCTGGTTCGTTGAAGGAGATTCTGGCCCGGTTGAGAATTGGGTTTAAACTATACTTTTTGGGGTCTAAACGACTAAACCCGACTAGGCCATTGGTTATGGCAAAAGGAACTGAAAATTGGTCCAAAAGCTTTGAATTTAGGGAGCAATTTCAGTGAAAAATACCGAACCCCAGAGGGTGGTCTGGTCTATGGGTAGAGTTGAGGCGTCAATCGTAATAGCTAGCTAGGCCATTGGTTTAGGCAGGATACCGAAAGAAGGAGCAATAATGCGGGGAAGCAAGTCACGTGAGGGAAGGGTTGATGTTGCATGTCGTGGAATAGCATAACAAGGCATCATACTCCGCATGGCCCATCCACCGCCCCACCGCTTTCACCACAAGGGCAGCCCCCCTCACATTCCCTCATCCACTTGAAGATGAAGAAGTTTTCCACATGTGCCTCTTAATTCATTAACCCATTCATCAATCCATCTGATCTTGAGTCTTCTTAAGGTCAATGGAGGATGTACTCGATTGTTGGTTTATTGGTTCGATTTTGAGTTTGCTCCTTAATAATCATCAGTTCGAATCTCCTCCAGACCATTGGAGGATGTACCAGATTGCCTGTCGGTAAGATAAGACTTGAGAGAAGGGTAAGGGGTTTACCCGTTTACCAATGAAACTCCAATGGAGATTTCTTGATTTGGGTGGCGTGCAAGAGCTTAAAAGAGGATGGGATGAATTTGGATTGATTTGGGAGGATGGCCATACATTAAAATGTAACATTTGTTTCTTCTCACTCTCAAGCCTCAACTGTTTGGCTTCATTGTCTGGTACCTTCCCAAGTCAATATCTCTGACTAGACCCAACAGCCCATGTTGCTGAACACACTATACGGCCAGAAAGTGACCCATCTCACACACATTCACAAACACAGAGATCTGTAACTTTAGCCATGTGGTGTGTTCCCTCCTCCTCTCGGTTTGTAGCATTCTCAGAGTCGAAAGCTATATGCATCCTATGAATGCAACATAACATAAGTTTGCAACACTGCATGCTGGGATAAAGTCCTTTCCCCCCACTGCTCTCCTCATCATACTCTTCAATGTTTCTTCTACACACAGATTTGCTTGCTATGAGGAGAAATCATCCATCATTGAAAGGTCAAATTTTCTATCCAAGCACTACAACATCAAGACAAAATTTAGGGATAAGATGTATAAATACACCCGAGTTTTGCGTGTAAGTCCCATTTTGTCTTTGATTTTTTTTCTTTTTAGTCTCAAGACACCTGATGTTTACTTCTATAGTCACTCATGCCCATCTTGTTAAAAAAAGTCAGGTTGAAAGCTTTGACACGTGTCGAGTATTTAACTAAGGTTTTAAAGGACATTTGTTCATCTATGTCTTTTTCTAAAGATAGGGGTATGATTGAACTACGAAAGTATAAATCAGGGGTATTTTAAGACCGAAAAAAAAAACTTAGATGCAAACTGTGACTTACGGACAAAAATCAGAGACATTTGTACACATTATCCCACAATTTATATGGCCATCCATGAACAGACAGATTTAAGGGTATAGAACTAATATACAAATTACTGGGTTGTTTTCAGGCCCCCATCATTTTCATTCCATTACAACAATTTAACTCTTACAGCACCACCTGCAAATCTTATTCACTGAAACTGTTTGGCCGCTCCACACTGGAATTTTTTTTAAAAGAAAAAGACGGCATGATAAAAATCTCATAATAATCAAAGTCATCTATGGCTCCAAATCCAAGATAACAAAACAATGCAACTGTCTTTCTTAACTAACAGGTTTTCAGTTGAAAGGAAGTGACTCAGCTTAGTGTGACCACTTTAGGGAGCACGAGATTCATTCGGGTGAATGATGCCGAAGTTTCACTAACAGCAGGCTGCACATGCTATGTTCTTATTTATCGAGATACAAAAACAATTGTTGAATGTAAAGGAAATTGTGTGTTGATGGTGATATGAATCAAATTAAGAACTGATTCAGTTACTAACCCAGCAGTCATGGTCAGCAGATGACTTCATACCGAACTGCTAATTGGTCCGAATGCCGTCCCAGTTGTCTTGGATCTCCTGCATAGTTGGGTTACAATGCTCCCTCCTGTTTAGACATGTATGTGCCCTTTACCTAGTTTGAAGCCATTTAGCTTTCTTCACCAATTCCATCAACAGCCACCTCTGCTGTTCCCATGTCAATTTTGAAATGGAAAATGACTTAACCATCCCATGTACCTGCCAATGAAAATGCAGTCCTAACCATGTGACGAGAAAGAAAGCGAAAACTAATAATGGTTCCTATGTCTTCCATTATTATTTCCTACATAATCATCTAGGTCTGCCCTGTTCTGTTTTACCCCGCTCGCTTATGGACAGCAGCAGGGATTTGCATAACTGGCCTACACAGTTGAGATAAAAGATTTTTTTTTTTTTTTTTTTTGAGTCTTTGAGTTTGTAGTCACTCCTTGTCTGTTAAATTGACACTGATGGAAATCAGGACATCTTAAATTCGGGTTCTCACGGAATTCTTCCGTGCACTTGATTACTTGACTTCCTAGTGTAACTGACTTGGCATCATCAGCCAAAGAAACGCTTCATTTGGATAATTTAGGAAGAAGAAAATGAAGTAAAACAGTCTCCTCTTTCTTTCTATCTAGTAGCTTTGAAACAGAGTCTCCAAATACAAGGATTAAGCCAGTTTTTCACATGTTCATGTGTTTTTCCACAAAGATTTACAGCAGAAGATCTCAAAGATTAGCTAGTCAGACATATCTTGTAACTTTGCTTAAACCATGTAACATAATTACACTCCGCAAAACCTAAGAATAGTCAGACCAGATCATTAGAAAAGCATAGAAAGTGTGCCAATTTCCAGCCATCAATTTGGATCATATTCAGTGGTCCAAAACAAACCAGGTATTTGATAAATTAAGATCTTGGGATTGAATGGGTCCTCAAACCCATTATAACATGCCAGATTCTGCATTGAGGCTCTACTTTAAACTTCTTTACAATCTTCTGATGTGGCAACTTCATACAAATTCAGTATGGGATCATGTGACTTGGGGAAACCAGTGCATTAGTTTTACTTCACAATCTATGTACTTGCCCTCACACTATGGAAAAGTCATTTTAAGCAAGTTACTACACATTTGGAAAATCAAGGACCCCTGTCACAAGCTGCTTGATGCATGAGCTTCTACAACAAACATTGGGAATCGATCAATGCTTACAAGGTGGAATTGCCCAACGACTACAATATCTTGTATATATTCAATGTCAAGGATTTGAGGCCTTATCATGGTCAAGACTTGAGGGCAAGTCTTTTTTCCCAACTATGGAGGATTTATGCAAGAGCTTCTACAACATACATTAGGAATTTGATCTTAATTATAAAACTTTCATATTCTGAGAAATTGTAAATCTTGGGAACACCAATATAACCACAAATCAGTATTTTAATCTTGTTACTATTTTGATTTTGAGTTATTTTATTTTAGAAAGATTTGTTTCTCGAGTCAAAGTAATGGATTCTTTGTTAATTTAGAAAAATTACGTAGTAGGGTTGTTATTTCTTTTTAGGAGTTACTTTATTTAAATTAGAAAGTTTATTTTCATGTCAAATTAGGAGTTTCTTTATTTGATTTAGGAAGTATGGGGCAATATATACCCCTCTAATGTAGTCTTTTGATGATTCAGTTTAAGTTTAATAATATTTTAAGATTTCTCTTTTTAAGAGTTCTTTCTGGTTCTCTTATCTCTTGGGTGGATTCCATTGAGTGGCGAGTTCGTTGCTTTTTATTCTGGGTGGATTATTGGATGTGAAATTATATATCTTTATTCTGTATCTGCTTGGGTGGTCGTAGGTGGCGGTTGTGGCTTCTTATATCTTGATGGATTCCTTGAATTGTGAAGTAAGTACCCATCTTTCTATAACCTTTATTCAGCTCATAATTTTCTCTTTTAACTTTCCAATCCGATTCAGCCTTGAGTCAAAACTTTTCAAATCTGGTTTTCATGCCACAAAATCTTATATACTTTGTTTCTGCATAAACCATACAGACTATCATCCCTACTAGCCCCAAGAAAGCGAGTCGTCGTATGCAGCTTTACGTAGAAAAACCCAAAAACCGTAAACTAGTTCAAATCAAACTCAAACCTTTTCAAACCTAAAATCTTTTATTTTAAACCTCAATCTCATCATATATAAACCATAAACCCAATTATAACACTGGAACCAAGCATTTTCCTTACCCTTGAAAGTTGCATCCTATACCCTTAAACTACAATAAACACATCCTTAATTTACCCAAACCGTTAGATTATTCATCACGATTCCATCCTTGCATCACTGCTTCAAACATAAGGGGTTCAATCTGATAATAGAATGGATGGACACAAAACAACCTCACCCCCCGTGTACTCAAATTCCTGTAATTTAACACAAAGAAGACAAGGAGATGTATCTATTGACATAAAATTTGCTGTTACAGTACAGAAAATCCCTGTAGTTTCAGTTCAAGTTCAATTTACTTGGATGCAATCAGAAGAATGTCATGTAACATTTATGCAAGTATAAATTCTTTGCCTATTTTCAGGATAAATAAAATGACACCACCACAAATCGAAAATCGCTGGCTAAATCCAACAATATTTGTGACATTGAAACATCAGGGACAGAGCCATAATCTCACTACCTAATTGGACATTTTTTAATAGCACACATTAGACCAGAGATCCTCCACCAACAGGCCCTTTGGACACCCCTGCTGACCATTATTATTTTACTCTAGCAGTTGGTCGTTTCAGTTGTCTAAACCTAATCACCAGAGAAGCAGCATAATCACGTGGCTGCCGACCAACAAACCCACAATGGTATTTTCATGCCTAAGCTTAAAAAACAACCACACAAATGCTTCGTGCATGTTTGGTTCCGGATTTTGAAAATTGTTCTTGAGAATGGTTTTTGAAAATATAAAAAACGTTAATGCAGTTTTCTTTAAAAGCGTGTGTCTACAAATTTGGTTAATCGGTAATTGCGTGTTGTTAGTAACAAAAAAATTTAAAATGGCGATGTTTTTCTTTGTTCTTGCTTATTTTTAGAGATGAAAATGGTTTTTCAAAACCCGTAAACAAACAAACCATACTATTTCTTTGCTATTGGGAAGACCACACGAGAAAAGTAAAAACAATTGTCAAAGGATGTTGGCAGATGAGAAGGAAAATGTTTTAAATGGGCTTGCTTAATTTTCAAGTAAAAGTTTTGTTAAATAAAAAGGGGTTGTTTTGTCATTTTATCATTTAAGGGTAGAATAGTTTTGTTAAATAAACAGAGTTTGATTAATTCGATTTCTTTCTCTCATATTTAAGGTATTTCTTTTTTCAAAAAATTATACGGGTATGTTCCAGATTATACTTTCTTTAGAGTTTTTTGGTTGCACTTATTTCGTTCTTCGTTCTCATGTAAAACGTAACAAATTGTCCTCTCGATCTGTTATTTAACTTCTTTCTTGATTTATGATGAGAGGTCAAAGGAGCATCAGTGTTTTGATCAACTATTTGAGCACATGTGCCTTGTCATGTTTTTTTTAACATACACATTTCTTTTTTATTTCATCTGCTATTCATGACTTAACTAGATCCAAGCTTATTCCCATTCATCATTTCTTCAAGGATTTTTATAGTTTGTAATCTCAGTTTCCTAATACTGTAAATTCTTCTTCTCATGTTCTTCGTCCTTTTCCTTTACATTATACTCAATGTATTTGTGGTAGTAGTTCTCCAGGTATAAACACTTTGTTCTTTGGATCACCAAATACTCCCTCTTCTCCTGTGGTTATGAGAGAAGCATCTAACATTTGGGGGTTAGAGGATGAGTGAACGATGATGTCTGACGTGTTGTTCGTGATAGAGCGAAGAAGTTTAGGGTTTTATAGAAAAGGGGAGAACACGAAGAGATGATGGAAGATAGAAAAGGAATAATAGCCTTCCTGCTGTTGATTTTAAAGAATATTCTAAAATATAAATAAAAATATAAGTAATTATTCATAATATATTAACATAAAATAAATTAAAAATAATTTTACATTCAAAATTTAATATAAAAAATTTTATTCTCAAAATTTCTAAAATAGTTAAAAACAAATTTATATATATATATATATATATATATATATATATATATATATATATATATATATATATATATATATATATATATATATATATATATATTGATATGAGATATAAGCTAGTAGAAACATTTCGATTTGTAGGCTGAAGAGCGTGGGGGGCCGGGTGCCACGCCCGTATCCACTCTGCTTGACCCGAATAGGAGGGCCGGCTCGTTACGGAGGCCCCAACACGGATTCGGAAAAATAGGAAGGCCATACTCGGCCGTCGGCTCATATCCTTCCAATAACGAGGAAGATGAGATACCACTTAAGATATCACATTAGTCGATCAAGTGCAATATAAAGGAAAGAAAAAGCGATAGAAAATGATGGGTTGTTACGATAAAGAAGGAGGATTGGCCAAATAAGCTATTTTGACTAAGCCATTTGCTAAATCTAAGAGTGGCTATACTGAGAGCATACCTCCGATGGGAAGGACCAGAGTCATAGTCAGCGGATCGATATCCTTTATCATCTGAGCCTTTGTATTTGAAGATGCGCCAATGCTAAGCAGCTTACGCATTCTCTCTTTCCTCTCGAGAAGAATCGACTTAGGCGTCGGAGGCGTTGAAGCCCTCGCCGACCACTCTCTTCCTTATGGTTCTTCTTGCGGGAGCGTCTGCAGCATCCGAGCACCGTAGATCAACATTGCGGTGATCCTAACCCGGTAAACGACCCGGCATCCTCGATTCGGCCCTGGCGGTCTTGGTCAGCCCGTGACCCCTTGCGCTCCGGCCCGATTAGGTTGAATGAGGCGTCATCCCGATTGGCGGCCGTGCGTAGAAGCAGCGATTCGCCGTAGCATCGCCCAATTGCCGATTCTTGATGGTATCAGCGAGAACCTGGCGGGAGTAACACTAATGCAGGGATCACCGGGATCCACCGGGCGATATGAACGGCGAGACCCCACAGGGCGGTGGAAGCTTGATGCGGCTCAATACAAGCGAAGTGGAAGCGAAACCGCCTCGTCAACCCGATACAGTAGAAAGAAGTTTAGAGCGACGAGGCCGAATCTGACACATCAAGCAGGGAGACCGCGGCGAGCCGGAGACCATAACCTCCTCCGCGAGAACGGCTTTGGTCGTGGCATTCCACGAGGCATCGAGCGAGCGAGTCCGGTCGGGGCCGGGGCGTGGACCCGCAGTTGGCCCCGACGGAAGAGAGCAAGCAATGCCCGGGAGGGCGGTTGAGCGCCGAATCCGCCAACTAGAAAGCGAGAGCAATCGTGGACGAGAGGTTGAAGCCTTCCTTGAGGCTCGGCCGCTGAAGGGGAAGTGGTGAAGGGCGGACGGCCCAGGATATAAGTAGGATGCTTTGGTGCGACAAGCGGAATCTCCGCTGTGGGGGTTGCTACACTTTCCATGTGAGTCGGAATGCCTCGGGTTAGAAACATTCGATGGGTCGAAGATCCGTCGATCGCCTTAATCACACAAAAATCGGATGGAGCTACATGGGTGTCGGACCACGTGCGATCTGCGGCGGTCGCCGCCGCAGCTTAAAGACGATAACCAGCTGGTTCAAATGAGGTACCCTTCATCCATCTCTCATTAAAGGAACTATACATTTGCGTTGCCGTCTCCCACTTCATCAGACCCGGGGACGTGCGAGAAGCGAAATACACCATCTATTGACCATCAAACAAGGATTGCAGGAAAGTTTGAAATCATACGTACAAAGATTCAACGCCGAGTCCCTGAAGATAGACATACTCGACGAAAAATTCGCTATCACGGCTTTCATTGCGGGGTTAGGCGTACAATCAAAGGACCTGATGTTCTCTATCTCGAAGAACCCTCAAACAAGCATGGCCGAGGTCCTCGCCAAAGCAGAAAAGTATATAAACGGCGAGGAGGCCCTCATATCAAAGAAGGAGAGCTCCTCCGCCCGCAAAGAAAAAGGGACGACAGATAGACGGCGAGGCGGGCCGAGTGAGGCGGCCGGAGGAATCCCCGGGCACAGGACGGGAGCGATCCCCCAAAAGGCGAGGGAGTCTCGAGAGACGGTTAGGCCATCGCAAACCGGGACGACCGAGCAGTACCCGTCCTGGCCAGCTTCACTCCACTAACGACCTCGATTATCCACAGTCACGCATGAGGTGCGAAAGCGAGCAATTCTGAGATGGCCGACTCATATGAAATCGAGATCCAGCGGCGAGGATAGCACCCAGTATTTGCTAGTTCCACTGGGGACTATGGGCATCGCACGAGACAATGTATATCAGAAGATAAGCCAGAATATTGTCTGGCCTTGGATATCTTGGCGTTTCATATCTCGAGGAACCAAGCTCGGGAAATCAAACCAGTGGGCCAAAGCCGCAACCCGACCTGAAGCTCACGGCAATCGCCACCTCGACGGCCCCATTGATGCAATGACCTTGGGAGAAATCCATGTGATCTCGGGAGGATTTGTTGGAGAGGAGAGAATCTAGTTACGACTCAGCCACTATTAGCATAAGATCGCGAGACATGGGAAGTAAAAAGCGAGTATCCTAATTACACGGATCGACACTACCATCAGTTCTCTTCAGTCGGAAGGTTTTGGCACTTTCCAGTGGCGACCCATTGGTAGTTCGGCGCAATTGTGGCCAATAGCGGTTCATCGGGACACAATTGATAATGGGAGTTGGTGACATCATCTTAGCGTCGACCTTCGATAAATGCGTTATTGGAAGAGAAAAGCTGAACCCCGTCGGCTGCGTCTGGGGTTTCGGGAGGAAGATATTACCATTGGGCTCGATCAGTTTGGTCTTTGACTCTGGGAGAACCCCCGCGAGGCAATGACAGCAAGGGTTCGCCTGGTGGGCGCCCCGTCGACCCTATAATATGTTGCTAGGCGAGACCCTCCCTGCCATGATAAAAGCCATCCACAAACCATGCTCGCACCGACCATCGGAAATTCCCCAGCGGTGAATGGGTAGGGACGGTCAGAGAATCCGGCGGGTGGCCGGGAGGTACAACATTTCAGCGAAACAAGCGTTGACTGTTTGCGTGGTATAGGCGGGAAAAACGGCATAATGAAGAAGAAAGAAGAGCGGTGCTCACTCCGCCCGAACCTGAGGAATTTGAACGAGTATCCATTGGATAGGGGACGTTTTACCAAGCGTGGATCTGATAAACAGGACATAGCCTCTGCTCAGTTGCAGGCGAAATAGGATATTTTGTGACGATTTCGAACATGGAGTCGACCACAGTGATCAACTCGAGATTGAACGACCATAACCGACCGGAGATCGAAAACCGAAAGACGAGATTCTTAACTGGAAGACCGAAACCGTGATGGAAGATGACCGACTCTCGGCGGGCGATGAAATGGATAACCAGTTGACGTGTTGTTTGTGAAACGACAAACGATGGCGATCGCCGATAACGTTAATCGCGTGCCGGACGACCATCGTCGAGAATCGACGCTCGTTATCGTGATGAACCGTGAATGACTTCGGTTCACGGACATTTTAAATTGCAACCGGATCGGTATGGACCGACGTTCGCGGAAGACCAGTTCGTCGACAAATTCGTTATAAGATGTCGTTGAATAAAATCGGGAGCGTGCGGATGTTGGTGAATGGATGTTTAAACGATGGGCGAAACGATGGAGTATATGACGACGTAACGTAAGTCACTGATCGGTCTCCGCCTTGTATTACCTCTGAGAAGTTGGATCACAAAGAATATAACATGAAGAAGACATTAATCTTCGATTGTATGGCGACCGGGTTATGTTAACCACGAAGGGATGGCGAATCGGTTCAGAATAAGCGTGATGCGACATATAGTGCGCCGGAGCTCAAAAGTCCAGGCGGCGAGAAGGATTGGCTTCAGTTTGTATCAGTGATGATAAATGCGAAGCGCTGTTCAGTTGAAGACACCAATGGGCGAAAATGTGAGGCATTCTGGCGTTAAGCATGCAGTTCTCCTCATTCTAATGCATCTTGTTGAAGGAACTCCTCACTATGAGTACGTAGCTCGAGACTTCTCAGCCGGTGCGGTGCTCGTCGAAGCAGGCCGAGTCGGCCACCCGGTTTATTCACTGCGTTCGGGCTACACCGGGGGGCGGAGAGGTACGAGAATGGAAAAATTGATGTGGTGTGCGGCTCGGAAGCTTCGACCCTATTTCAGGCTCACACCATAGAAATTGACGAGTATCCAATGGGCGGGTATTGCACAAACGGAAGTCTCGGAAGGCGACAAGTGGGCATAGAGCTAAGCGGGTTCGACATCAGTCTGGTAGTTGCTATAAAGGGACGGTCTGCTTGGAAAACCGTCATGGAATTCGCTCCGATAGAGCTTGCCGAACCCACTCGTTCAGAAGACGACCTCCCGATATGGAAACTCTCTGTAGATGGAGCCTCAAATGCATAGGGAAGCGGAGCAGGCCTAATACTGACCTCACCGGAAGGGATAGACATTGAATATGCACTTTCGGGTTTGGGTTGGGTACTTCCAACAGCAAAGCTAGAAGTGCGGCGGTCATGTGACCTCGACTCGCCGTTCACTAATCGACCAACTAGGGTCTACGATTGACTCCGGCTAGTGATCGGAGCGGTTGAAAGATACATACGGGCCAAAGGTAGAAGCGATGGTTCTATATCTCAAAAGTAGTGATTTACTAAAGAAATTTGTGTTGGTTCGGGTCAAGCTAACGTCCACTGAGCGAAGAATTCTCGGCCGACGCCTTGTAAAATTAGCCACAGCGTGCGGGGAAGATCTAGGCATGTCAACGCACAGTCAGTCTTGTGGACCCTCTCTGTCGATCCTTACGGCATGGTGGTCGCGATGGGATCCGTCTTGAAATTTGGATGGATCCCATTTGGGATTATATTAATGACGGAACCCTGGCTGACCGAAAGCGGCTAAGATAAGAGTGAGGTCTTCGGGGTTTACTGACCACAAAGGGAGCCCCCTGTGGGGGATTCTTCACTGGCCTTTCCTAAAATGCATCGCGAGGAAGACCACAGTATGTGCTAGAGAGAGTACGAGGGCATATGCGGAGATCATATGTCGGGCCGACGTTAGCGGGGAAAAGTTTTGGGAACAAGAGGGGTACTGCGCTCTGATACTTAAAGATGGCCAGAGCTGGTCGAGTGCGAGAATGCACGGGGCACGCGAAGTATCGCCTCTGAGTCGAGCCCACTTAACATCAATCTGACCCTGGCCCTTTCGGCGGTGGGGTTTGGACATATTAGGACCCCTGCCGCGTCGTGAGACGATGCAGTCTGTTGTCGCAGTGGACGGCTATTTAAGCCCAAATGGGCGAAGCGAGCCTGCAGCCACAATTACAGAGCAAAAACCAAACAATTCGTATGGCGCACCATTATATGCGAGGTTTGGCATCCCATTTGGTAGCCGGATAATGGAAAACAATTACGACAACACCAAGTCGAGGGATTTTGTCTTGGGAGCTCGGGATCAAAATTATTACTCCTCTGGCGCACCCTGATCTCAAAGCAATGAGTGGGCAGAAGTCACCATGAGGAGACCACGCAAAGGCGCTGAAAACCAGGCGGACCTTAAAGGGAGTTAGGTGAGAATACCTCCCGAGGTATTATGGGCCTCTGGGCGACCTGAGAGTCGATGACTGGGAGACCAGTTTGCCACAGTTTGGCACGGAGCGGTAGCCCCGTTGAGGTCGAGATCCGTCTCCCCAGAGTCGAGTTAGCATCGGAGAACCTGATGACGAGGCCTGGCATTCGAACTTAGAACTCCTAGATGAAGCGACGGGTTCAACAACGTGCGGGGAGGAGTATCAAGGAAGAGCCGGCCCGGGTGTGACGAAAGTGAGGCGGAAGTTACACATGCGGGATTTGGTCTGAGAAGCTCACATGCGAGAAAGATCCACGCATGGAAAGTTAGGCCCCCAGCCCAGGAAGGTCCTTATATAATAACACGGTGGTCGAGACCCGGGCAATTATGAGCTCCAAACGAGAGGAGGGAAAAAATTTTACGACATCGTGGAATGCGGAGCATCTTAAAGCGTTTTAAGTGGGGCATGGGTTTGTTATATTGAATAAAGCCTTATCGGTTCTCATGTGTGACAGATGAGAGCCTGGTTAGCTAATTGAATCTCTCAAACATTTCGATATATAACAGAAAAATACGCAATGGGAAAGTTCATGAACATAAAAGTCTCTCTTTTATTTCAAATGGAGAATCGTATTCGATTCTGATCGGTGGTGTCGATTACATCTTCAGGAAATGCACTCGGTGCAGACAAAAAAAAAAAAAAAAAGAGGAGTGTGATAGGGAGAAAGAAAGGGGAAAAGATGGGAATGGAGAAGAAGGCGAAAGAAAGAAGAAGAAGCGAGATGAGAAAATTTGTGGAAGAAGAAGAAGAGAGAAAGAAAGAAGGGAGGAGAGAGTGAAAGGAGGGAGGAAGAAAGATAAAGAGAAAACGGAGAGAGTGCGGCCACAGAGAAGATCTGCAGCCCCCTCCGACCGCATCCTAATGGCTAGGAATAACATGTCCACTAAAGGGAGACTAAGGAAAAACACAACTCCCACACTTGGAGACCCGGGCTTGGTCAGGCGTCGGAGGAGCCACGACCAAGAGAGTCGAGACATCGACATCCGTCCATCACAGACTCCATCCACCCTTGAGAAAAGCGGGGAATCTCCAAAGCGTGGAGCCGGGAGGCAACGAGCCGCCATTTATAAGGGCAAAGCATTTGGAAACTCACGCGTCGTTCGAATTCTCCATATTGACATTAATGACGATTCGCCTTTCGAGGGGACACGAGGCGGTTAAGTTCACCCAGAGCTCTTCCTACTTTGAGAAAATCATACGAGGCATCATCAGTTGGGCTACATCGCCATTCGGCTTGAACGCCACCAAGGCCCCCCGGCGCCGGGACCCCGGGTTGCTCACTTTGGCGAAGCTCCTCTACCCACGAGCCCTGTGCCTCAGAGCGAACCGGCTGAGCTACATCGCTAGCCATTAAACCCCGACGCCACAAGGCCCAGCGCCCGGCGGTGCTCACCCCACGGCTCTCCTGCGACCCTGGCGCGCCTCAAGAGTCGAACCCGGCTCGAGCTACATCGCCGCATTCCGGCAGGCATGCAAGGCCCCGAGCGCCCGGGGAGACGATTGCTCACTTTGGCGAGCTCCTGCTACACCTGAGCCCGCGGCGCCTCGAGTCGAGACCAGGCTGTTTCATCGCCCGTTCGGCTTGAAACGCCACAAGGCCCGGCGCCGAGGCCCGAGTTACTCACTGGCCAGGCTCCTCTACTGCACGAGCCACCTGTTGCCTCAAGAGTCGGGACATTTCGGGCTACATCGCCATTGGCTTGGGCATGCGCTGAGCCAGGCGCGGGGCCGAGTTGCTCACTTTGTGAGCCGCTTCCAAGCGACTCTACTTGAAGGCTCCTATTATTTACGGGACCGAGCTCTTACAACGGTCATACGGCGGGCTCTTCCCAGTAGCCACTGGCTCTTAAACGGCTCTGCGAGCCTATTGTTTTACATGGACGAGCTCTTGTGAGTGCTTGACCAGGCTCTTCCCAATGGCTCTTTTTGACAAAGTTCTCGCGGCTTCTTGGGCGAGCTCTCACACTTGATCCAACTTTGTGAGTTCTTCCCAGCTTGACTCTTCCCCTCAAAATGGGCGAGCTCCACTATTCAGCCGGCGAGCTCTTCCCATGATTCAACATGAGCGAGCTCCAGCCTTCATTACAGCGAGCTCTTACCAAAATGGGCGAGCTCCTTTATTCATTACGGCGAGCTCTACCCATCAGTCAACATGGGCGGCTCCCACTATTTACATTAGCGAGCCCTTCCACTTTGCCCCTTAGATGGGCGAGCTCCTATTATTTACATGGGCGAGCTCTCACTTGATCTACGGCGACTCTTCAAAAGCGGCTCACTTCCACGTCGATCGTGAGCGAGCTCTTACTATTTACATTTGCGAGCCCTTCTTGCATAGCGAGCGGGCGGGCTCCTTCCTACAAATCTTGGCGGCAGACTCTTTCCCTCCTTTCAGGCCGGGCGGCTCCTACTATTAGCTTTGTGAGCCCTTCCGCGCATATCGAGACCAGGCCGGGCTCCATCCACCTATTCATATTAATGAAGCTCTTCCTCAGCTTCAGATGGACGGGCTCTGGTTCTGATTCTCATTGTGAAGCTCTTCCCTACGATGGGCCCGAGCTCAGCTGATGCATCCTGACGAGGCCCTTCACTTTGCCGCGGTGGGCGAATACGCACTACTTTCATTGTCGAGCTCTTCCCATCAGTCAACTGGGCGAGCTCTTACTACATATTAATGAACTACCCGGCAGTCCCGATGACGAACTACACTCACCTCCCACCATTGGCGACCTCGATACAAGCAGATTCGCCCACCGGCTAAGCAGGTCAACACCCGCAAGACAGATGAAGGCCATAGGCCCAACCCGATGAGCTCCACCTACTCCAACCGCACAGTTTGGGAACCAGGCCAGTTCAAACAAGATAGTATACGAAATTTCCAGCGATACGATCCAAATCACTGGACCCTCGGTCGAGTTATACGGTTCGAGAAAAGAATAAAGATATCTCAGCTAGAACGCAAATTTCCAAAAAATGAATGTTTATCGAAGGGAGGGCTACAGTGTCGGACCCGGGCCGAAAAAAAAAAAAAAAAGGAAAAAGAGAGTCGACATCGAGAGCTTGTAAATGGAGTCCTGGGATTCAGGCATCAGACGATGAAGAATGAGAAGGGGCCTCAATAGGAGCACCAGGCTCTTGGGAATAGTTCGTGTCGGAAGATTCCTCCGCCTCTTCATCGCTTGGGAGGTCAAAATTGAAATCCAGATTTGAGTACGCCTGGATGGCCTTCCGTTGAAAAGCGAGCCACCCAGAAGCCCACTGAGCACCGGCAGTCCATGATTGTGCGATAACCTCATCCTCACGGGCAACCATCTTTGTCTATTTGATGGGATCACGTGCGCAATCCACGACCTCCTCGCCGTAGTCCGATAAATTTCTGACGAAGACTCACGACGGCGGAGTCTCAGTAACACCTTGCCCTCCGGGAAGCCCGCGACGGGCAGTGAGTTGTTCTGCATTTGTTTAAACCTGATAACCGCGCAAAGCTCTGTTTGAAGATCCGTTGCTCACCTCAGGAGATGGCGAGTTCCTCCTAATCGGTTGGAGCTCACTGCAGGCGGACTTTGGCCCTCTGCAGTCGACGAATCATTTTGTGCAACTGAGAGCTCACTCCAGGAACCTCCGGGCTCGCCCTCGGCCTTCGTCAGCCTTTCGGACCTCGTTCTCCCACTCGCCCGAGGCAGAGCCGATGAAGTGTGAACCGGATCATGTGGCTGCTCATTTCTTGGAGTCATATCTTTTCGTTCTGCGACTCGGCCTTCCCGAGTAGAGGCCACCTTCGCCTTATAAATCAGGATCTCACATGTCTTTCGCTTAGCTTGGCTCTTTCACCAGTTCTTCAAATGAGTGGCGCCGCATGCCAAACACGTAATTGTGGCTCAAGACATAACCAAAGATATAAACACGATTATAGACTTACCGAGGCAATCCCCTGAAAAGATAATGCCAAGGCTTCATCAACTGGCAACACCTTCGACCTCCCAATATCAGACTCCTTGAGGATGGATGAGACGGCGCCGGCCGCGAAGTTCTGGGCGGTCGAAGGAAAGAATCCACCAGATCGCCTGTTTCGATCTCTTTTTCTTCGGCTCCGCCGTCCCTCGAGGAGGCGACTTGGCATTATCAGAAGGCGGATTCCATACGGTTATAGGCATAACCGTCAACGGCTGTTCGACGGCTGCACCTGAGAGACCCTTTGCCTTTACGGGGCTGTGCCTAGAGGGAGGCAACAAGTCAAAACTGGGGGTGACACCCCCGCTCCTGGCCCGCAAGGTGAGAAGGAGGAGAAGCCCCACCCCTCAACAACACCGAGGCTTAATGACCCCACTCTAGCTCGGGGGTGAGAAGGAGGAGACTCCCCCACCTTCGAACCTCGGGCCGAACCGGGCCGGTCCTTTTCAGGGGAACTTGGTTTTTTCCTTTTTGCACTCCAGGGCTTCCGAGATGTCGCCCCCAAATGAACTAAAATCTCTCCCTGAGGGAGCAGCAGCAGTAGGCCCAAAGGAAGAAACTCCCAGGACGAAAGGAGGCGAAGGCCTCGAGGCAGAGGAACGTGCAGGCATCAAATTAGATGAACTGGGAATGTTCGACTTTATCAACTCTGCGTAGGAACGAGCAGAGCATTCCGTCAACGCTAGAGCTACAGCAGTATCTTCGTCGCTAAGGTCAAGACAAGACCAGCTACGAGGATAGCCTAAGGTCGAAGTATCTGGACGCCTTTATCAAATCAAACCAAAAGTAATGCAAATACTCACGAAGGTTATCAGGGCACTCCACGCCGTGGGCACGCCTGGTGGTGTCGTTCCTATCGAGAATCGCACCCCATTGAGCCGCCGACAAGAAATATCGCCCCTTCCATGACCTGTGTGAAGAAGGAAGGTCCCAGATTGTCGGAGGGCCCCAGAGCCGCCTGGGAAATAATAAACCTCTACAGCGGGCCGTTGATTAAAAGATGGAAGGAGCAAGACACGCTTAGACGCCAAGCCTCCTCATCCCTAAAAATGTTAATAAACCTACCAAAATACCCCAACCATTAGGAGCCGCTAGAAGGGCAATGTTGAAATGTTGCGTAACCCTTTATGAAGGATGCAAAGGAAACTAAGGCCGCTATCAAAGGCAACTTCAAAAGCGTGACCATACTGCACCTGAGGCGATAAAAAGTCAAACGTCCGTGGACCATATTCGACACCGTGGAGGCCGATAACGCTCGTAAAGAAAATAAACTCATACGGCGGGACCAACATTACAAATCTACATTCACTAAGAGAGGAGATGCCGAACGGCAGACTTGAGAAAATCCGACCTCGGGGATACTTCGACAAGTTTATTTTCTTTTCTTTTTACCCTTACCCAAGGGAAGCGGAGGCGCCCGTGAACGCTTGCGGCCCCAATCATTGCCGAACGAACGGAACATCCCTAGCCTCCGCCCTGAACCGGCACTCAGCGTAAGAGTCACGCGACACGCAAAGAGGAAGAACGACTTGGACCCATGACGTAAGCAAACAGTATAAACAAAATCCAGACGACCGAACCCTAGAGCCTCGTCGTACCAATCGAAAGAAACACGACAGGACGGAGACGCAGCGGGCCCAGGAATGAGATGGGAGAAGGAAAACACCAGAAAAAGACCCAACACTAAATGGACAAATGAAAATCCAGGAGAAAACGAAGTATAAGGACACTAAATAAAAAGAAAGGCAAAGGGCCAGAGGAGCTTGAAGTTGAGGAGGTCGACAAGAAATAAGGGAAAACAAGGGGAGTATGAAAAATAAGCGCGAAACCCAAAGGGCCATCATTAACGCACCGCGTATGACGGCGATCAGGTTTGATTAACCCGTATCCGAGCAGACACGTGGAAATAACAATCGTCGCAGGATTAATTACAAAATTCTTGCCCACGCGAACCGCACACAAGGGCCGGGGCAACCTGATAGATATAGAACTGGCTACATTTCATTCATGTACCTAAAAGAGCAAGTGGGGATCAGGCCACGCCCGTATCCCTCCATAACGTACCAATAGTGTCTCACGTTAGGCCCAAAACACGGATTCGGAAAATAGAAGGCCCATACTTCTGGGCCAATAACTCATATCCTTCCAATAACGTAAGATAATACTCCCTAAAAGATATTCTATTCGTCCAACTGCTCTATTATAAAGGAAAGTTAAAAAGCAATGTAACATCGCTTGACATTCCCCAATAAAGAAGGAGCGATTATTCCAAATAAACTCCTTCGACTAATCCATCAAGTAAATCTAAGGCCGACTATATAAGGAAACATACCCTCCAATGGAAGGACCGAGTCACCGCTCCAACCGATCAATATCCACTATAAATACAGCGCCTCCACCACCTGAAAGGTACGCCTAATACTAAGCAACCTACACATTCTTTTTCTTTCCTCTTAAAGAACTGACTTAGCACGGAGCGCTGCCCCCGCGAAGCCCCGCCACTTCTTCTTCCTTCGGGTTCTTCTCAAGGAATGCGGCCGCATCCGTAGCCTCGTAGATCAACATTGCGCTGATCCAACCTGCCACCTAAACGACCCAAAGATCCTCCAGCTTCAACCCACCAGCGCCTGTCCAACTCCACAATTTCGCACGCTCCAAATTTTTAATTCCGATTGAATAGCAGAATATATATATATATATATATATATATATATATATATATATATAGCTTAAATTTTAAAATTGAAGTTTGCTGTTATGATTTCAAAATAATAGGTTTAAACTTTAACAAATATGTTGAGAGTTTTGACCCATTATTTTGTATAAATCGTAGAAATAATTTTTTCTTAAAAGTAATTAGATATGTTTTAATTAATTTTATTTTTAATAAATCAATAAAAATATAGCACACGAATTTCAATTTTTTTTTAAAAGTTAATAGATATTATCATTTCCTATACTTTCAAAATAATTTTCATTTATGAATCAAATATATCTTTAAATTTTGAATAATTTTAAATTACCTAAAAATATTCCTCAATATATCGGTAAAATACAAGTATTGATATATTCATCAAAATTTATATTTCATCACCAACTCCAACCATAACCTTCCTAACTGGGCTCTACTATCATATGAAGAGAAAGGAATTCTCATATTCAATGGAAAACAACACTTGTCTATATACCTATTTATAAATGAAGGAAGAGAATATAAAAGGAAACATAATAAAAAGAGAAAATGTACAAAAAAAAATCCACTTTATTAAGAAACAAAATTAATAGAAAATGTAAACGGTGATTAAACGACCAATAATCGCCTCTTCATAGCGAAAATTGAATATTCGTAAAAAACGCCGGTAGTAAATGGTAATCGGACTGAATTGGGTGGTTCATTCATCGAACTTTTCGATTCAGTCCACTGCATGAAACCAGATGAGGTTAACGACCCTGAACCGTCCGGACATACCTCATTGAACCGCCTGAACAAAAAGGGTTTCAACCGAACCAATCCCCTCGTGTGTTTCCAAATCTCTCATTTACACATCAAACTTGTTTTTTTTTTTTTTTGTCTGAAAAGACTCCTAACATTTATTTCTATAGCACACTTTAGTGTTTGCAGTGATAGATAAAACGGTTAAGTTAGCTATTAAATAGATATGTGGCAGTTAAATACTGATGTAACACTATGGGACCCAATTCCCTCTCCTCTCTCCTCTCAAACTCTTACCTTTGAAACCACCTAACCCATTACCCCCACCCACTCAGCCCACCCTTCACCCCAGCACCCATCCAGTCATGCCTAAGGCTACAAGAAAATTCGACATTACCATTACCGAATCAAACACGATTTTTATGTGCTTTCATTGCCAATATAATCGCTTTTTTAATTATATCTGCTGAATTGCCTTACACATTTAATTAATATTATATTAATTAATTAACCTATTTAATAGGTTATTTTTGTTAAATATAGATTATTAATTATAATTCATATTATTTTAAATAATAAAATTAATAAACATGTTAAATTTAATAAGTTATTTACGTTAAACATTGATGACACTATAATTCTTATTATTTTAAATAATCAAATTAGAACGATCATATTCAGACGGGACCGCTTCACGAATAATAAATCTGACAGCTTCACTCAGCACGAATATCGACACGCTTATTATACTTCGCCGTGCCTTGGTCGATTAAACGCCGAATAATAATCCATACATCACACGACACGAATACAAACTCCATGATACCTAATTGTCACCCCTAGTCATGCCTAAGTCATTTTATTTTATTTTTATTTTTTTGTTAAGATTTTCTTTTAATTTTTAAAATCTACTAAATAATAATTGAACATTTATTTTTATATATAAATAAATTATTGATTATTTTAAATTTTACTAAATGAAAAATTAAATTTATATAAATAAATGTTGAATTCTTAAATATACTATAAAATTCAATATTTATTTTTAATAAATTTGATTTACTGTAAATGAAAATCAAATTTAACAAATTTGATTTTTCATTTAGTAAATCTAACATTTATTTATTATTATTTTTTTCATTTTTCATTTTTTTTTAATTATTCAACATTTACTAAATTTACTAAATAAATGTACTAGAAAAATCAAATTTACTAAATTTACTGAATGAAAATCAAAATTTATATAAATAAATGTTGAATTTTTAAAATCTGTTAAATAAATATCCAACATTTATTTAAAAAAAAATCAAATTTGATTTACTAAATGAAAAATTAAATTTACTAAATTTGTTTAGTAAATTTAGTAAATTTGATTTTTCATTTAGTAAATTCAACATTTATTTAGTAAATTTAGTAAATTCGTTATTTTTTATTTTTCATTTATTTTTTAATTATTCAAAATTTACTAAATGAAAAATCAAAATTTATAAATAAATGTTGAATTTTTAAATCTACTAAATAAAAATTCAACAATTTTTTTTAAATCAACATTGATTTACTAAATAAAAAATCAAATTTATTAAATTTAAAATAATGAATAATTTATTTATATTTAAAAATAAATGTTAAATTTTTATTTAGTAGATTTTTAAATTTAAAATAAAATAAAATTTTAACAAAAAAATGGCTCAGGTGAGATCGAGTGGGTGTTAGGGGCTAGGCTAGGGGTGGGGATGGCTTCAGTGGTTCCAAGTTCCAACTAGAGGGTGTGGTGAAGGTTTGAGAGAAGAGAGGAGAGAGAAAGAGATGAAAGATGAGATATGAGAGAGAGTGTCGGTTCCATGATGCCACATCAGTATTTAATTGTCACCTATCCCATTTAACAGCCAACCTAACGATTCTACCATGATAAGGACTAAAATGAGTTACGAAAACAAATATTAGAGACCTTTTTAGACGCGTTGCTCCTCGCTTAAGCAACCCATGTGTCCTTTTTAAAACACAATTAAAGAACATTTTAATTCCAAAAATGATACCATTCCTCTTTATTTATATGTTAAGAAGCCTAATTTATCACGAGTGATACCTTCTTAGATGTAACCATGACTACTTTTTCCTCATTCTTTATTTTAATCCCGTTAGAAACATGGGGTGCTTTTTTTGTTTTCTTTGACCTGAAATCACCCCTCCCACTCAGCTCTAGGCTTTCTCTCTCAATAAAGTGGTTTTTTCCATCAAATCTAAGTTTTCATTCGATTTTCCTTTGTTTTTTTGTCTTTTATCACCAACTATTGCATGCGGTTGTATCATGCTGCACAACCACTGATTTATTCGTTGGTTTATGCGAGATTCGAAGGCAGTCGTCTAAAGATAAAGATATGTTTTGATCGTATTAAAAGAAGTTATATCAAATTTATTCACAAGATAAGCCATCATATCTAAACGATATATTTTGGGACATCTTACATTACCAATCAGGTAAGTGCCTCAACCGTTTATCCTCTATTAACCTAGCACCGCATCATCCCTAATGTTTTAATCTTTTGGTTTTTGTGTTCGGGATGTAATATCTTGTCGTTTCCGAATCAATTTAAAATTTCTTTAAAAATAATAATGTAATCATTACTCTCTAATTAAACAAACAAACCTTGATACTTAAGTAAGTGACAATATAAAATAGTCCAATTGCCAAATATTAAATAGGCACAAAATTCCCAACATTAAAACAAGACTCAATATCCTTTTTTGTCCATATCGAGCCTCAAATCTTGAGCATCTCGTAACCTTGTCTCATCAATTGACCACCTGAGGCTGGTTTCAAGGGTAAAACAAGACTCAATATCCTTATTGATTTGTGATCCGAATCTAGTTTTGGGCTTTTGTCCGACTCGAAGACCTATGGTACGACTTTTATAAAGAAAAAAAAAATAGGTGCAAGGGTTTGCCCCCATAGCATGAATGTTTTTGCTCAGCTATTTTCGTCATATCGACATATTAAGATTTATTCTCTATTCCGCTGTACTTTATAAATCATCTCAGATTCATAATAAAGTTTTCTTCTCTATTCATAGTTTTTTCTGTAAAAGTTTTCTAATGTTTATTTCTTTGCTTCGTATTTCATTATTGTACCGTTAATTTCAACAATCCTAATGGCTAATAGTCATCACATGTGAAGATCCTTAAATGTCAGTATGTATCCAACACGTAAGATATAAATTCGGTATAAAGTCATGTACGAAAGTGAACAAGATGACATTAGAGACTTGACATACCTCGCATTGAAACATCAAAGGACATCTATTCTTAAACAGAAAGGGAAATAACTGCTTTAAACGTGAAAACTTAAGATGACCAAGCCTAGGGGTCATAGCATTATTTGACATTTAGTAGGTGCAACTTGATCTTGTCTATTCTGGATAGGGATCCCCAATAAGGGAATAAGGTACAACAGTGTCTTCTTAGCTCTGCCAACCATCCTCCTCCTCGGTTTTAGTTCCTGATAGTAATAAGACAGGAAAATAATTTTAGTAAAACAATTCATTTCCCTTGTTAATTTATAAATAAATAAATAAAAAAAAAAAAAGATTGCATGAAAGATTAGGGACATATAGGACGGATTCTAATGCAGAATTTTTTTAATAAGGATTAAACCCTTCCCTAAAACATATGAAAATAATTTATCAGCAATTTTGATTTTCCAGCTACCTCGACAAGAAGATAGGTAGAAAACAAGTTTAACAACCAAAATCCATAATTCACCATGTAAAAATTTCTAAAATGAACATTTAACGCACTAAAAGGTTTGCATGTATATGCTAAAAAACAGGATTGTAAAGATTAAAGAGTTAGAAGATGAAGACTAATTGGACAACCTATTCAACTTCGATTTGGTTGTCGGACTCTCAGTCAGCTAGCAAGCCCTAACCATTTCTCCTATGAAATCTGCCACTATTTTTTCCAATTCCCATGCAACTTGCTATAGGTGTCTCTAGTATGTCATTATTTGTTACAAATTTACAATAATCATACCATATATTCCCTTCACCCCGTCTTCTTTAGATTCCCTTAACTAGCAGCATTGACAGTTTCAATTGCAGCAGAATCAAGTGCTGAGTTCTCTTTTATAGTGGTTGGAGAAGAGCCTCTCATTATGACCGATCCGCAGCTTTCTTCCCTTAAAACTTTAGCAAACACTTCTTAGGTAAAGGGGAAGGGCTCCTTACCAGGGATTTATCAATGGACTTCCATCTAATTCCTTATTTAACCTGTTAAGGATAAGTTTCATAATCCATTTAGAAATTTTTTCCTTCTTTCCTTTTCTTTTTAAATTAATTAATTTAACTAGTTTCTTTATTTGCTTTAACACTTAATATAAATATGTATATTCCCTCACTTTGTTAATGAATGAAAATCAAAGAGTGATTTTTCTCTACACATAACCCAACAAGAAACTCAAACACAAACACTCAGTCCATCTTCTCAAAACAGGTCCTCTCAACAGCACATGCTCATTCAAATCCATAAATAGGTCTAATTTCTTGCCAAAGACCTTTCAAGATGTTATATTGAAGCACACCCTGATCTCCTTGCTCTATCGTACATCTAATTGATTTCAGTTCAATATTTAAGTTGAATTCTAAGATGAGAGTAAGATTCCATAATCATTGTACAGAGCTCTTTTGCTTTTAGCAAAAACATTTAAGATCTACGTATCTCTGACATCATAGAGTTCACTAATCAACCCATGATAATGGATTTATTTTAGTTCCATGTTTGAAAGCCTAGATCATCCTCTTTTGGGGCTGTATTGTGCCAATCAGATATCTTAGTGTCCCTTTCTGACATTAAACAATTTAACAAACTGGGTTCATCCAAGGAAATTCAGTCCACTCCATTTCTAAGTGGCGTTGTGTCGTGAAGGATATTATCAGTGATGCCATGAGGTGAGACTTGAAATTGAAGCATTGATACTTATTGTGAAGAATCTCCAAAATTCTTCTCTTTGCTCACCCCAAATGTCAAACCCTCCTACTAGTAACATAATTAGTAAAAGGCTGGTACTTGGTACCAAAAACAAATGTATCAATTCCTGTAGGAATCTCATTATGATACTCAAAGATTAGAAAACAAAATTTTATTTTTTATTTTTATTGAAGTTTAGGATTACAACTCTATGTCATGTTTATGTAATGACTGATAACTTCATGGAACCTGCATTGCACAACACATCCATGTTCGTGTCCATTGCTAGAGATGTAGGAGGTTGCCATAGAGATCTATTCCAACCTTGGTAGCTGAGCTTGGGTCTAAAAGATAACTACCCTAATCAGAAATACCAAGCAAGGTGATGTGACTGCGATTTAGTATTACAGTACAATAAAAAATTTATAGCAAAAACTTTATCTTCTCTAATAGCTACAAATGGCATTGTGCACAAGACATTTCACAGTTCAAAAGAATGAATGATATGGTTTGGGGCTAAATTCTTGGTTGTGAGATTGTACCATCAACCTATGAAGTCTTCTAAGAAGTTTAAAGAGAAGAAAGCCACATAAATGGGATGATGGGCAAGGAGATTTCATATCGGCCTTAGCCAAATTTGAGACTCTGCCTCAACAACATTGCTCTATCTAAAAAAAGAAAGAAAGTTAAGCCTTCCACTTTTCCTAATGATCAAAAAGTTAAAAAGATCGATGGAAGGCCCTAGTGCAACCATTGCAACCGAGCAAGTCATAATTATGAGACCTGATATGATTTACATGGAAGACCACCACACATGAAGGAACAATCGCCCTAAGCAAAAGTCATTCTTTGCAGATGTCTGGTTAGGACCAATCTCTAGATAGTAATTCAGTTTTCCTCACTAAGGAATAACTAGAGACATTAATGCAAATTTTGAACAAAAAGGTAATTCCTGAGTCCCAAAGTGTGATATCCAACATCAATTAGCCTTAGGTTATTCACTCTGAAGCCTTGAACCACATCATAAGTAGGCCCTTGTTCCTTTTATTTTACAATCCTTGCGTTGGGAATCTAAAGGTCATAAATTGAAAATTGTTCTCTTTCATAAGTGGTAGGTAAAGGTTCAATGGTCTTGTAAAAAAAAAAAAAAACTAACTCTTCAATCGATTTTACATGTTCTTAATTCTTGTCTATTAGCAAACTCATTCAAGACCCAAACTTGACTCTTCTTGTCAACTTCAAGAACTATCTCAAGAAGAATGATGATACACCCACACACTCAAAAAACAAACCAGAAATATAAGACGAGAGAGAGCAATGCCACAAGAACCTGTATTTGATATGGGATGAAAAATAAATAAAAAACAGGAAAAGGGGCAGACATTCGAGAGGTTTGTGCTCTCCCTGAGAATTTGCTCTCAATACATAGGAGAAAAAAAAAAGATGCCTTGTCATTCTCTCCTCCCCATTTATAGTGTTGAACCTGTCCTCTGCAAATTATGGTATCCTAACAACCCTGCTAAATCCCTCCAATAGAAGCCTTAGAGCATATTCCCTTCCTACTGGCAACTTTCTCCCTCCAGGTCAGCACACAATGGTGTATGGCTCCTTTGTCCCTATCCTTTGCTCCTCCTCACATAGGTATAACGAATGGAAGGTTTATCAATGCCCCCAGCCAAAAGTCGCACCTTGTTCTTAAGGAGGAAAAGTGGGAATTGTTGTTGAATGACAGAGAACAGCTCCCATATTGCCTCAACCTTAGTTAAGTCCTTCCATATAATAAGCACCTCTTGGTCATTACTCCCTTTCTCCTGAGTAGGATGATCCCTGACAATGTAGCTGGTTAAACATGTAACTCCATGTTGACAACCAATTGCGAGGGCAATGGTTGAGGTCGTTGAGTAGCACCTATTGCTTTCTTAGTTGGGATACGTGGAAAACAAGATGAATTGTTGCATAAGGAGGAAGTTTCAACTTATAAGCCACCGCTTCAATTTTCTCCAAGACTTCATATGGTCCATAATGCCTAGGTGCTAGCTTTTCATTCCTGCGATTTGCAAGGGAGTGTTGTATGGGCAAGAATCTTCCAAGTATACCAAGTCACCCTCCTCGAACTGAACATCACGCCTATGCGCATCAGCGGCCACTTTCATCTTGGATTGAGCCCGTATTAAGTGAAACTTCAATTCATCCAATATTGTATCTCTTTTGGCTAGAAGTTGATCAACTTCAAAAATGAGAGCGGAGCTAGTCTTATGACAATTGAGTGGAGGCAGGTTTCTCCCATAAAGTGCTTTAAAGAGGGTGGTATGAATGGAAGTGTGGTATGAGGTATTATACCAATACTCTGACCATGGAAATCATCGTGCCCATTGTTTGGTTTGTTAGAGCAAACAGCGGTAATATTTTCAATGCTCGTTGACAAACCTTGTTTGTCCATTCGCTTGTAGAAGATAAGTAGAGCTACATTTCAGCAATGTTCTCGATAGTTTAAAAGGCTTGGTTCAAAAAAGACTCATGAACACTTTGTCACGATCCAACACAACTAAATGTGAAATTCCATGTAAACAAGCCACCTCTTTAGTGAAGATCAATGCCACATATTGAGCAGAGAATGGATGCTTAAGAGCTATAAAATGAGTGTATTTACTTAGTTGATCAACAACATCAAGGATGGTGTCAAATCCCTCAAATTTGGGCAATCCCTCAATAAAAGCCATTGTCAAGTCATCCTAATCTAAGCTTGGTACTTTAAGAGGCTTTAGGAACCCCAAGGAGATAATTAGATATTCGAATATTCTCGGTTGTCAAGTAAATCCACACATAGCAACATAGTTCTCAATGTCTTTTTTCATGCCCTCCTAGTAGTCTGCACGCATTCTCTTATATGTTTTCAACACCCCCAAATGTCCTCCTACCAACCCATTATGATACTCCCTGAGGAGAGTAGTTCTGATAGAAGATCCTTTTGGTAAGATTATTCGTCCCAATTGAGGATTAGCTTCCTGATAGGACTTCAATTCTTTTCCTTTTTCTATCATTCTTCAGTTCTCTTATTCTATTCTAATTTTGTTTCTGTAATCATAATTGATTGAAGGAAAAATTGTGTATGTTTCATTGATTACAATTAACATATTTATATACAAGACAACCCCTAAACCAAATAGGAAAGAATATGAAGTTTCCTAACTCTATATGTTTCCTTCCCAACTACTTCTAATTCTACAATACTATAACATTCCCTGCTGCAGCGTATGTCGATCATGCCCAACTTGTTACAAAGATAATTAACCCAATCCTCACTTAAAGGTTTTGTGAAGACTTTAATCGTTTCCTAGTCTTTGTACATCTCATGGAGATCAACCCCAATCCGATCTTCTCCTGACAAAATGACAACCCATCTCAATACGCTTAACCGCCTACGAAACACCGAGCTGGGATGCTATATGCACGGCAACTGCCATCATACCAAAGCTTAGCCGGTGCACCAAGCTCGATGCCCACTTCTATCAATACTTCACGATCCCCATGATCTCGCAGATACGTACCGGGCCATAGCTCTATATTCGACTTCGCACTGCACCACGCACAACACTCCTCATTTACTCTTCCATGAGATCGATTTCCACCAAAAAGACACAATATTATGAGGTGGATCTCCTATCTTCCTGGGACCGCTCATTCCGGCCGAAAAGACTAATCTCTCTAGTATGTCCATGCCTTCTTATACAACCTTACATCCAAGCTTCTTTCAAATAGCATGATATGCTCTACAACCGCTCTAACGACCGACTACGGGAGTATGACATATACCGACCTCAAAACACTACTTTTAATAAGCAATATCCCATAGTTACTATAAGACAATTCACTTCCCAACCAGCCTTCTCTCAGATCTCTGGGCGTCTTCAACAAATCTTCCTTCCTTAGTTATCTGCACATTATGAGTCATAGGAGTACTACACGGTTTGGTACCCAATTTCCCCATCTCAGATAACAAATCGAATACATATTTCCATTGAGATAACATAATTCCCCGCTTACTTCTCAAGACTTCAACACCCAAGAAATACTTCAACATTCCTAAACTTTATGCTAAACTGATCGCAAGAAAGGATGCAAGAGAGCATTATACTGAGTCAATTCCTACTGACATACAATGTCATTCACATACACTACCAGCGAAATAATACAAGAATTGGAATTTTATAGAAGACTCGAGTGGTCGACTCACTTTCCGTATGCCAAATGCCTCTTAACCGGCTCGGGACCGACCTGCTAAACCAAGCACTGTGGACTCGCTTCAAACTATGGGCGCATATTTTCAAAGATCGACACACCTTCCCTATCTTCCTCGGGAAGAACAAACCCTGGCGCCGCCTCCATGTAAACCCCTCTTCCTGAATATCTCCATATAGAAAGGCATTCTTGATATCAAGCTAATGCAAGTCCCAATCATAAGAAGCAACAAGAGAAATAAACAGATGAACAAATGCCAGCTTAGCTACAGGAGAAAAAGCATCAGAATAATCAACACCATAAGTCTGATCAAAACCCTTAGCAACAAGACGGACCTTCAATCTAGCAACATACCCATCAGGATTAAACTTTACAACAAACACCCAACAAACTAATAAATTTCTTCCGATAAAGTAAAGGCAATTAAGTCCTATGTACCATTGTCATCTAAAAGCCCCGCATTTCATCCACCATAAAGACTATTTACTACACCGCGCGGTATAAATCCCCTCACAAACAAGCAGTTAAAGAAAGATGTAGTCGAGAAGCAATAAAGGAACAAGAGCAAGACGACAAATGACTATAGGAAATAAACGAAGAGATCGATGAAAGACACCGAATGCTTACTCCATGGAGAGCACCTAAGATCATCATTCCTGAACCGAATTTGATGACGGCGCCGATGTCGGGACTGCAGACAGGAGGGTTATGACGCGAGAATATACCTAAGTAATGGGAGGTTTAACAAGAACGGGAGTTGGACTAGGGTCCGATGGAGCCGATATAGCCAGTGGAGCCGATGGAACTAGTGAAGAAATAGTGTACACTAATAAATCATCAACCTCCCCTTGACTAGTAATAGGAGAAGAAAGGGAAAACAGGGTAGTCTCAAATAATGTAACATCAATAGAAACAACGTAACGTCGAAGAGCGAGACAATAACACCTATACCCTTTTTGAACACGAGAATATCCCACAAAGATACACTTTAAGGACTTCGAATCAAGTTTAGAGACATGAGGACGGACATCTCAAACAAAGCATACGACCAAAATACCTCGATCAATAGGGACAACGACTATTCATGAACAACGGTAGTAAGAGAAGTGAGTAAAGACAATTTAATCGATGATGACATCCTATTAATCAAGAAATAGACGATAAAGATTACATCAGCCCAAAAGTGTTTGGGAACATGCATCTAGAACAAAAGAGTCCGGGCAATCTCAAGAAGATGTCTATTCTTTATCTAAGCTACCCCATTCTGAGAGGGTGTATCAACACAAGAGGTCTGATGGAGAATCTCATGTTGTAACATGAAGGACTGAAAAAGTTCCGACAGATATTTCTTGGCATTATCACTCCACAATGTTTAAACAAGGACATGAAATTGAGTTTGAATTTCATAACAAAAGGCACTAAAATGAGAAAAAAGCTCAGGAAGACTTTTCATTAGATAAAGCCAAGTGATGTGAGAGAAATCGTCAACAAAAGTAACAAAATACTTAAACCCAGTGAGAAACGTAACTGAACAAGGACCCCACACATCGAAATGAACTAACTCAAATGAAGTGGAAGCTCGTTTATTGACTCAAGGACTCAAATACACATGAAGAAGCTTAGCATATTGACATGACTCACAATTCAATGAGGATAGACTAGAAAACTGAGGATATAGCTTCTTCAACAGAGAGAGAGAAGGATGACCCAGGCGACAATGTAATTCGAATGAGGTAACAACTCCAAAACAAGCAATGTAATTATGGCACCTCGTGTCAAGGACGAGATTCCCCTATACTAAGGCCCTCTACCAATAATCCGTTTCGTCGAAAGATCCTGAATCAAACAATAATCAAGAAAGAATGAGATACTGCAATTAAGTATACGAGTGAGTTTACTCACAAAAATTAAATTAAAAGAGAATTGTGGTAAACTCAGAACATAGGTCAAACTGATTAGAGGAGTCAGATGAATTGTCCTTGACCCAAAGACACAAGATGTTGACCCATTTGCAAGGGTAACAATAGAGGTAGAAGGGTGAGACTGAAATGTAGTAAATAAATCCAGTTACCTATCAGCGGCTCTGTGGCTCCGCAGTCAATGACCCATGTGGAGGAAGAGGAAATAAAACATGTGTCGTTTTAATTAACTCAACGAGTGTAGTGATAGAAATAGATGCAGACTTAAGTGATTTTTGATACTAAGATGACTGAAAACTTCGATTTTTACGCTGCAACCTCCTACACTTCCGACGTACATGCCTTAGATTATGGCAATAATAACACACAACTCCTCTTAAGGTTTTGCGAATAAGTAGAAGTAGACTTAATTGAAACAGGTCGTTAAAAATCCGAAAAATACTAGAAAAATTGGATTCAGAGGAAACGCATCACCTTTCCATTTAAAACACTACACCGAATTAACTTGGCCCTATAATCCACAAAACACCTCTAGATATTACTGAAGATCGAAGGAAGCAAGAAACAGAGGCAGAAACTCAAGGAAGAATGACTGCCGAACCTAAAAATCTTTGAAGGACACTGTTTCGGCAGCCGGACAAGCAAGTGGAGTGGTTGGGGATGCTTTTCAGCACGTGGCGACGCTGGAGGGAGAAGCTCATCACCAGAGGAGGTCCCACGCGCTCCCACATGCCGACGCCTGGGAAATAGGCCAAATGTGCAAATTTGCGCGTGTAGCTCACAAGCGCACTTTTCCAACCACCGAACTTTATGGCTCTACTCATCGGTGGCTGGCGATCACTCCTATGGAGGCGGTGTCACCCCACTCTCCCTCTAGATGGGTGTTTCAAAAGAACACCTCACGGCCCTCTTTCTTCTTCGTGAAATTCCTTCCCAATTTCCCTCAAATCCGACCCCTAGGCTCTTATACCATGTGATCAAAATTGATTGAAGGAAAAATTGTGTATGTTTCATTGATCACAAATAACCTATTTATTTATAAGACAACCTCTAAACCAAATAGGAAAGAATATGAAGTTTCCCAACTTTACATGTTTCCTTTTCCCAACTAGTTTTTAATTCCATAATACTATAACAGTTTCCTTTCTCTAATTTGTTTATTTCCTCATCCTCTTCTATTATGTATAAATGTGTATTCCCTAGTATTTTTTCATCAATGAAATTTGAGAATTCCTTTTCTCTTAACAAGGTATCAAAGCCATAAGGAGATTAGGAAGATTAGAGTTAGGGTTTAGCCATGTAGTTAATTCCTAGCTACTTGGGAATAGTTCCCAAGTTTGACACCTGCAAAAGGATCTTTTTTCCCCTTTTTGTGTCCGAAAACCCTTAGTTCTGAAATTCCGAGGTCAACAACCTTCTACAACCCCTCTTCTCTGATCCCTCTAAGGCCCAACACCTTCAGTTGTCTATCCCAACCCTCCTACATGTCATTCGGACTATTATGGGCATTCCTCACTATCTATGGTTGCTAAAGGTTCAATTTTTTCTCCCATCTTGTTCGGATCTCCTATTATTACATCAGAAAAATTGATTGGGAATGAGTATTATCTGTCATTGAGGATTCCGTTGAATTATTGTTTCATTGACCAAGGCTATGTGCACCAAAGTTAAAATTCATACCAATATAACTATTATTAATTCGTTTTTGTATCAAAGAGGGGGATTCTATTGATTTTCTCACAACCAAGGGTAGGTTATCTTAGAAGGAAGCCATGCTTGAAGAGATTACAACTTTAAGAGAGTGGAACATGGAGTTCAGAATTCCATAAGAGGAAAGAAGATAGTGGAGTGCAAATGGGTATTCGTAATGAAGCAAAAGTCTAATGGATCAATTGAACGATATAAGCCTGATGAGTATCTTAAATACTCATTTCATCCCCATGTTTTGCTTAGGTTTTAGTATTTTTATTAGATAAATAAGTGCCCTAATGCTCTCTTTTCTTAATTTTGTGATTAGGTCAACCATTGAGCGGAAATGAGCGAAATTGAAGAAAATTCAACAAAGTCATCATGCAGCTGTAGCAAACTTGTGATCTTTTCATCTACAGGATGTCCTTCTATGGCTCCCTCATTGGCATGGGCAGATTCTATACTCCGAGGGCTTTCTATAAACACTAAGATTGCGCAATTCGGAGTCTGGATGAAGAAGTTACGGCCGCGGGAAGTCAGGGAGCAAAAGAAAGAGTAACCGATCAACCGATTGCTCAGAAAATCGTCAAAAGAGCAGGCCCACGTTTGAGGCATGAGGCCACTTGCGCAGGAGCACTCATGCTACGCCAAGTGATTTAGCCTGTGACAACTCCAAAGTCATTCCATTTTTCCACCACGTTGCAACGTCGATTTGTCATGCCACAACGTGGATGTCGGGGCCCATGTTTTGCCAACGTCCATCTCCTCTCTCTCTTGGTTTTGGCTTTATAAGAGCATGAAATTAGGGCTTTTTGAGGGGAGTCCATGGAGGGAAAGAAGGGGATTCATTAAGACAAAGAGGGAGGTTCCCTTTGGGTGGAAACACCCTGGGCAATGCCTCGGGAAAGGTTTTTTAAGAAGGAGAAGAAGATCGAAGAGAATAAGTGTCAATCCACACGAGTTCATATTTCTTCTCCTCTTTCTTACTCTTCTTTTATTTCTATGGTTGTATTTCCTCTCTCATGAGCTAATCTCATTTTCTAGGGTTTTTGATGCGCTCTGACAATGAACTATGGTGTCAGGCTTTAATTGTAAATATTTGAATTCTCGAATCTTTATATATTGAATGTTCTATTCAATTTTGATGCTTGTTGACGATGACACTAACATGATTTGCCAGGACTCAATTTGAGGCTTGAGAAACAATAATAGTTAGACCATGAATGGAAAGTCATGTCACCACAGAATATGATATTTCTGTGGGGTTACATGTTTCAATTGCTTAATGCATCCTTGGTAATGATGGTTTGAGGTAGAGATATAATATAACCTTTTCCAAGGGTAGATTGTTATTGCTTGAGAAAGAATAGCATGTGCTTAGGTGAAATTCACCATTAATATATAATTTAGGCATCATTGGGACCATTTTGAATCTCACCATGGGAATTTGTTAGATGAAATCAAAACCCTAGGCTTTCTTGTAATTACTTTTTCCCTTTGCATGTTAAAGATCTTAGTTTAGGATTTTTTTTAGTTTAGTTTGTTTTCCATTTCCAATTTCACCTTGTGAATACTTCCATATAAAGCTGGGGACTATTCTAATTTCAGTAATTAGTAACCCAATCCTCGTGGGACGATACTCATATTTTCATTATATTACTTAAGGCAACGTGTGCACTTGCGCATATAGGCACACATATTTTATATAGCACATTTAGTCTTATTGCTAAAGGATTTACCATCTCCTATGGGATCAACCATCATCAAGATGTTAGCTCTTGTAGCAAAGCTGAATATGATCCAAGCATTACTTTCCCTAGCCTCAAACTTGGATTGGCAACTAGAGATGGCAAATGTGTCCGTATCCGTGGATTTCCGACCCGATCCGATCCGGTCAAACAGAGAAAATCCGCTGGACTGATAATGGATATGGAGCATGATAAAATCCGATTTTTTGAAAATGGATATGGATTGGATATGGATTTAGGCATATCCGATCCGAAACCCAGATCATATCCGAATTTCAAACGCTGCCAGAATATTTGAATTAATATTTGAATGTTATAATATCCGATACAATATTTGGAATTAATCAGAATTTGTAATAACACTATATAATATGATATGATCTCTCACATTACTAATTCAAATATTTAATCGCTATTTTTTTAAAATCCTAATTAGTAAAGTTAGAAATGAATACTAAAAATATATCAATGTAAACCCCAAACCTAACAATAACATTAGTAAATTGAATCTAGTCCTGAATTTGTAATTTGTAAATCCTAACGTAACATGCTAACATCAGAACCCTAACTCTTAAACACAGAATTTAGAACTCCTCATAACACTACAAACCCCACTCACATAAAGCCCCCACATACAATCATGCATACACCGATCCACGTCTTCATTATCCTCCCGCCGCACCTGGACATATCTCTTCCAAGATGTTCAGCTGGCCATTCTTGGGAATCACCAGATTCGATAATAGCTGATAATGTAAGAAGCCCTCCAAGCATAAGAATTAAAACTTATGCGACTCTTAAACTCATGAATGACGCCTATCCGCTTCTCGCGGCAAGATTTAGCCGATTAATCTCCTCTCGAGCAGAGGAAAGTCCGACAATGGCGATCTTGGCCTCATGGATTTTTAGTCCCTAAATCCCTAACCTTAATGTAACACCACAAATTTTAATTCTAATATTGTAAATTTTAATTTAATACTTAAAGTCCTAATCAAACATCACTAACCCTAACTCTAAATAATTTGGCCAAGTATAAATTCCTTAATCTAATATAAAGGAGGAAAGGAGGAAGAAAGAAGGGAAGAGACGGAGAGTGGTTTTATGGAAGATAGCCTGGCGCTTGATAGAAAATGAGTTTATACTTTGAAGTTGTCGAAAGCATAAGTATAAAGGCACCAATTTGCACATCCGAAAAAAAACTGGGGCCTTTGATTTATAAAGAAAAACACTCATTCGACCATTGCTCGTGAAATCTCAAACAAGCTTGTAGTTCGTGATCACGCCAAAGCATTAAAGCAACTCTAGATCTATTCCTTCATAAATATCTCGACAAGTGCTAAAGGATTCTCGGTATTCTCGCTTTTCTTTATTTTGCATCGAGTAGCTTAATTACGCACCATTGTAATATAATATCAGGTTGCATCGGGCTTAACATTACCAATCTAAAATACATATATCATGTTCTAATATTGAGATCATTCATCATGCTTCAGGCTTAAATGTTGAGATTCATCATGCTTCAGGCTTTAAATGTTGAGATTCACTATGCTCAGGTGTCGAAAATATTAAGTCTAGTGTCGGTTCCATGAGTGGAATTCCTCAAAATAATAATAATAATAATAATTATGCAAGTGCAAATGCGGAGAATGTAAGTTGTAGCTTGTTGTCTAGAGAATAAAAAATAATCAGGATCGTGTATGAAATATTTGCTACGCCTATGATAATAATTCTTATCTTTTGTAAATGGTAATGATGGTTCAATTAAACCAAATAAAAAAATAAAGAAAGTGGAAAGAGACTGGTTTTAGAAAGAAATCAGAAGCTTGCGTATACACCTATCCAGCACATGTAAAGTAAAATGATTTTTCACTTCTTTTATTTCAACTTGTCCATTTAACAGATTTCTAGACTAAAAATCTTATTCGAATTGCTTCGTAATACTTTTTTTAATTTCCAATAATTTTATACCATTCTAGATTTTTTTAATTATTGGTTTTTGTAAAGTAAATCAGAGATGGAAAACAAATCAAAGTTTCGAATGTCCTCGCTTTTTACCCACCCGCACACTGTATATGTTTTGTTGAAAATAAATTATTAAAACGACTTTAGAATGTCTCATTGATTTTTTTCCGTGATTCTAGACATCAAGAAATTAACTTCTTGACACATAAAATGTTGAGATATATTCTTTAGCATGAGGTATGATTTTCTCAGTTACACCTATCAAGGTAAAGGGATTCCATTCCCGGATCTATGACCGATTTCTTACATTATTTCTTTTATTTTGTTTTATTTTATATATTCTTTTTAGCATGAGGTATGATTTTCCTCGGGGTTACACCCATCAAGTAAAGTGGATCGATTCCGATCTATGACCCGATTTCTTACATTATTTCTTTATTTTGTTTTATTTTATTTTATTTTATTTTCCTATTTTTTTTCCAAGTTTTCACTCTTAAAATTCAATCGCCATTTTTCAATTTTTTACTCTATATTTTTGTATGGAACCACTATACTAGTTCTAGAAAATTCTCATTTGCTGGAATACGACAAAAGTAGTTGATTTGTGATGTTTTATTAACTTTAGACTTTAGTTTATATTCCTAAATTTATGAATCATGAAGTTATAACTAGTGTCATAGGTTAGCAAAATATGTCTTAGTGTCGCATGGATAAATCCGATATCCGTGGAGAATATCCGAAATCCGATGGATAGGATATGGATTTAGATTTTTTTTATCCGTAGTATATGGATATGGATATGGATATATTATTTTTATTTAGGATCGGATATGGATTTTGAAAAATCCGATCCAAATCCGATCCGATGCCATCCCTATTGGCAACTATTTCGATTTGATATTAAAGAACATATTTCTCAATGGAGACTTGGTGGAAACGGTGTTCATGGATACTCCTTCGAGGTTTGAGCAAGTTTGTGGAATGAACAAGGTGTAGGTTGAAAAGTCCCTTATTGAATTGGAACAATCAACACAAGCTTAGTTTGATCAATTCTCTAAGGTAATGAAAAGTCATGGCTACACATAACCCTAAGCTTATCATATTCTATTCTATAAGAAGTCTTTGAACAATAAAATCTCCCTCTTGATTGTATATACTGATGGCATTTTAATCATAAGAGATGATACAACAAAAGTTAAGAGAATGAAGTGTTTTCACAATGAAGCATCTAGCGATACACCGATGCACCAGGTCTGTTGCACATAGAAGATCTACTTCAGACTATTGAAAATTCATGTGGGGAAATCTTGTCGCTTGGAGGAGCAAGAAAAAGTGTAGTAGCGCAAAGTAATTCCAAGACTGAATTTTGAGCAATGGCACATGGAATTTGTGAGATTCTTTGGCTAATGAGACCAACATATCGTCCTATGAAGTTGTATTTTGATAAAAAAAAAAAACAAATTTTAAAAAAATGTAATTAACATCACACATAAGATACTACAACATGATAGGAAAAAACATGTTGAGATTGATAAGCATTTTATAAAGGAGAAACTTGAGGCTAGAATTATCTGTTTGCCACTCATTCTAACAACACAATAGATAGCAAACATCTAGACCAAGGGACTCCTAAGATCTCTTTTTAAATATTTAATCAAAAATTTGGGATAATTGATATCTAGCCTCCAACTTGAGGGGGGGTGTCCGAGATTGAGTTAGGATTTGATCGATCTTGAAATAACTGAATTTTAGATCAGATTCTGTTATGATTTTTTTATATTTCTGGTTTAGATCATTCTCTGATTCCTATTTTCAGGAGAAATGGTTAACAACTTTCTGCTCAATTAATGTGATTCTGATTGACTAAAAAAGTAACAGATCTTATTTTCCCCTCAAAACCTTCAGAATGATTAGATGTTCTTTGCATATATTGAACTTTTAAGGATTCTTCAACCTCCTCTGCACTTATCTTTCTTTAGTATTATAATTCATTGTTTGCTAATAAAAAAAGAATGGCATTTTTTTTCTTTTTTGATAGGCAAAAGAGAAGAACGGCATAAATGAGACTAGCCAGTTCAATTTGGAACTCAACATCTGATTAAAAAAATGGAAGTCAATGCAACTTTGTGTTCAGCATAAATGAATATGAAGTTTTGCAGAATCAACATCTATACATTCCTGTTCGACATAATACAAATAGTAAACAAATCTGAATAACTTACTGTAATTGTAACATGTTTCCTTCTGGACTAGCTGCAGCTTACTGGATCACGGGAAGCATTTCATTCTCTGAAAATTAGATGAGTTCATGTTTCTTCATTATAGGTTCTGTAGAACCGTTTACAATATATAGAACTTGGACTTCTTATTACCTGTCTTTCACCTCAACCACAGATGCGGCAAGCCTTCGTCTTCAACGCTGACTTCATGTTCACAAGTTTCCATCTTGGCATCATTAATCCATCAAAAGATATATATATATATATACACACACACACAATATCAATAATTACAAAACTAGTTTCCAGATTTGGCAAAATTCTCTTCTTTGTCATCCAAGTCTTCCTACAAACTGAGCTTGGCTGAATACAACAGCTATGAGATGTGGGTCATGCATTCTCAATCTTGCTCTTTTTATTCCCACAATGATGTGTACACTCTACTTCAAATTGTGAAGAAGATAACCAATAGGTGCATAGAATTAAGTTAATTTATGTTCATCATCATCATTGGCCAGCTATTCTGATGGCAAATGGATTATAAGATTCACCTTAAACATAAACAATTATAGACAAGTAGACAACTAAAGGATGTCGGTAAACAAACTTATCTTGAATCTAGTGCATCATCTTCTGAATTATTATAGATTATTGAAACTGAGAAACTATATTATAAATTTATAGGCAAGACTATAAACCTAAACTTAGAAATTTTAATATAAACACAAGAATGGCAGTGAAAGATACATGTGTGCAAAGAAATTGAGGCCAGCTGCAAGAAGATTAATAGCTAACTGTTGTGGTGTGCCCTTAGGCAATAGTGTGTGATCATTGTCGCTTACACGCTATTTAGAGGCTTTTATTCCATGAATAGTTGATTCCACTTATGGTCATCAAGTGTGTGACTTGATAGTAGAACCAGGGCTACATGAATAATATTCTAAATTATCCCTAGTCGCTCATTATTGATGGAGCGATAATGAATTAAGACTAGTATGAAGTATGATTAATGATCATGTTCTACTGATTACGGATATGTGATATCAAGTCAACTCATAGTAACATGTTGGTGAACATTGTATTGAACCGACCTGCTATGAGAATACTACATGAATTTAATGTCTTTTTTTTTTGACAAGAAAGCAAATATTAGGCATAGGAAAAGTTCCTGAGTACTTACAAGACTTAATGTCATAGGTAGTTTCATCATCGTGATGTTTTCATTTTTAGTCCTCAGACCTGAAATCAACATAGGTCCTGTATGAGGAACTCTATGTTTTGACACAATCCAACGTCAAATTTAAATAGGTGCTAATACGTACTCATTGAATATAAACTGAATCATGCAGAGGGATATGATTGGATAAGAAGGAATTTGTCCCTACGTTTAGAGAGATCCATAGGCCCTTCGATAAGTAAGACTAGAAAATGCATGGTCATGCTCAAATGAATTATAAGGATTAGTATTGTCATTTCTGCATATCGCCTACTTTAGTGCCTGTAGATTGTATGGTTGAACTTATATGATGACTTAATCCATGTTCAGATTCAATCAAGTGATTATCGTGGTGACAAAAGGATCATGAGGATTGACAATAGATTTGATTTTGTCAAACTATAGATTATCTTACATAATTTGAGTGGCCATGATATCTTGCTGTAGGATCATGGCATTTTGGCTCGAAATAAGTTTTGAGCCCACTACCGACATTATGTGAACCTATAGGGTCAAATGAGTTGAAAACCTATAGGGTCACACACTTAAAATGAGTTGAAAACCATGTTCTAGGCTTAAATTAGTATTTAAACCCAAGGGCTCTCCTCATGGGGGCAATCTTTTGGCAAAGAGAGGCGATTAGGGTCTTGTTAGACACAACCTATGAGCTAGCATACATTCATCTCTCAAGGTTTTCGAGAGGTCTATTCGTGTGGATACTTGGGGAGGGTGCAAGTATGTTTGCTAAGCCTTTCGGTCTGGCCAAGAAGGCCTTAACACATACAAAGCTGCAAAGGAAGAATCTTTCAGCTAAAAGAAGGTAACTTTCCGTCTCTAAACCGTTTGATCAAATCACATGGATCCTTGGATGTGTTTGTGAGGTGAAAAAAAATTAATTTTCCATTGCATCTTGTAAGGTACAACTCCCTAAAACCCAACACTATCAACTTTTTTTTCTAGACCAAAGCGAATAAGAGAACCAAATAAACTTAAGAATCACCATACTTGATTAAATCAATTTTTTGTCAAGTTGAATATCCACAGATTTAACAATGAAGCACCAATGGTACATGGAGTACCATGTTTTCTATAGGAAGTGTTTGTCATGCCTAATGCAATCTAGTTTACAGTTTACATCTATATACAACCATCAGGTGAACATGGTGATTCATTCTACTTTATAATAGATGAGAAAATCAAATTATATATAAATAAATAAATAAAAAATAAGATGGATTATTAGATTGTTGGTTCTCACCATAGAAGTACGAAGATAGAATTGTGATGCGCTCTGTTGGCTGGAAAGAAAAAAATCATTTCAGGGTCAAGACACAAGCAAGTAAAGGGTGGAATCCCAAATAAGACAATATAATTTAGAATTTCAAAGGACATGGAAATAACAACATAACTATTTGCACAAATAGACAAATCAACTAAATTAAGAAGCATGCCATATTTATCAAATGCAATTCAAAGTCCAAGAGTAGCGAAAATACTATAGTCCAGGATTTTGGGTTGGAATACATCTCCGAGATTTCCCTACATAAGTGTCACTTAGTAACGAAATTAACATACAATACACAACACTAAGTAGAAATAATGAGTATTTGGATAGCAATGGGCAAGGTATATTAAGTGACCTTAACCCACATAGAAGGTACTTATATGAAGTAGGGTGGATTGTTGGAAATACCTTTTGTTTATAAATAGGATTTCGGGAAATACATGAAACAATGAAAGTTTGTTGGGTTCAAGATTGGATTGCCCATAGATATTCCCTCTTCTTTACATGCCTTACTCAGGCTTAAATATTTCTGCCCTTTTTTTCTTTTTTGGTTTTCTTAATTGAAAGTGATAATACTTTGTTTAGATTTAGAAACAATGAAGTAAAAGGGGAAAAATTGCTAGAAGGAAGTTCAATTTCTCTTGTTAATTGGGAATGAAAAAGGAAAGAAAGTAAACAATTATGAAAATATAGGAATATATATATATACATTTTGAAACTCAATGTCTTCATGAAAAAATTCAAAAAGAACTAATAAAAAAACCAAAATAAAATGGGGGAAAAGCTTTGTACATAGTAAGTATACAAGACACCAAAGCAAAAGGAAAAAGGAAAAGCCAAACCATCATACCCACCCATGCTCACTAGAACAAAAATATCTAGCAAGAACGACGCCTTCTCCTCCAATCTCCGTAGCTAAGCAATTTTGCATTATGGAAGAAGATACTTTAAGAATATGTCCTACATCTCCAACTTTATAAAACTCAGAACACTATGAAAACAAAAATCTATTGCTAAACATATTTCAGTCAAAGATTTCTATATAAAAATTTAGATTTATTAATGTTTAAGTACAAATTAAGTTCTTCAGATAAAATTTATTTTTCATTATTTATTATGGGCCTCTAAAACATTTTGTTCCAATCCAGCCTTGTGCTCCCAGCCTCACCTCATATCCATGAAGGTTTTAGGAAGAGTTCCTTTTTCAAGGAATAGAGGTGGGAAAGGAGAAGCATCCCATACCTCCTTGTTGCCACCCTTACACACTACAAAATCAGTCCTACTAAAAATAATTGGTTAAGAGGTCCATGAATAAGATGGTTACAAACATCAAATTATAAATTTCAAAGGTTTTTTTAAATTCTAAGCAAGCCACTCATAAGGTGCTAGGCTCCTTGATGGAACACAACAATGTCGTTTCCCTAGTTCCACCAAGATCCAACACATCTACAAGTCCACTATGAGCCCAAAGGCAAGAACAAATACACCTTCTTCAGATTTCCATAAAAACATGTATTTCTCTTCATCATAAAGCACAATTTTTATTTTGGATAATTGTGGGTGTCTGGGCTAACTTGAGCACAACTCAACTAATCTCATGGGCCCAAAAGTTAAAAGCTGGGTAAACCTCTAGCGGCCCTGAGGGGGCTTGAAATGGTGACTATTGGGGAGTAAACCCAAGGCTAGACTAGTTTAGTTACCCGTCAAGGTTTCGTAAAGCACAATATATTATAGAAAACGTATCAATAACTGTAATAATTAACAAGATATATTATTGTACAACTGAACCTGAAAAAGAATAAGGAAGAATGGAAGATTAATAGTTAACATGAGTTGGAAGAGATGCAACCAAAATCACGAAGTTCAAAGAGGTGCAACCAAAATCACGAGTTCAAAGAGGTGCAACTACAATTGTGGATTCAAAGAGATATGACCAAAATTCTAGGAATTCCAAAAAACGGCTCATAACTATAATTGTCCCCAACTATGGACAAAGGACTTCTAGTTCTAGGTTACATGTCACCCTATACAGTAAAGAAAAATGGAAAGGAGAAGGGACACACAAACATACCATTGGCAGATGTCCCCCACGCCGAAAGTAGGAGGTCCTCGTTTTTTTAATGTCTCATCACCTTTAGTAACTCGGCCAAATATTGCATACTGAAGAAAGTTTGTCTCAGCAAATGCATTAGCATTCATTTTAGAAGTGGTTGTAAAATAATAAACTTTTATATGGTATTTAGCAAGCATAATCAGATACCTTGGCATCAAGATGAGGAGCATCTCCAAGAAGTATTGAAAATGAAGATGAGGCACTGTTTGGATCAGAATACCTACATCAAAACAAAGTATCATGTAATATTAAGTAAAGCTTCTGGTAGAGCGAAGCGTCCAAATTTGAGGAGAAAGAAAGACAAAACTAAGAGGTGAGAGGGAGTTGGTGAGTGTGGTAATGGACCCATAAGAGAAACAAGAGCCTCAAATCCAAAGAGAATCTTGAGTATCTGGAAGAGCAAGCTTACATCTTATTCTTTCTCTTTTCATACATAACTTCTCTAGAATAGAGCCTTTTATAGTTTCCTAGAACTTAACTCATTAATTGCCATGTGCTGAAATGGAAGTTTCTGATGGTGACACATGCCTCACAAATCACAAACACTAGTGGAACATTCTTCCTTTCATTTTGTGCAAAATGGGCTCAACTAATATCAATTTCATCTTGAAAAAGCTCCAAATCTAGCTGCCCAACAAAGACCTCCACACCAGTTGCAAGGCCCTCAATGGTAAAAGAACTACTCCAACCATTGAGGTGCATCGAGTTAATATTGGATCCCTTAAGCCCTATTCTGAACTCAGGCATAACATAAGGTGCAATGTCATGGATGATACTTACAATGAAGTATGGAGGTGAGTATATAATGCATTCATTGGGAGGTCATATACAAATGGTCCCTGCTGGGAGAGAACTCTCTTGTCTACGTGCCATTAGCCAATGGGTCACATGGTGCTTTCTAACTAGTTAGACTATCATATGCCTATGTGTGGCAAACTGACAACATGGCATGTAATTACTAGGCCATGTGAAGTTTGCAGAATAGAAAAGCACAATGTAACCTAAGAAAATTCCCCAAACCTTTATGGTTTCAATTTCATCATTTAAACGAGACAAACCCTTTAGTTGTTAAAGTCAACTACATCAACTCTAATTCCATTTGTATAATAAATATGATGTAAAATGCATTTCCCTTAAATGTACCATTCAATAAGCAAAACTCTTAACAAAAAAAAAAACCCAAAGATGAAATCCATTCCATAGTTCATTTAAATGACATTGCTTTTTCTAAGGGCATATTTTCGAATATTCTCCAACTCTTAAATTTCATAATTGTGGGTGTTCGGGCCAGCTTTTACGTAACTCGACTAGTCCCAAGGGGACCTAAAGTTAACAATCAGGGAAATCCTTTGGTGGCCCTAAGAAAACTTGAACTGGTAACCGCTAAGGAGCAAACCCAAAACCAGACCAACCAAGCTACCCTTCAGGGTTGAAATTAGAAAATCATTTTTAACTCTATGAAAGCTAGTTGAGTATAATTTCAATGCTTCCCAAGTTATTGCTTCACGTCATGAGACACGAAACTCACCGCCTTTTTAGCCTCTCTACTAGGCATCTTTTCACCATTGACATCATTATTTTTTTTGAACCTTATGTGGCAGATGCACAAAATCCATCCAAGGATATTGAAATACTGATATGTGCATCACGTTATAAGTATACCTCATATTTGATTACAATAGTGTAGAACCAACCATACAAACTTGACTTAACTTTGACAACAGGGGAACCCACACACACACGGAGATATGAAAAAGACTCAAAGATACTCATTATTCTGGAAACCTCAGTTTATCAACCAATACATTACCTCTTTGAGCATTTTCATAGTTTTCAAATACTTCTCCACTGAGAACAGCACATACAAAAAGAAAAAGGGTGATTTGATTAAAAGATTTACAAATTTTGAGTTATTTGAGGTTTTTTAAACAAATATTTCAAAGAAAAATCATAATGCAAACAAATTTATGAGGACAAGATAATCAGGTGATCGGTTATCCAAACAGACTAACCTCCCCATAGACAGAATGCCTCTCACATGTTCGAGGTCACTGAATTCACCAACAACCATTTTCACAGCTTCTTCTCGCTGCTCTTCATTCATTGGAGCTGATCTTCCACCAACAACATCTGCCACTTGGGCAACAAATCCCCTATCGATCTGCACCCATAATTTCACATACAATCGTCATTCAAATCATAAAATTACATCTACCGACTACTTTCTCAGGTCCCAACCACTCACCCGGAAGAAATGGTTGGTATTATAGCATCCCAAACGAACGAGTTTGAAAATGTGGTCAACGGTTTTGGGTGCAACATCTGGGAAAAACCCAAATTCAATGTCTCCGTAGTTGGTCTGCTCCAAAAAAACAAAACAAAACAAAACAAAACAAAACAAAACAAAACAAAACAAAATAAACAAAAAAACAAAAAAAAGAACCACACCCATTAAAAGACATCATGCTCCACCACCCAGAAAAAAAAATGACAACAATAATGACGATAACATCATAAATTCTGAACGAATTCTTTACAAATTCGCAATACCCATTTGCGCCAGATCATCAAACAGGGCCTTTATGGTAAAGGTTGACTTAGGTTGCAGAATGGGGCGTTCCGAAATCCAAACATAATTGAATGAAAAGAAAACGGGGAAAGACAAGACCTGAAAAACAACGCGAGCGGAACCCAGTTGAGGTTCTTGTGAAGAACCACCCACAAGAATTGCCAAAACCAAAAACAAAAAACACAGGATCGACGATTCCTTACTCCACATCTTTGCTGATGACTGCCCACCTCCTCAGTCTCCGCATCAGACTGAAAAAAAGTCATATTAAAATTTTAAATTTCTGAAATTTATTGTAAAAAAAAAAAACTAAAAACTAATTGGGCTGGCCCATTATTATAGCCCAGAAAAAAACTAAGCAAACATAAGTTTGAAACTGCGACAAACAGAAGCCCAATAACTCATGTCCTTAAAATAAGGCCTGACCGGGTCCAAAAATTAATAAGTCATTAATTACGAACCAATTTAAGAAAACGAAAAATAATCTAACGAAATTTTATTCAAAAAAAAAAAAATATTTGTTGTTTTTCAAAACAGATGGAAATTTTATTCTCAAAGAATGAAGTTGTTTTTTGAAACTTAAATAAAAACAATGCTGAAAACGGTTTTTTAGTACCGTTTATGAAAACCATTCTTTATGTGTAATCAAAGTTTGTTTAAAATTAAGAAAAGTGTTTTATTATATTTCAAATAAAATTTTGATTATAATCAATTTTTTTCTATTAGCCTCTTTTCCTTTGGGTTGGTGTAACATTTTTTTTATCATGTTTTTCATTCGTCTCTTCCTCAATGTGCTTCGTTTATTTCACAAAGACTCCAGTGAAGCATTTGCTTTTTCAGATTTTTAATTGTTTGGTTTTTAAGGTAGAGTGCGGTTGTCATCAGTTTTCGTTCAGCTTTATGATTACCGTTTTGGTGCGGTGTTTATTTATCGTCGTCGTATTGCGACATTTATTTATATGATGACAATTTAAATGACTAAAATATATCCGATCAGCAACAATAAATCAAATCAATGGTCGTCAATATGTTATAAAACTATAATAATAGGTATTCTAATCACACTAGTAATATTAAATATGTATGCGTTCAACTATCAAATATATAGGTTTTGAGCTAATTCATTATATTATTAACCTAGATATTGTTTCATCATCGATGGTTTTTAACGATTTTGATTATATGTTTCTATTTATATATTACTAGTTTAAATCAATAAAATTAATTTTCTTTTAAAAATGTTTGTTTAAACTTTTGTGTATATTTAATCTTTTAATATTTTGTTAAAATACCAATTTAAATCCTGAACTTTCATAACTTTGTCATTTATATCATCAATATACGTATTTCTCATTTTAATGACATTTCTACTCCTAAGATATTCTCTAAACTATAATATAACTCAAAATTGGAAAATAAATTCGTGTTATGAATAGAAAATAAATTTGAATTTTTTAGGTTTTTAAAAAAATAAATTTTAATTTTAAAATTAAAAATAATAGTTGTCAAGTTTTTTTCTTTACAAAAAATTTGAATTAAAATCTTATAAAATCTGAATTTACTAAATTTAAAATTAATTATTTAATTAAATAAAAAGTAAAATTTAAGTTCAGTAAATTGAATCGAATTATTAGTTTTGAAAGACAAATTTATTTTTATGAATTAAAAATAAATTTAATTAAAAATTTTAAATTTAAATATCACAATCTTAAATCCATAATTTAAACACATTAATAAATTTTGTAATAGAAAATTAAAGACTATTTTTTAATATTCAAGTTTTCTAAACAAATTTATTCAAAATTGTCAAAGTTAATAACTCACATTTTCTAAAAACCCAAATTTAATTATTTTATTAAATTTTAATTTTAATTAAATAATTAATTTGATTTTATGAATTAAAAAGTAAATTTTAATTGTGATTTCAAATAATTTAATTTGGATTTAAAAAAAAAATTAGTTATTAACCTTAAAATGACTTTAAATGTGTTTACTACCTTATAACTAAAAGTGTATTAAAAAAAAAACTTAAAAATGAAAATCTTGAATCAAGAATTTTGGAAAAAAAAATCAATTTTGAATATTAAAAAAAAGATTATTTAGTTTGTTTTATTATAAATTTTAGAAATGTGTTTAAATTATAAATTTTAAGATTACTAATTTTAATTAAAATTTATTTTTTAATTTATAAAATCAAATTTACCTTTCAAAAACTAATAATTCCATGTAATTTGTTATACTTAAATTTGCATTTTTTTATTTAATTACATAATTCATTTTTTTATTTAGAATATAAATTCGATTTTGCTACAATTTAATTCAATTTTTTTATAAAAAAACTTGATAATTATTTTTAATTTTAAAATTAAAATTCATTTTCTAAACCTAAAAATTCAAATTTATTTTCTATTCATAACACGAATTTATTTTCTCAATTCTCAAAGTTCGTATTGTGATTAGGGATATCTTACGGTAAAAGTGTCATTAAAATGAAAATACATATATTTAAAACAAAAAAACTTTTTAAATTTAGGATATAAATGTCAAAGTTATAAAAGTTCAGGATTTAAATTGTTATTTTCCATATTTTAAATACATTTTATAGTAATTATTGTTGGTGTGACTTTTATTTTCCCTAAATTATCTTATTTGTGATTGGTGGGCAAGAAAATTATTTCTATGAATTGTCAATGTCATTTCAATTATGACTATTACCATAGTTCTAAAAGGCGTAAGACACACCTAGGCATAAAAGTCTCATGTAGCTTAGTCCGGTACCAGGTTGCACCCGAGTGAAGAGAAATATGTTTTGGGATGCCCATCAATTTTATAAACTATAATTCAAAATATGATTATATTGGTATAAATATTTAAAATTCCTAAGATTTAAAATAAAATTTCAATAAAAAATAAATAAATAAATTATATAAATGTCAATGTATAATTAAGTGTTTAGAAATAAAAAGTGTTTAGAAAGGAAATTATAGTCTTCAAGGTAAACCTTTTCAATGAGACGCATGTCTTGGAAGGCAAGTCGTTATAAATATGGAATGATTAAAACTTTGAACCTAGACGGGCCTTTTAAAACCATGTTTATGGCATCGGAAAAATCTTTTTAATAATTTAAATATAAATTTAAATAATTTGTATGTTTGGTATTTAATTTTAAATATTTTTTATTTTTCAATAACTATTTCTTGACCTAATTATTTAAAAAAAAAGGAAATAATTAAAAGATATCCAAAATACATTATTTACTTTTTTCTAAAAATAAAAACTAAATATAGTCTTTGCTACTTATATGTGTTTTTTATTTTTTTAAATAATTTTTTTTTTTTTTTGTCTAGACCATGAGAGCCACTGTGCCATTAATACAAAGGCACATTGTAAGTAGGAGTAGGCATGGTTCGATTAACCGAACCATGACACAAATTAAAAAACTCCACCGTCTGCTTATCGTTGTTATTTATATAAACTAAAAAGTCTAACCACACTACGATTAACTCAAATATCCAAGTAACCATTTGTTCTGTATAATCCATATACTGGTTTTTCAATTAATCATAATTAAAAAATAAATTTGTAATTCCATAATCATATCTTAAAGTTTAAATTATAATAATTATTATAAATACAATAAAAAAATGCAAAAAGAAAAAATGAATATAAGCTATTCATTTGCAATGCATTTATAATACATCCATAAATAATATATGAAAAGCATGAGATTAGATAATTTAATCATAATTTTTTTAATTAATCACATGTTTTAACAACTTCAATAGAAAAAAAAAATCAATTCAAAAAAATCTCAGTCTATATGTTTTGGTATAGAGGAAAATTGTATGAAAAAAAAAAAAGTGACAGATAAAAGTGGAAAAGTCACAAGTCACACAAGTAAGGAAACCTATTTTGTATATATATATTTTATGTTTCCCTATTTTGTATATATATATTTTATTTTTTGGTTAACCTTCTTGTATTTTGTAAACCGAAACCGAGATTTCCGCAGAAAACAAATAAAACTCGAATCGCTCATCTTCGCTTAAAACTATTTTTCATCTGATTTTGACTTCTAATTCTTTTCGTTGGTTTGATTTCTTAGGTTTTTTTTGTCCATCCCTATTTTTAAGTTATACCACATTCCGACTAATCTTCATTCAAGCTGGATGGATCATACTGACAAGAGTTTCACCATAACATACTACATTCTCGGCCGCCGAGACCATTTGTTAGTGCTTATGAGAGACTAACCATCTCAGATAAGTTTTTTCATTTTTTTTTTTTTTTTCAAAGTCTTGTTGGGAAAGTTGAAAATATACACTTTAATTTCTAAACGGGATTAGGTAAGAAGATTAGATAGTTACAAAAATATATCATATGCAACGAAGATATAAGAAGAATTACTAAAAGAAATGGGTTTCACTCAAGATCATATCTCGTTTAATAGGATTTTTCTTTGATATTATAATTCATTGTATTTCTATATTACTAACACTATTAAACTCATCAACTTGATATCAAATATGATCTAACATTTTCAAACTTCTTGATGAAAATTTGATTAACAAAAGTAATTAAGTTTTAATATGGTTAACAAATTTCTAAAAGGGTTTGAAAAAATTAAGGATTATTGGTCATTGTTTCTCGCCTTCAATCTAATATTAGGAATACAATATTAAGTCTTTTTTGAAAAGATAAATAATTTTATTGATTCAAACTAGTAATACATTTGATAAAAACATGTAATTAAATTTGCTAAAAACTTTAAAATATAACGCAACATTCAGGTTAATAACATAAATAATAGACTTAAAGGCTACATATTTGATAATCCTATAATAACTGTATACCTGTGATCCAAGCTATAAATATATCGACAACCATAATTCATGCTTTCAAATCACATGCTTTTACGTCTCAATCGATAATAGTGTTTTAGGCCTATTGTATGGACATAGTATTTTGACTATTTATGAGAATTAATTATTACGATTTATTTGTGATGTTTTATATATAATGTCCTTGAATAATATTATTAATTATTCTAAATGTCCCTAATCGTTATTGTTATGGGAATAACAATGAATTAAGATTAGTATAAGTTTGATTGATATTCATGGATGAATATGTGTATAAGATACAAATCAAATTTATATCTATTTGTTGAGTAACAAATATCGATTAATTCGCCTTGAGCATCAATACATGATCAAAAGTTTCATAAGCTAATATCTAATAGTTGTGTCATTAAATCCTTTGACTGGCATCGCTTATAGCTTTCAACATACAGATATCAGGTTTTGATATAATCAAACGTTGTCTTTAATCTGGATGACTATAAAGGTTATACTTTAACATAATAAGAATTATGTGAAAGTAGATATTAGCGACAACATGAAATTTGTCTCTTATTATAAGAGATATATCTCTGGTCCTCGATAATTGAGACCGAGAAATGCATTGTTGCGTTTCAAATGAATTGATGGAGATCAATGTCATTTGTCACTACCGACTTCGGTCGAGTAATCAAAGATATAACGATATAAGGTTGACTTTGTCCATGCCTTATATTCTATCAAGATATCACAGACAGTAGCCGATTAAGGCCATTAAATATATTAATATTGTCTCAGATCAACAGTTTTCTCTATTTAACTCGTAGTCATAATATCTCATAGAGCCATTTACGATTTCAGAGGATCAAATGTGATTTAGGCCTACCGCCAATGTTAATCGAATCCCATAGTCGCACATTAAGAACGAATAAAATGATGAGATTATTTAAATTACAAATAACAATTAGTTGTTATTTAAATTCGAATTTCTAATTTGAGAAAGTTTAAATTTGTGATTTAAATTATAACAAATAATTAATTGCTATATTTTATCGGATAAGGAAATAACTGTAAAGGTTTTATTTTTTTTGATGAATTTAAATCGTTATTATTTAAAGAGTTTAAATATATAATAATATAAATTCGCTTCTTATTCGATAAGGATTTGAATTTAAATTGTTATTATTTAAAAGAGTTTTAAATATATAATAATATAAAATCTGCTTTTTGACTTAAACCTCTATGTACTTATATAGATATATATATATATATATAAGAGACATATATATTTTCAGGAGAGTAATGCCTTCTTTACTCTAAGAACAACCAAAAACAGTAGAGAAAGAGTTAAAAACCTTAATTACTGGTAAGACGAACTCAACTAAGATTCAATAAGATCGCTCATTATTCGTCGCACATGATTTAGAGCATGGTCGCTTCGTAAATGCAAGACCTTTGAAGAGATCCGAATAAAACCAAGACGCAGACTTAAAACTCGACGAATCAATCTACAAGAGGTAAAAGTTTCGCTTACCCTTCCTTCCTGCTTTTCTTTCTTTTTTTATGAAACGTATGATCCTTGGTATATGATAAAATTCATAAATTCACAAGATTTATGTTCCAATAATATTGGATATTCTGCTCGTAACCCAACACATACAAATACGATACAATTACACGTCAGAAGTTCATGATAAAATCATATAAATAAAAATAAAAATGAAAAAACAAAGTAAAAATTTATATCTATTTGAAAGAATCACTAAATCTATGGGGAAAAAATCACTTTATTGAGAATAAAATAATAAAAAGATATGTAGAGCGATGATTTAGGCTAAAATTGTCAAAAAAAAAAACCACCTCTTTTTGTTTAAGGAAAAAGAGTTAATAGAAAAAAACAAAAATATTAGAGAGAATAAAAGAGGAGCGGTAGCTAGGGTTTAGATATGAGCAGAAATACAATATTAAGTTAATCAAGCAAAGTGCATGGATACTAATAGAGGTCGTTATGCTCAATTAGGTGAGTTGAGTGTTTGATGCCTTAAATACTCAAAAGATGTTCCCTAACACCATAGATAGTCATTGAACCTTGGACTTGTCAAGAATTGGTTGAATGGAGTATTCTATTAGTCAAGTTCTTATGATCTAATAATCATTCTCATTATCCTAATCTCTAGTAGTTGGTTATACCAAAAGGTTATCAATTGATTCTAACTTGTTCATGAAGGTTAATTTAGGTTTGTAACCTTAATTTAAAATTTCCAAACTTCTTATATTATATGAAGAATGAAAGGAAAACTATTCGTTTAAGGAAAATGTTCTACAAGTTGGCATAGGATATGTTCCACTAAGTTACAAATCATTTGTCAAATATGGTTTAAGAGCAATAGTGACGAGAAAAAAATAGATGTAAGAAACAAGAAAACACACCAAAATTATTTATGCGGTAACACCAAATGTACGTCCGTGAAGCTATGTCCAAATGCAAAGGATTTCAATATATTAAATTAGGTTGCATTTGGACTTATATGAAACCAGACTCCCCCTTTTTCCAACGCCTTCTTTCAACTAATCACTCTTTTTTAAACTTAGAATGAGATCTTCTTATTCCCTAACAATAGCACATATACAAACTACCCAATTTCTCTCCATAAAACTCATGTATACATAAATATGATTTTTCCATACTAAAATAACACTCAATCCCATGGAATCTCCCTCAACTCTTGAATCTTGAAATTAAACTCGGTTATGATATGGAAAGACACATGAAACGTCTTCTGGTCTCATATTTATTCTAGTGCTGTAACATCCCAAATTATACCCTAATAGTTTTATTACATGTTTAGGGTATAATATAAATAAAATTTGCATTTTTCGGAAATTTGAATACTAAGGGTAAATTGGTAATTTGCTAATTAAGGACTTAAATGACATAAGATAAAAAGATTATATGTTAAGTTAGAATAATGATAAGTTGATTTGCAAATAATAGAAAGATAAATGACCAAATGCAAAGGCTAAGGAATTAATTCAAAAGTAGAAATTAAGCCAAAAATGTGATAAGCCAAACATGGCCTTAGGCTGGGCCTGTGGATAAGACCAAAAATTGGTCTATGGATTGAGGATATATTTTCTTATCTTTGGGGAGAAAAGAGCTAGGGTTATGGTGGAGGAGATGAGCCAAAATTATGGTTTGCTTCCTCTCATTTCTTTGATCTAACCTTGTTCAAGTAAGAAGAAGGAAGAAGAGAAGTTCAATAAATCAAGGTATAGAATACTTGTATGGAACCTATATGTATGGATTCTTGTTTGAAAAGTATGGAAACTATCACAAGCCATACTTGTTTATGGGTTGTTAAGAAAAACCTAACTTCTATTATGAAAGTGTTATTGGTTGGTTTTTGTGGGCTTTAGTGGTTTTGGTTGGTTCAAGTCAAGTTTTGGAGTTGTCTTTTTTTTTTTTTGTGTTTTGGGTTTTGGTTGGGAATTACTAGTGAAAAGAGGCAAATTTGTGGAAATCGCAAGTGAGTACCGATACTGAAAGATGAGTACCAGTACTCAAAGTTGTTTTTTGTCTAAAGGATTGTGAAACCCCAAGAAAAAATAAATAAATAAATACAATTTTTTCGGAAAATGGGTAAAATGGTAATTTTGCTACTTTGGAAAAATCTGGAAAATTTCTAGATCTCGGATGACGAAACGGACATCACCGTTGGAATCGTCTCGCGAAATCTAAATTTACCCCTGTCGAATTCGCCGATTCGGCATACCGAAATTTCGTTTCTTCGAGAGACACTCCAGCATCACTGACACTTCGACACGATGCCAAACGTAACATGAGTCGCGCCACATGGCACCATGGATCGCCACATGAGGGTGTTGGAGAAGACACCAGTGGTTTCAAGCATGCGACACTTCTGTCACACGATGTATGACTACCATGGTGACAAGTGTCACGGAGGAGAAGTCATACAGGTCCTAAGACCAAATTGGAAACAATTCGTGGGATAGGGAGAGGGGATGAGGAGAATGGGAAAAGGAAAGAAGGAAAAGGGAATAAACCAAAGGAGAAAATCTGCGCGTGGAAAAATGGATGGTTAAAATAAAATAAAATAAAATTGTCCAATTTAGTTTCCTGAAACTAACACTCAAAGTTCCCAGACCGGCACTGCCGTCGCCGACGAGAGCTACAAGCCGGAAGACCGAATCGGTGGATTTCGCCAAGGTCAAGCCACTAAAACCGAGAAAACGCCGCTCTACGTAATCATGCCAAGAGGTTTTTCTCCTATTTGGTTTATTTCCTGTCTAAGAGCCATTCAATGGCTGGTCTTTGGTTTTGGTTCCGGGACTGCTATCCGGAATTGGTAAAAAAAAATGGTAAAAGGTTCCAGTGTAGAATATATTAAATGGGCCCGTGTTATTTGATTCCATGGGACTGTGTTGTTGTACTATGTTGTATGAATGTGTTGTTTCCAGCATGCACTGGACAATGTCCATGGGATAGTATCCGTGCCGATCGAGTATATCGACTCCGTGTCGCTCATAGTGTAGTTCAGTCGACCGGTAATTGACGCCATGTTGCCTGCTGGATCGCTTTTGATTCATAGTGATTCGTAGGGGTAGTCTAAGAAATTTCGCAGCAATAGCAGCAGCAAGGGCTGCAAAATTTAGCAGAGGTGCGAAATTTCGTAGAGGGCTGCTAATTTTCGCAGCCCTGTGTTCTGGTTTTTGGCCTCCGACTTTGAACGATCATAACTTTCTTGTTCGAACTTCATTTCGGGTGTTCTTGGACTTTATGGAAAGCCCATAGAGTCAAGAATCTAGCCATGTGCCTGTGGAGGGCAATTGGTGTTCACAACTTTACGAAAAGTTGATGTTGTACCAAGTGTGTAGGTTGCTTGGTTCTGTTGATGTGAGAAGTTACGTGTGGACATGGCCATTACATGGCATGGTGTAGGCTATATTGTGTGCATAGTGTGGCATGTCTTAGCCTAGGAAATGAGGTGTGTCATTCCTCACCTAAGTAGTGATTAAGGGTCATGAATGGCCGGGTATGGTTCAACCTTAACCACGAATAAGTCCTGCATAGCGAGATCAAGCCCGAACAGTCCGAGATCACTTAAAGGTCGGCTAGTTTCGCATGTTAGTCTTGGGGATCAGGTAAGGTGTCCTAATGTCGTGGCCGCCGGCTCGCCAGACATGGGCAATTGTTAGGTGGAAAGGATTCGAAGGATCCTAATGACCATCCTGGCGGGAAATTGGTCGACCAACGGGCTTCGATCGTTCATCGTTGCTAGCAGCGTTTCGCGCTACGATAACCAATAAGATGACTGATCGGACGCACCATCGTTGACGGCTCGCGACGCGTCTTTGACCGCTTCGTCCACCTGGTTTGCCCGCAACGCTGGGGTTGACTGTTGTGCATCTCGTCATCAGTGTCATGTTTGACTTGCAATATGGGTACATTACCATATTGGTTTGTAATGTGTTTGCTAGTGAACACGGCCAACACATGGCATGTTATAAGCTATCTTAGGGGCATGACGTGCCATGGTTAGCCTAGTGGATGTGAGGTGTCATTAGGTCACAAGTATCGACATGGTTGCAATAGTACATGTGTCCTATCAGATAACATCTAGCCAAGTTGTAGGGGAATTATGTAAGCTGAGATGATTGCCCATGATTGATTGATGTATGGAACTCATAACCATGAGTTATAGTTTCACAAGGTGCAAAGTGACTGCATGAGTGATTCTATGTTAATATATGCTATGTTTGATATATTGACATGCTTGCATGATTTATGGCAATGGTTTGCATTAGACATGAATTGTCCATGGTACACGATGTAGTGTATGGTATTAGGATGTCCTTGTAGTAACCATTGTACATAGGACATGACATATAGTGCAATGACACAATTGCATTGCATTGATGCACAATCATCGCATGACATGGGTGTGTGTGCATGGGTGTGGTCTTCCATCATCATTGTTGATGAATGGGTAGTGAGCTCGTACTTTAGACGACGTCCAATAAATGTCTCACGGTTTGAAACATAAAAAGAAATATAAATAATGTGTGTTGGGCGGAGCAAGAAGGGGACCGTTAACCCCCTCAGGTGAAAAACCTAGAACATGGGTGTAAGAGACTCGCGGTGTGATCCGAAAAGTTTTGTTGCCCAAAGAAGACACACGGTCATGTTAATCACTGGAACATGGGTGTAGGAGACCCGCGTTGCCCAAAGAAGACATACGGTCATGGTTATCACTTAGACTTCGGGTTGTGTGATAAGAGTCGAGATTGGTCGCCATCGCACTTCTGCATCGGGGTAATGGAGTCAGAGTGACTAAGGATATGGGCATTATGACATTTTATGGCGACACAGCGACATTCATGTAGACATTTTATTTGATGGTGCTTAATCGTGCGACCATTGCATGTGCAATTCTAAGCCGAGTACTTATGGGGAGATTATCACAACCGAAGCCTTGCTCACCTATCAGGTGGGACCCCCTTTCGGCGCATGTGTGTCCCAGACAGCGATCAATCGCATATGGAACCGCATATGGGATCAGAGCCGGATGTGGCTTCATTTTGTTTTTATGTAGCTCTTGTGAGCAAACGTTATTACATGTACATGTTTTTATATAAAATGGATTGTATACGGACTGTTGATCAAATATTTATCAGGTTTTATAGCAAATGTATGCCTAGGCCGTATGATAGCACATGTTTATATAATTACACGTGTTACACTGACATAGACGAGTACTGGGATATCGAGTTACCCGTCCACGGATTATTCCGTGCCGACGGCCACAACGACCCCGAGACCGGGAGGTCACGCGATATTGAGTACCGATAAGCAAAAGTCGAGCACCTAGACTAAAGTTGTTTTAAGTCTAGATGAGGTTACAATCGATACTGGTGCTGAGCACCTGATCAGCGGCTTAAGGTCTCAGAGGGTGTTAAGTACCCAGACTAAAGCTGAGTATCGATACTCAAAGTTGCTTGAAGTCCTAGACGGCCTGCAACCCTATTTTTGTTCCGTCTTCGTTATTCGAATGAAATGTTAGTACATGTATAAAATTTATATGAAAAATGCTTTGTTCGCTTCGCCTCAACGATCTTGTCGTTAGGAAAACATTATTTTTTGCCCTTATTTGCTAATGTGATTAAGAATAAAATAATGCTCGAAACACATATAATCGTATGCCCGTCTGAGATAAAATACCGAATTTATCAGCACGCCTCTGCTCAGCAGACGACACTCCCGCATCGTGCACACACCTCGTTACATGAGCAGACACGTCTTTGATCAGTGTTATGACATTCATGCTAGTGTTATTAAAGACTGCTTACGTGCGACGCCTCTATTCAATGCTTTAAGACTCCTCGCTAGTGCTACGACACTTCGCTATACGGCGTACACGCCTCTCGGCTCACCGCTTCAAGACTTCGCTAGTGCTACTACACTCTATTACGCGCGTACACGTCTCATCGCTACCATTAATTTACTAGTGTTACGACACTCGTTACGCGGACAGCACGTGTTGTGCTTCTAAGACCTCTTCAATATTGTACAAGCACCTTCTCAGATCTATCATACGCGCCATTCTCATTCATCAAGCACCGATCTATACGTACAAAACATTTATATGAAAAGTATCTTAATAAAATGATGTGTCAAACATTTATTTAAAAATTATCTGAATAAAATGATGTGTCAAACATTTATATGAAAAGTATTTGAATAAAATTATGTGTGAAACATTTATATGATAAAAATATGAATAATGAACAAAAATAAAGTATAAGTAATCAGTTTTGCTCTGTTCTGTATTGTACCTACGGGTACCTTTTATACAAGATCTCTATTTTGAACCCTACGCAGATAAGGAAAACTCTGGGCATGTGACCCGACATACGTAAACTCTCGACATATTCATTACGTTATACGTATCCAAGAATTGCAGACCACTTCGCTGGTCATATCCGTTATTCGCTTCCCACTGCCTATGCTCAGCACCGTGTTTCCATCTATAGGATCGATCAAAGACATCCGGCATTCCATATACAATGTAATAACACAAGAATAGAGTCCACCCACGTAGATTTTGATTTTTTGTTTTGAAATATAAATGTAAAAGTTTTTGGTAATAGTAGAATTTGTTTATGTACAAGTAAATGAGATTTAGGAATATGCACATGATGCTTAAAACACTACTACTTCTGCAGAAGATCACAAGTTTTATTTCTATTATGAAATTATATATAAAATGAGCTCCACTAATGTCCTAGTGCTGCATTAAGGAGTCTCGCCTCATGCCGCCATCTCTCTTTCGCCAAAGGGGTAGGGGCATGACAAGTGCTTCAAGATCTCTTCAAATATTTTTATTTTATCTCTTCAAATATTCTCCTTGATTTAAAAAAGGATCTCCAATATGTGTTTATAAATAGTTTCCTTAACTGTTGCAATTATCTCTTTGTAATATAGATTTTATTTTCATAAATATCTTTTTGAATATTCTCATTCCTGAATATTATTTGCCTAAGATTATGCCAAGACATTATCCTAACAAAGAAGAATTCAAGATACTTCAAAAAAAAAAAACAAAAAAAAAAAAACAAAGAAGAATTCAAGAATTTTTAAATATACCTTGTAAAATTTTGTACTATATCTTAGTTCATCGTATCTATTGCTTTCCCTTGAAGTTTGTCGAGTATAGTAGTCCAAAGGTTATGTAAGAGACCTTAGTTTTAAAAATCTTTGTTCCTTAAAACCATAATCAAAATATAAAATATTTAAGATGATATTCTTGATATTGAAGTTTTTAATATGATTGAGACTTGTTAAAGTGTCAACACATGTTATTTTGTATCAACTCGTATAATAAAGTTGTATTTGCTTATGATTTTGACTTCTCTCTTCACTTTCAAGCAAGTGTCATTTTATTATATTTGTTGTATTATAATTAAAATTATCTTTCATATTTATAGTTTTTAAATACGTACAAAAATAGTGGATATAACTTATAATCAAATATTGTCTCAACCTGTCTTTCAAAATAATATTTGATAGTAAAACAAACTTATATTTTTGATATTATTTGTAACATTAATGTTATTTGGATTCATTCATGTATTATGTTCATTAAAAAAATAAAAAATGAAACTACGACTTTGTTTGGTTTTCTGTATTTTAAATCCGTTATAAGAATAATTTTTAAAAACATATGACACTCCATTATGGTGCTCTATATAAAAGGAAAATTATGTTTGTCTACCACAATAGATAAATATTATAAAAATTGTAAGCAAGTTTTTGTTTTACAATGTTCAGTACATTGTCGAAAAGGCTATTTTTCGTGTAAAATATAATGATTACCAAAAAAAAATAATTAAAATATTCTTTATAGTAAACTAACTTCCCACAACAAAAGTAAAAATAAATAAATTTGTTTATGTTCTTCTTCTTTCCTAGCTCTTAGCTTCCCTTTCTTCCTTCTTCTCTCTTTCATCTTCTTTTCATCCTTTAACTCTTATTCTCGCTTTACAAAGCTTTCCTCCCCATTTTATTCGTCTGTTTTGCAAGCAACCGCATCTCGTTTTGCAAAGGAAAATAAAGCTGTTCATTTTCGCAGTTCAGAATTTACGTTTCTCAAGTTTGATTTTTTATATTCACATTCGTGTTTTGCATTTTTTTGGTGTTTTATGTTCCTTTTTTGTCAATAAAGGAGTTAACTTTATTAGTTTTCGGGTGTTCTATATCTAGATTTTCAAATAAAGGAGTTACCTTTATTAGTTTTTAGTGTTCTTTATTTGTTTTTTCATATAAAGGAGTTACCTTTATTAGTTTTGAGTCTTATTTGTTTGTTTTTTCATATAAAGGAGCTACCTTTGTTTAGTAAGATTTGTAAAAAGCATGGGAAACTACCTTATGTATGAGTATGTGGCCTTATAGATAATGTACAACCCAGGACTACCATACTATAATGAGGGTATCACCAAAACTTACTGGTAGCAAGGATGAAAATTTCCGATATTTCAGCCAAAATATCGGATATTAGCGACAACCGAAGCGAAATCGGTTATGGAAATTGCTGAGGGAAAAAATCACCGAAAAAATCTGGAATTATTGACATTACGACATATTCCAGATTCCGAATCAAATTTCAAAATGAATCGCCAGGAAACACACACGCGCTTGATTTGTTTCAAATATCAAGCATATATCGGAAATACTTCCAGAAATATTGAGATATATCGAAATATCGAAAAATATCGAAGATATATCTGCATATATCGAAATATATCCAAATGGCCGATGAAATCTTAACTTGATTCAAATCTGCTATGGATCGATCCCAACCTATTTAAAGAATATCTAACTACTATATTTGCACAAAATTAAATCCAACTACTATAATTAAATTACAAATATTTTTCACCATCCAACGGTTATTTTGACCAAAAAAAATCTATAAATACTCTCTAAAATCATTCAATTGATCACAAATTCTCTCTACCAATATCTAATCTTCATTTCACTTCCAAAAATTTTCTTTGTGATATCTCTTAAATAACTATATTAGTTTAATTTGATAGTTTATAAGGATTATTTCATATTTTAATTTAGTTAATTTTAGTAATAATATATTAATAAATTAACATTTCATGTTCTTAATTTTAAAATCAAGTTATATATATTAGTTAATATTGTGTATTTAATATTATAAATTTATAGTATTATATGAAGTTTTCTATATTTTAAATTAGTTTAATTTATAATGGCCATATTAATAAATTAATTTTTCATAGTTAATATTTGAAACGAGCATATGGATAAACCCCAAATTTCCTATCCATGGATAGTTGTAACATGTGTTGAAGACATTTATGCAGCTGATACGCTCGATCTTATAATCAATATTATCTGAACATTCAATGCCTTGGTGATGCAGATTTGCCTTATCGCGATTGGATCCATTCATAAATGTTGCAATTGAGCTCACATCAATCTTCATTTTATTTTTAAAAACTCATCAGAACGTATATATTCGATTATTAATGTCATTTTTACACTTTGTAAATTACTTTCAATTTCAAAGTATTTTTGTTAATTTTCGATATATAGATATTCATAAAAAAATATCCACCGATATATCTCTATATATCTTATATATCCCTGATAATTCTGATATATCCATAAAATGCAAGTACCGATATATCCATCGAAACCGATATTTCTTAACTCCGACTCCAGAGTACTATCGTATACATATTTTTAATTAATAATCGTGTCATAAAATGAATACCCACAACTACAATATAATATTCGGCATTTCAATTTACATCGCATCAAGCACTACCGAGTACTACCCCCAATGAATCATTGGACAAATTGTGAGTTAGCTTAAGTTAGATTTGTATTACTCAGTACTACCTTAACAAACACTTGTTATTTTTATAATTGGTTTGACATTCGTTGTTACATTGGTACTACCATAAGATACTATGTGTACCACCATAACGTACTAGGGGTATTACCCGGTACTACCATAATGAGTAACATATTAGGGTACCACCATAACATACTGTGGTACTACCCAGTACTACCATAATGAGAAAATGTCCCAATTGAAAAAAAAAATACCAAATATAATATATTATATATAATGTACTACTACAATATTAGGGGTACCGTCATAACTTATTGGTGGAACTAACAATGGATGGAGGTATTACCACTACATATTTGGAAGTTATACTACCACAACATATAGATGATACCAAGAATAGTAAAATTGCAAGAATAGTAAAACCTAAAATTTAAAAGTAAAATTCTTCAAAAATAAAGAAGAATAGTAAAATTGTTGGAATGACTCAGAGAATCTTAGAAAATTCTCTCGATCTCAAATGACGAAATGGACTGCGCCGTTGGATTCGTCTCGCGAAATCTAGTGACCCAAAAGTTTCGGGCTTCCACTCGGTGACAAATTTAATTTTTACGATTTTATAGTAATAATGGTATTTACCAAATGACTCTGTAGACAGATTTTTACGGTAATCTCTGAGTTAGAAAATAACTCCAAGTTGTCTTATTTAAAATAAATTGAACTTAAACCGGGATAAAAATAAATTGTTTTGGTGTAGAAACGGATCCGAACGAGGATCGCGTGACACGTGGCGCTTTAAGAGCCAATTATCAAAATAGGTCAAGAAAGACAAAAAGGAAGAAAAAAAAGAAGAAAGAAAAACGAATTTTTTGGGGCTGGATCGGGCAGTGAGGAGAGAAGAGAGTGAGGGAGAAAATTTCCACCTTCTCTTTACGATCTATAGAGATCGAGTGGTCGTCTTCCAACGGGCCAAGGTTTAAAGTCGGAGTACTCAGCGAAGGCTACGCGTGGATACCAAAAACTCCAAGTTTTGCCAAGGTTTCGCACGGAAGGTTCGGGAAGTCGAAAGCTTTGAGTTCAGGAAGTGTTCGCATAACTTCCTCGTGTCATTGCTCACACTTTAGGAGGTAGGGGTTTCCTCCTACTTTGGTTATTTCTAGCCTAAAGGTCATTTAATGGCATGAGTTTTCTTTGGGGCTATGAGGTTCAGTCCCAAAATTTTGAGACTTAATGTTGGAATGTTTGGGACTATTTCAAGCAAATTCCGCATAATGTCTGAGATTGGCTTGGTCCCGAGACCGATGTCTTCGGGTTTTGTTGTGTGTTTTAGTGTTTGGGGCTGTTTTTGGCTTGAACTGGAAGTGGTAAAGTGGACCGAATCGAGATCGGTCTTCAGTGTGTTGAGGCCGATGACGCCTTATTGAATTGAGGTCCTAAATTAAGGATCTTTGTGTGTTATCGCTTGGTAGTTGAATAACGTATGTATTGCAGTTGTAAAAAAAGAAAAAGATATATACATGTAAGATATATTGACATGATAAATTTTGGGACTTAATTTCATACTGTTATTAGACCGAAATCAGAGTTGTTCAGGCAATGTGAAGGATGAACGGTTTATGGTGTGGGCTATCGAAAGGTTGGCCTCAGTGGATGTAGTCAAACTGTAATGTTCGAACCGAAGCCAGATCAACCACACGGCCACTCACGGCCCCAAAGAAAACCCATGTCATTAAAAATGACCTTGCGCTAAATAACCGTAGCAGATGAAACCCTACTCCCGGCCGCGAGCAACGACCCTACGAACACTTCCTAACCCGGAGCTTCGACCCGAACCTTCAAACCCATAACTTGGCGTTTTATCCACGCAGCCTTCGCCGAGTAATTCGGGACTTTAAACCTTGGTCCGTCGGAAGACGATCACCCGATCTCTATATATCATAGAGAGAAGGTGGAGATTTTCTCCCTCTCTCTCTTCTCTCCTCATTGCCCAATCCAGCCCCAAAAAATGGGTTTTTCTTTCCTTTTTTTCTTCCTTTTTGTCTTTCTTGACCTATTTTGATCAATGGCTCTTAAAGCGCCATGTGTCACGCGATCCTTGCTCGGATCCGTTCCTATCCCGAAACAATTTATTTTTGTCCAAATTCAAGTTCAATTTATTTTAAATGAACTTAACTTGAGTTATTTCCTAACTCTCGAGATTCTCGTAAAAATTTCGTTCCTAGAGTCACTACCACTCATCCCCGAAAAATCGTAAAATCTCGACTATATCAAAATCTCGACTTAAACTTTTTTGGTCGTTCGATTTCATGGCACAAATCCAACGACGTAATCCATTTACCATTCACAATAAGAGAATTTTCTAGCTCTCGGAAATATTCCTGAAGAATTTTACTATTCTTGTCATTTTTCATAAAATTTTAAATTTTCCCGGGTTTTACAATATTATGCTAATATCATCTATATGTTGTGGTAATGTAACTTCTAAATATTTAGTGGTAATACCTCCATCCATTGCTAGTTCCACCAATAAGTTATGGCAGTACCCCTAATATAGTAGTAGTACCGGGTAATACATTATATATAATACATTATATTTGGTATTTTTTTTTTTCAATTTGGAAATTTTTTCATTATGGTAGTACCACATTATGTTATGGTGGGTACCCCTATATGTTACTCATTATGGTAGTACCGGGTAGTACCCCCGGTACGTTATGGTAATACACATAGTATGTTATGGTAGTATCAATGCAACAACAAATGTCAAACCAATTACAAAAATAACAAGTGTTTGTTAAGGTAGTACCGAGTAATACAAACCTTGCTTAAGCTAACTCACAATTTGACCAATTATTCATTGAGGGTAGCACCTGGTAGTGCCCCCAATACGATATGATGGTACGAACATTATATTATGGTTGTGGGTATTCATTCATGACACAATTATTGGTAAACCTATATATAATAATACCACCAGTAAGTTATGGTGATACCCCCAATATAGTATGGTAGTACGGGGTTGTACATTATATATAAGACCACATACTCATACATAAGATAGTCTCCCATGCTTTTTACAGATCTTGTTAAACAAAGGTAGTTCATTTATATGAAAAAACAAATAAAGAACACTCAAAACTAATAAAGGTAACTCCTTTATTTGAAAAACCAGACATAAAACATCCAAAAACTAATAAAGTTAACTCATTTATTGATAAAAAAACGAGCATAAAACACCAAAAAAATGCAAAATATATAAAAAATCAAACTTGAGAACATAAACTTACAGTTTATGAATATGAACAACTTCCTTTCCTCGCAGAAACTATGACGTATTGGCCGTGAAACACGTGCATGCATAAATGAGGGAGGATGCCTTATCAAAATGAGACGAGAGCAGGACAAAGAAGCATGACGTAAGAAGAGGAAGGAAAGGGAAACGAATCGAATGAGAGGGGGGAAGAGTCAGGGAAGAAGAAGAATATTATTATTATTTTTTTTTTTACTTTTGTTACCGTGGGAAGTTAGATTTACTATAAGGATATTTTTTTGGTAATCATTACCTTTTTATTTAAAAAAATAATTAATTTTCTTGATAATATACTGTAAAGCAAAAACTTATTTATAATTTTTATAATATTTGTCTATTCAGCTAGAGAAACATAATTTTCCCCTATATAAAATACTTGTTTATTTTCTAAGAAAATTGAACCTAAATTTGATTTAAAGTTGCTAATTGTGGTCATAAAGATTTGATAGTTGGCCAATGGATGGAAGGTTATTAGTTATAACAAAATCTATGGGTAATGTGTAGGCTAGAAAATTAAATTCAAAAAGTTGATTGATGGGTTGTGAGACAAAATTATGAAGAGTGGTGAGAGAAAATAATGGGTTTTGTGGAAGGATTAGGTGAAATGAGTGGAGAATTAAATGTTGAGATTACAGAGCAGCAAGAAAAGAAAAATAAATAAAAGATTTAGATGGAGACATGAGAGGGCAAGTAAGTGTCACACCAAGGATCACTTGGGGCTGACTCCCACCAATATTTTGGCCAACAAAAATCTAATATTTTAATAATTATTATCAACCATCTAATCCTTGTTTTGTACTTTCCTCTCTTTCTCTCAATGCCTAACCACATTATTTCTTTTATTTTTTCTAGATCTTTGGAATCATTCACAGCTATACTCCTCTGTTTTTTTCTTTAAAAGCTTACACCAATCACATTCACACCCATCTCAATTTTCAAGTACACACCACTCTTATTTTATTTAATACAAAAGGGAATTAATTGAAAACAATAATAACAATCATGGGTTATATTTCCATTCATTAAATCTTTAAACCCCTTAAAACATTATCATGGTGATTTTTAATCTTTTGTCTCTTCAAAACTCTGACACAACCTACCCTGACCCACTGCTTCGATGCCTTGTATAATTATGTTTAATAAAAATTAAGTGTTTTTCTTTTATAAAAAAAAAGGAAAATACAACTATCATGAATTACATGAATGCAAGGCAATGCAACGCCTTCTTTCTTTTTCTTTTTTCCTGTTTTATTTCTAATAATCATGGATATTCAGGTTTATTTGTCGGTACCTCGACTAATTCTATAAAACACAATATCTTAGAAATGTGAAAAAGATTGTACTAAAATCTATAATATGGGATTATAATTTTTTCTTTGGTTCAATTGATGAGCTAAAAGACTGAAAACAATTTTTATGTCAAGAGAATCTCCTTATTTTAGTCTCGTTCTTATTTTCGGATCGTCCAAACATAAAAAAGTGTTCATAATGTGGTGCACATAAAAAAACGTGTGCATACTATGGTACATACAGTTGTTAGTAATCTGCTTTTTGCCTAGAACATTAAAATAACATGATATACATTTTTTAATTAAGTACCTTCTTTCGATTGTGAACCTACATAATAAACTCGAGATCATACCAATTGAGCCCTCCCTTATATTTTTAAGACCACCTTCTCTTTATTCACGGATTTAAATTTAAGAAAAAAAAAAGTTATTAATATTTCTTTTCAGAAAATTCATTGGGTGAGAATATGAGGCAGGTGCAATGATATGGAAAGACACTCCAAGCGCGTCCCACACCAAAATAAAAAACAAAGGAATTTTGATTGACAGAGAATACAAATATAAATATTCTGAACCCACAAGTGATCCACGAATAATACAAATATATTTATATATACATATTTATAAATATAAATATAAATATAAATATTTTTCAATCAATCAATCAAAGATGAATATAAATCCAATATGGGTATAAGTTAAGTAAACACAATCACGTCGAAAAGTTTCTCCACTTATATATATATATATATATATATATATATATATATATATATGAAGAAGCAATGATTAAGAAAGGAGGATGAGCCGAAGCTCTAAGATTGGAATCCCACCTTTTTTTTTTTTTTTCTTTATTTATTTTTGACATATGGAGAGAGAGAAATGATTCCGGGGCTAGGGATACGTAACAGGCGGGTTTTTTTAAGTTCTCGACCGTCCCGTCTCTAATGAAACAAGTATAAAATTAATATAATCGGATTTTTGACGAATATGTAATTGAGTTTTTGATCGGGGCGATTAAACTGATATATTGCGGGCCCCGCTACTCACGAAAATTTTCAACTCTATCAAAAATTCGTATACGAAAATTTTCAATGATTCTAATATTTAGCTTTCATTTTCGTAAAATACGTCAGATTAATTTCATAAAATATTGCCATTTTCAACCACACATTCGTATTGACTTAATTAAAACATGAAACAACTTTTAATTGCTTTCTTCGATTCATATATAAAATGCCAAAATAATGAATTCATTTTTTGCTTTCAAAATTTGTTTTCGCCTCTTATTCTCGTAACTAAACGCTGCTTTCCTCGTTTTTAAAAGCCAATACGTAAAAACATAAAATTTTCTACCTACTAAACAGGGCCTTACTTAGTCCAACCCTGTCCCAATTATATTTTTAAAATATTTTATTTTACATTTTTATATATTATAGAATTTTTAATAAAATAAAATAATAAAAAATGTGATATCTTCTTTATATAATATATATTAATTTTAATATAAAAAAATATTAGAATAATAAAAATAAGAAATATTAATGTGACACATCTCACTATGTTTAATATTTTAAATAAGATGGATATAAAAGCAATTTAAATTAATATGACAAGGTCCGGCACCTCACTCTAGAAATATAGAGTTATCAAAGAAATTAATTATTTAAAAAAAATTATATATATAGAATTCTTTTTAAAATATTCATCAAATTGGTTATTTTGCTTTCAAACCCAGAATTTCCAGAATACGATTTTAAAATTAAAAAGACTAATGATAAATATTTCGAAAAGCAGTTTACATGTTTTTTTTTTTTTTAAAAGACAATCGAACTATTTCGACCTTTGGAACCTCAAAAATACAGTAGACGCTTATCGCTACGTATAAAGAGACAGGAAGAGGCCCAATAAAGTACAGCCAGAATGAGGTTCAGTATCACTCCCTGAGTTTCGCCTACAGCCCGTGACCACAACGAGCCTGATCGAACCTAACTTCAGATTTTGGGCACTCCGCCACAGTTCTCACACTGACGTACCAAGGTAGCGAAACACAAAGTTCTTTATAATTAAAACCATTTTTTTTAAAATTTTATCCATTTTTTTATTGCTTAAAATTTAATGAACTAAACTAAATTATATATATATATATATATATATATATATATATATATATATATATATATATATTTGACTTACATAATAATTTTTTAATAAAATACATATTATAAATAAAGTTACATAATATATTTTAAAAAAATAACATAAAAATAGAGATAGAACCCTATTAAGGAGGGGCTTATGAGTGAATTTAAAAGCTCAGCTGCACTGCGCCGACTGCGATAAATAAAAGTTCCTACGACCCACCTCTTCTAAAAATAAGAGGCCCCTGGTCCCGAGATTTTTGTTAGACCCCTAATAAAGAGCATACAAGCATTGAATGGGAGGAAACTGGAAAGTCAGTGTCATGAAGGGTGGGGGTTTTACTTTTAAATGAGTGCAAATTGAGTTTTAGGGATAGAAGTCGGTTGCTTTGGTTAGGTTAGGTTAGGCGAAATTCACGGATTTCTTGTTCTCTGTTCCCTTCTTTATTATATCTTTGAAGACGACATAAAGGTATATATGCAAAGTGAGGTGGAGTGTGGAGGGAGGCGTGCTCATTATCTAATCCAAACACACAGCCGAATTTTTCATAAAAGATAACAAGAAAATTTTCTATTCAAAAATAAAAGAAAAGAAAAAATAAATGGTTGAATATGACGTTTGCCTAACAATTAATGTTACAAAAAAAAAAAAAAAAAGTGTATTCCAGTGGAGATGGGGGGAGGAGGTCTCAACGACTACGCCTCCTGGCTCATTCTTTGACCTCTCCATTTCTCCCCCAACTTGTTCTCTTTGCTATTCCTAATTCTATTTTGCACCATCCACGTTACTTTCTCCCCACCTCTCCTTATCTATGTATTTATATATATATATATATATATATAGGCATATATATATATATATATATATATATATATATATATATATGATATATATATATATATATATATATATATAGTAATAAAATACTGACAAGATGGTATATATAGTTGATGGATATAATGGAGAAAAAAACCACTCATATTTCACTTTATATAATAAACTCTTAAAATTATAAAAGTACTTGTGATTTTTTGAAAAATACTTTTATATAAAGTGTAAACACCTAATCTATGATAGATAAATTATCTCATACTTAGATATCTAATTTATATCTGAATTCCCTTCAAATATAATATAAAATTTTGAGTATTGGAGACTTAGTTTTAGTATTTTTTAAATAACCAAAAACTATACCAAAAATTTCCCTTCACATTTTCACGAACGTTAATCAGTTTATTACTTTCCTTTCTTGTGATGATATTTCTTTTTTTTTTTTTTTTATTTGTTTTGATATCTTTTGCTAACTTCTACCGAGATGCAAATCAAATTCAATCAACTCTTCAAACAAAAATGTATTTATCTTCTCACATTGGGAATAAATTGTGTTGATTCAATAATTAGAGAAAAATAAAAAGAAACGTCAATTTTTATAAATTAGTTTTATCTTCATATTTTTCTTTTAAATATAAACCATTTAATAAATAATTTAGATAATTATTTTATAAGAAAATACATTTTTCCTTGTTACGTTAATAACACCATTAGCAATATTGTTTAAAAAAAACCCATTAACAATATTTTTACCTCGATAGTTGATTTGATTCGAGATCAATAAAATAATAATTTTTAAAAATTAAAAATATAATTATCAATTAAAAATGAACTCATTTCAAGTTTTTTTTTTTTTTGACAACTAAGTATTTTATTATAATATGGTAAATTGTCCCTATCGAAACTCAAATTTCATTAGATATCATCTTTTTAAACTTTGAACGTTCTATTAATTGAGTTAGACATGTGGATATCCAATAAAAGGATGAGTCATAGGTTCGAGTCTTAGTGGAAACAATTTAACACATTATAATAAAGTGTTTAATTGTAAAAAAAAAAAGATGTAAATGATAAAAATATAACAAAAAAAAAGAGAAAAATAAAGAAATATAAATACATAAATTTATAATGCATTGGAGATCACCCATGTTTTCTTGCTTTTTCTTTTGTCTAAGCTAGAAGTATCTTCAATAACTTTAAGACTTCTATTTAAATATAAGACTTTTAGGGTAATTAGTAGTTAAACATAATTTCATTATAATTGTCAACTCAATAGTTATAAATCAAGTTAGTTGTCATTAGAAACAAATATAATTATAAGAGTGTTGAAGTTAAGGAACCCTAATTGGTTGATGATTAATACATTGATGCTCTATTAATTGAAGTGGAATCATTTTAGCTACTCAACCTTTATGTAATACTTAAGACGAGTTTGTGATAAGTCTCAACCAATCAAGGTGGTTAAGAGAATAGTATAGAAGTATAGTATTACAAGAAAAAAAAAAAAAAAAAAAGGAAATTGATAAGAATAATCAAATTGACTTATTTAAAAATAAATAAAAATTTTGGAGGTCACGTAATATTTTTGACCTACTTAATCCGTTAACCTAGACTCCTAATTAATCAAAAGGTAGGACTATTTAGTCAATTTCCTCCAAAAGAAAAAAAAAAACAAAATTTTTTTTTTTTTGCTAAGCAATAAATGATATATATATATATATTTGAAAACTAAATCATTTTTAATAGAATATAGTAAACTATCTCTATTAAATTATATCATATATAGACATCTTAAAATTGAGCAGATATATTTATCAATGATATCAACCCAATTTTTTCGCTCACCATCATATCCTAAAATTAATAAATGTTATATATATATATATATATATATATATATATATATATATATATATATATATATATTTACACAAAATACCTTAACAAAATGTGTTGAGAGTACCTATAATAGAGTAGTAGAATGTATGGACAGTTAATATATGTAAAAAAAAAAAAACGTTGCATCCCTTCGTATTGTTTTATAAAATCATTGAAGAATAAACTTATTAAATGCTCTTTAATTTTCTTCATAATTTGATATTTGAAAACATTTTAAGTTTATTAAAAAAATTAAAGTGTTATTATGCAATTATTAGAAACTCAAATTTGGAAATCCTTTAAAGTGTTATTATGAAATTCCTTTTTTCTTTTTGTTGAAAATAATTATTATGCAATTTTTTTTTTAAGAGAAAAATAATTTAATTGATTCAAACTAGTAATACATTATACAAACATATAATCAAAATCACTAAAAATTATAAATAATAAAATAATATCAAAGTTAATAGCATAATGAATCGATTAAAAACATATATATTTGATAGTTGAACCGATATACTTAATATTATTATTGTGATTATAATAATTATGATTCCAGTTTTGTAACATATTAATTATCATTGATATAAATGATTTCATTTCGGAAATTCTCTTTTTAAATTTATTTGATATTTCTAAAACCTTCACCATTTGTTTTGTAATTATCAAAATCAATATTTATAATTATCAAAGTGTATGATGGAAAACCTTGGGCCTTTCTATGCATGTCAAAATTTAATTACAGTGTTCTTACACTCATAATCTACAAAAATAAAAATAATATAAAAAAATGTTTAATAACATAGTTCGATTTATTATTATTTATTTTTTGAATCAATTTATTAATAAAATACACATTATTAAGAAATACAAATAGTTATTTTATTTATTTATTTTTTGACATCTATTCAGTCGAACTTAGGATTTTCTTATGAATCCATCTCTATCTTTTACTGCTGGAGTATGAATGGTCCAAATACAAATAGTTATTAAAAAATAAAAAGGTTTTTTGTATTAATGAAAAACACCCTATCCAGTATCAAGGGATGACTAGGAGGTACGGTAAATTCCATGTCACCGACAATATCAGGTGAGGAGAAAAGTATAAAAACTAGAAGGGGGTGAAATACCCAATAGGGAAGAGAAGGTTAGTTCTAAAAAGGGAAAGGAGGAATGAAGGAGTTTTGTATATAAATAGATTATTTAAATAAAATAAAAATAAAAATATGGGTTAAAAATCAAAATAATGCTCAAACTAGTATATTAATAGTAATATCATAGTCATTGGTTATGACATTGATATATTTTTTTTTAAGTTAATGTTATAATCATTGATTGTAATATTTACTTAAAAAATTTTTAAATAATAGACGTATTAATTTAGACATTTTATTCATTTACAATATGTTTAGTAATTTTTTTTAAATAACTTAAATGTCAAAAACTTGGAATAAGAGTTTTTGGTAATAAATGAATTATTTAAAAATTATTAATATAGGTTAAAAATCAAAATCATGTCCAAATAATGCTTCAATTGTAATGTTATAGTCTTGAAATTTTTTTGAAGTTAATAACGTAGTTAATAACTACATTCGAAATGTTTAAAAAATTTTTTAATTAACTTAAAAAAAATTTAAAGTGATAGACATAATAGTTTAGTTTGTATATTATTTTTATTTTCATTTTCAACCTATTTTAGTGATTATTAATTTTAAAATAACCTAAATTTGTCCGGGGATCACGTGAGAAATGCGTGATTAGTGAGTAAACACCTTTCTCAACCTCCAATAATGCTTCACATGAGGACGCGCCTTTATATAAATGACCGACACGTGTTGCGCCCACATTGGTCTATTCTGCCTCGGTCACTGCGGCCTCACCTCCCCCCGATTATTATAACCGCTTAGTGCACGCCAGAATCTTTTTTGTGGGTTGGAGTTTTGAAACCTCTAGTGGACTTTACCTTCTTTTCTAAGTTTTCTTTTTCTCTCCCCCCACCCTTCACCATTTATTAATATCAATCATCATATATTTTATACATCTTTTTTATTTTATTTTATTTTTCACCGTTTTTAACCCCTCTATGCATCATGTCTGCACGTGCCCATGTTTATATTTTTTCTCCTTTCTTTATTTATATCTCAATATTTTTAATATTTTTGTTTTCATAAACTCACTTTTTCCCTAATTATTATTATTATTATTATTAATGGAATTTGGAGAATAGCATGAAGAGCGTGGAATAAAATAAGGAAGGTTAGGATCCACCAATGTGTATTATTGAAAGACCCATCATAATCATAAAAGAATAAAAATTCATTTTTACTTTTTTTTTTTTGTTTAATGAGGGAAAATGAAAACAAAAAGCCGGCAGTGACGGACATTCTTCCATCTGTATTGGCCTTAGAAAAAAAATTAATTGGATTCCCATTTTTATTTTTATTTTTTTTTTAAAAGACGTGGAAAACAAGTAAAATATAAAAGGGTAGTGTCTTTATGAACGATCGATTCCACTTAGGGGGCTCCCACGTGCGCCGACACGTGGCACGCATTACTATAGCGGTGTCTTTGCCCCATTTCTTTCTTTCTTCCTTCCTTCCTTGCTCGCTAATATCATCGCTGGATTAGATTAAAAAAGTGATAGGTGTTTTGTTTTTAAATCACGTACGCCGCACGAGACACTAGTTGGGTCCTCTTTAGCCGTAGTTGCCGACGCCCGTCTAGTCGTACACGTAAAATTTCATTAGGTCTGCACGGGAAATGTCGAAAATGACCTTAGGCGGACTAGGGAAGAACCCCGTGGTTTCAGGCGGGGAAGGAAGGGGGTGGGATGGTCTTTATCTTATGACGGCGGAGGACAGCCTGTCAGAATAACTCGAGCTCTCGGATGGTCAATATCTCGTGACACTAAAGTGGGGGCTGGTTATGGGCCGTGTGATGTGAATACTTTTGGTAGACGCATATGATATATCAGTGGGACCCACCACAAAAGGTTGACGGTTTGAAACCATATCCGCCACGTAACTGACCCAACTCCCGCCGCCCGCCCGCCCGCCATTTTTTGATTTGATTTTCTTTCCCACTTGTATCCGTTTTGCCCTTTTTTCTTTTTTTCTCTTTTCCATTTTGGAAACGTTTCTTTTTCTTTTCTTATTGATCGGTAGCTTATAACGTGACGGATATAACTCTCTCAAGTCTCAAGTCCCAAGTCTCAAGTATCAAATCTCAACCCAATTATTCAATTCCAATCCCTAACTTTTTTAATTCCTGAATTGTCCTTCGTTTCTTCTCCTTTTTCTTTGGGAACTGGAAGGAGTTAAATGGTAAGTAAATATACGTATATTATTTTATTTTCATTCCCCAAATAGAAGAAAGGGACAGGGAGGGTAGAATTGGAAATTTAGAAAACCGAGTCGAGGGAGTATATGGGCGGTCAATAATAATGATAGGAGATGACCAAAACTCATGCATGTTTTTACCTTTTTGTGATTGACGCATGGGGTTGGAGTGTATTGACCGAATTCTATTGTTATAATTGAAAAGCATAATTAAAAAAAAAAAAAAAAAAAAAACTGAAAAGAAAAGAAAAGAAAGAGTGAAAGGTAAGTAAGAGAAAGAGGGCGGATGGAAATGATGATTATTTTTATGGAGAATATTATAACAGTAACTACTTATACTATATATAAACAAATAATTTATAATTCATAACTAAAAAGTTGAGATTATTATTCCCAATCCATCCAAACTATGAACTTATGCAAAACCTTGTCAATTCATCCTCTCATTTATTCAAAAAATACTTAGCATTTTTAATTATTATTACTATTTTAAATATGTTGGTTTTTTTTTTCTTTTTTCTCTCTAGCGAGAGGATAGAAATAAACACGTGACCATTTGAAAACATGAACAAACTTTTTGACTATGACAATTAAGGGAATAATTGCGTTTTAAAGGAGAATAATTTTAAGCATTGCACGCCACGCAACCGCCTTTTTTATCTTTATTTTTAATTAAAAAAAAAAAGATGGGATTTAGTGGTTTTGAGTGAAGCACAAAGTAGAAGGAAGACGGTTGTAGCAATCTAGGTATTCCCGAGAAACAGAGGATTGTACCTCCGAGAAAGTGGTACGCCGTGTGAGGCGAGAAATTGAGCCGCAAAGCGGGAGATGTTGACCATCCGAGAAATTAGAAAATCGAATAACAAACAAAGAATAATATAGGGGTTGTTTTTGTTTGATATGAGACGTAGGGAAAACGGAGTCCTCCTATTTTCATACTCAGCTACACACGTGTCAATACCGTCTACCGCCGGTAACCGGTCACCGTCCCCACCACCACCATTACCACCCCTCCAAGATAAATTGTTATTAAAAATATCCAATACAGAAAAGGGTAGAAAATTAAGAGAAAAAGAAGAGAAAACACTCGAGAGAGAGACAGAGAGAGCAAATTAGATAAATTAAACAGAGAGAGAGAGAGAGAGAGGAAGGACCCCTCCAAAGATTTTGCGAATTGCCACAAAGCCCAAACAACACCCAAAGGCCAAAGGGATTGTTGATTTGCAGAGAGAATCCAAAGGACGAAAGAGAGTCTGAAACAGCAAAGCCAGAGATATATACGGAAAAACAAAAGAGATACACCATATTAATCTTCTTAATTATTTCCAATCAAATCCTCTTTCTTCTTATCCAATCCGCGTAAGTCCTCTTCGTATTACTTACTACTGCTCACTTTGCTTTTTTTGTTTTTTTGTTTTTTTTTCTTCTTTCTTTCTCCGTTCATACGAATAATTGCTCAATTTTTTTCTTCTTTTATTAATAACACAAACCTGGGCGGATCTAATCTAATATTGTTTGAGGTTTTCGTTTTCTAACGAGATTGTTGGAGTTTTTGCTTTGATCATTTGTGGGTGTGCCTTTGCTGGGCAAAATTTGGAGATCTGGGTTGCCCAATTTCTGAGCGGTGATTCATTTTTTTTTTCTTGACCCTTGGGATTGTGGGCTGTTTTTGAAAAATTGAGTTTGTGGGGGGTTTTTGGGGTATCGATTCTTCTTATTATTTTTTTTTGAAGAATTTGGTGCTTCAAGAGGGGATTTTGATTTCGGAATCTTACAAATTGTTGAAATAATTGGTGTTTCTCTCTCTTAATCTGGATCGTTGTTCATTGGATTCCTATTGGTGAGCTTTGATATAATAGTAACAAAGATTGGGTTTTCATTTAATTCTCTTCGTTTTTTGTTTCTGAGTTTTCCTTATTTAATGAAACCATTTACGAACTAGGGGTTTTAGATTTCCAATCTCTTAAAAAAAAAAATCCCACCTTGTCCCCCTATTTGAGTAGGTTCGGTTTTGATTTTTGACCGGATTTGAGGGACTCGGGTGCCTCAGTTATTGATTTTTGGCTGCCGATTTGATTGTGGTAAGGAAGAAAGAAGGCTTTAGATTGGACTGGGTTCGTGAATTTGAAGCTGTTCCGGTGCTGAATTACAGAGACATGTTGGAGGGTCGGTCCTGTCTGTTCTCAAGGGCATTACCGAGCTCCTGCGAACAAGAAAGCAACTGGTCTTACATGACTTACCGGGTCGAGAAACTAGAGGTTGGAAAAGAGAAACGCCCATTAGAAAGTGATGCGGAAGAACTCCATGTTGAAGATGCAGATGTAAAGTGCTCGCCAGATATTGATGCCCACAAAAAAGAAGACATCCCCGTAATAAAAAGGAGACGCCCATTACAAGGTGATAGCGAAGAAGAAGAGTTCCGAATCGCCCTGGCAAATGGAAAGTACCCGCTGGAAATTGATTTAGAAGAGCAACACCAAACTGATGTTGCAGGTGGGGAGTGGCCGCTAGAAATTGATGGAGAAGAACCTCAATTAAGAGAGTTCCGTGAACCGACTGAAGCTGATGAAAGTATCGAACTAACCTCAATTGATCTCACATATTCCCCCCTTGAAGATGAGTCCCGTGAACTATCTTCAGAGGGTGAGTCAGATGAGCCTGGATTCGACCTTTCTCTGTCCTTGGCAGACCAATCCAATAGCCAGCACCAAGCTGAAGATTTGGATTCCCTTATCCTACCCATTGGCAGAGACATGTCAATCAATTGTCTCATCCGATGCTCAAGGTCTGATTATGGTTTTATTGCTTCTCTAAATAGAAGCTTTCGTTCCATAATTCAGAGTGGTGAGCTCTATAGAGAAAGGCGGAAGAGTGGGGTGATTGAACACTGGATTTATTTTTCTTGTCAACTTCTTGAATGGGAAGCTTTTGATCCAATTCGCCAGCGTTGGATGCGATTGCCAACGATGACCTTCAATGAATGCTTCATGTGTTCGGATAAGGAGTCTTTGGCTGTGGGCACTGAGCTTCTTGTATTTGGGAAGGAGGTGATGTCCCATGTTATCTACAAGTACAGCATTTTAACAAACTCATGGTCTTCTGGAATGAGTATGAATGCTCCAAGATGCTTGTTCGGGTCTGCCAGCCTGGGGGAGATTGCAATATTAGCTGGTGGATGTGATTCACAGGGAAACATCTTGGCTTCTGCAGAACTTTATAACTCTGAGACAGGAACTTGGGAGATGCTACCATGCATGAATAAGCCGAGGAAGATGTGTTCAGGGGTATTTATGGATGGCAAGTTTTATGTAATTGGGGGAGTTGGAGGAAGTGACTCAAAGCCTCTTCCATGCGGAGAGGAGTATAATTTACAGACGAGAGTTTGGACTGAAATTCCTGACATGTCCCCAGTTCGAAGTGGTGCACCCAGGGAAAATGAGGCTGCGGCAGCTGAGGCTCCTCCTCTAGTAGCAGTGGTAAATAATGAATTATATGCAGCTGATTATGCTGACATGGAGGTCAGGAAATATGAGAAGGAGACTAGACTGTGGCTTACAGTGGGGAGGTTGCCTGACCGGGTAGTTTCAATGAATGGTTGGGGTCTTGCATTTAGAGCATGTGGAGATAAACTTGTTGTCATTGGTGGACCCAGAGCTTTGGGGGAAGGGTTTATAGAACTCAATTCATGGGTCCCAAGTGAAGGGCCTCCACAGTGGAACCTGCTTGCCAGTAAGCAATCGGGAAACTTTGTCTATAATTGTGCTGTGATGGGATGCTGAAGAGGTGGATTTTGACAGTACCAGGTGTACTATAACATGCTTCCCTTTGAATGGGCCGCACAAGATTGGTTTGTCCATCATCACCCGATTCTTGCTAATGGGTAATTTTCCCTTTCTTTTAATTTCTTTTACTTATTGGGTGGGGAGGATGGGGGAGAAATTCAGATTTTACTCAAGATTCAATAGAATGTTTTGTTGCAAGGTGATCTTGAGCTTTTATTTTTTATTTTCAAAATTTATTTATCTTTTCTTCCATCGAAATTGTCTTCCCTCATTCCAGTGACATGAGAACTTTCAAAGGTTGGTGTTATTTAGCACAGGGATAGTTTAATAATTTGAAGTACCAATACATTGGCCGGTTGTCATCAGTGTTGTTGAAGCATTTTCCTTTTCCTTTTTTCTTTCCCTTTTTTCCTTCAAAAAATCACAGGACTACTACCCATATGGGTTTCATAATCCTTAATTTTCTTGCATTGTCCTCAAGAGAGAAAATAAGTTCTATGAGGTTGTCTTATGGACATGCTTATGTACTAATTACATTCATCATTGCAATTAATGGCTCTGTATTTTGAGCTTTTTTTTTTTACTTGCTCATGTATCTCTGCAGAACTTTTCTAATTCCTTTCTATGTTTATTTGATTCCTGAAACGTTATTTCCATTCTTTTCTTTATATTGTTGTGTGACTCAAGACAAGACATAGATGGAGTTGGTGGTTGAGAATATCTCAATTTGACAATCTTAATGTGTGGTATCTTACAAATGGACTACATTATCTGAAAAGTACTAGGAAATAATTTTGATATATCATATTTCCAGTTAATTAGTCAATCATGTGTGGTATTCCAAGCTGGTGTTTCTTTCCCCTTTATCTAAGTTATGCAAATAGAGTTTATATGATGGGTTTTTTTAAGTTTACAAGCAATATTATATGTCCGTAGGTTTGAAGTGTGCCCACATTTGGGAAGGGGAACAACCCTCAACCTGCAAAATAAAGGAAAAAGAAACACAGATCAGATTCAAGCTAACATACTAATGTATACTTGAAGGATTTATTGTGAACATTCATATTCATCAGATAATATTACTTCTGAATATTCTTCTTGTTCAAAGAAATATAAAAGGGGAGACAGCATTTTGTATGAACAAAAATTTCCCTGTTATTTGCCTTTAACATCATTGTATGAATCCCGGCTTTAATTCCTGTAAACCCTTAATTTTGCTATATTATTTGATATTGGGACGATCACTTCGTATTTCTTACTCATGAAACATACCGTTTACTTTTGAAGTTGGTGTGTGTAAAGAGTGGACATGAAAATCCTAGAACGTATAAATCTTGCTGAAAATCCAGTAGAACAAAATGAATGAAAGAGAAAACACCCATGCAACATGAACACTTCTAAAGTGGAGGCATGCCCTTGTTGGAAACAATACTTAATGAGCCACTTGTTGGATGTGTGGGCTATTTTATAATAAGATTTGCTTTCACATCATGTGCAGGCCTATACAAATTAAATACTTGGTGAACATGTTAAAAAAAAATGACTCAACATAATTCAAGAAATCAAAAGGATAGAAGTTAAAAGAAAAAAACATGGTTGTAAGAGCAGAGTAATGTAGTATTGTATATGCTATTTCTGCATAGCTTCTTGTTCCAATATATGCTAACTAAATTTATCTATCTTCTATTCTTATCATATGTGTGTATTTATCTACAAAATAAAAATAGAGCAGTGAGTGGGGCAATGAGCCTATTTGTATGGGCTTCCTATTGTTTTTCAGGGAAGGGAAACACTGATAACTTTAAATTTGTCCCCTTGTTTCTGTATTTGCATTTCTGATATAAATATATGGTTAAACAAGATATCATTTGTTCTTGATCTTCTGATAGTATCAGTCAATTATCCAAGGAACCAAGTTGATTCCTTGAAAAATTATTGGAGAAATGTTTTGAAGTGCTGAGTCCTATACTTGTGATGAAACATTAATAGAATACTTCTACAAATTAAAAAGAAAAGCAATTTAGGAGAACTACACAAGAACCTTGAGTATTGCAGTATTACATGTTCCTATCATGACTTCTAGCCTAGTTCAGATATATAAATAACTTGCTGCTTGAAGCTTTGTTGAGCTATTTTTTTTCTTTCCCAGACAATAAAGGAAATGCCTCTTCTAGATAACTCAACTATATGCAAATCTACAGTTATTTATTTTTGTCTCTGTTGTCTTGTTTGTTATTTGTTGGTTCTAGTTTTATTCTTTTTATCATTGTAGGTTTTTTTATTCTGTAATTAGTTTTAAGTTAATTAGAATGATGGTTATAGCCATTCCCTTTTTATTTTGTGTAATGTTTAGTGCTGTATAAGCCAAGGAACTAGGAGTCCATTTGGCAGGATTTTTGAAAATCACTTTTAGCCGAGAAAGTATTCTTGAGGAAGAATTAGGTATTTGGTAAAAATTTGGAAACACTTTTATAATTTTGAAAAATCACTTGTATTGTTTAAAAATCAATTGTATTGTTTTCTGAGGAACACTTGATTGGTGATTATCTTTAAAACGCTCATGGATAGAATGCTTCCACTAAAAATGCTTTTTGAGTAAAAAACCTTGAGTGGTAGCTCAGTTGGTTCGGCCTTGGTTTGCTCCACTATGGTCACCAATCCGAGTTCCTTGAGGGCCACTAAAGGTCTACCCAATTGTAACTTCAGGGTCTCATGTTATTAGTCGAGGTGTGCGCAAGCTTGTTTGGACATCTGCAATTATTGACAAAAAAAACACCTTGACTAAAAACACCACCAAATGCACTCTAAGTTGGTTCCTTGAAAATATTTTAGAGTGATGGATAAGGGGTTGAGTCCAATATGTTTGATGAAAGATTAAATTGACGACTAATAAAAATTAAAAAAGAAGTGCAACTTCTTCTTTTGTTAAGGATTTGTATGTTGTTTCTTTATATTTTTTTTTCTTTTATCATAGTAGGGTTCTTTAGTTCATGATTAGTTTTGAAGCAAAATCAACCGACAGTTGTTATTCCCTTTTCATGTTATATAATATTTGTTTCTTTATAATGTTACACTATATTTAGCTTGTTTTTGTTGGCATCTTCTTAAGGAGTTTATCCCTTGTGGATTAGGCGGAACAAAAAAGCCTCAGAGCGTGACTTTGATTCCATGTACTTTGCAGCTTACATACTAGATGTGTAGCATGAACTGCCATATACTTGCCTTCATTTTCTTTTCTTTTCTTTTTTTATTTTCTTTTGTGTGCGAGTGTGTGTTACCGCATATGTTTGTGTGCATTCTATCAATAAAAATATTAAAGGACAAGTATACTAAATTGCTATTGAATTTCCGTTTAATGTTGAAAGATTTTGTTTGTTAATGGAGGGGATATTATTGGTGCATAGTTGCAACAGATTGAATTAGTTTCCATTTTACCTTGAAGATTTTGTTTCTAGATGATGCAAAAGAACTTAGGCCTTTTCCCCCCACTTTTATGTTAGTTGTGTTTGTCTGTTTCATTCAGAAATATCTAGTGTGAACAATTTGGGACATTCTTTATATCTTAAAAAGCTTTATTATTATTTTTTTTTTAGTGTTTCTCTGTTTCTCAGACATTACTTGCAAGTTGCAATCTTCATCTAGAAAATATGTTTCTTTAAAGCCCCATTATTTTGATGTTTCATTTATTGTGATGCTTGTATAAAATTTATAAGCGTGTCTACCATTTACAATAGTAGATATTTTGTATTTGTGTTATAAAATGTTTGAATTATTCTTTCGAAGGCACATGACTGTTATTTTGTAGAGATATGCAAAATTACGAATACTGTTTATTTTCCATATAAATGGATTAAAATAAATTAGAGGTGACTTCATGGTTTACAGAGGGCTCTTTATGGCCTAAGTGGCAGTCCATTTTCATTCTTATTTTTTTCTTCATTAACTCACTCACTGTGCATAGTTTTAAAAGGTGAGCTTAGGCTCATGGCACAACCATTGTCTCACTTGCCAACATATGATGAGCCCTTATCAAAGAACTTTGCTTTTCCTTTTCAAACATTTTTTATTGTTGAAATTTCTTATTGTATAGTGCTTTGCATCTCTAATTAAAACCATGTCACTATGTGTTCTAAGGCCAGGTGTTATGCAGAAGTTAAGTTTGAAAATGCTTTGGGAAACCAGATGACATTAAGGTTTAGCAAACAAAAATATCCAAGCAGTAGTAGATACTGGTATTTTCTGTCTTTCTTTCTTTCTTTATTTCTTTCCTTCTGGCCCCCAAAAAAATACTGCAACTTGTCTAGCCGATGGGTGTTATAACATACCTTTAATTTGAGCTGGCAGCGGCATAGCCAGTGCGATGGTCTCACATAGACATTTTCATTGTGCAAAAGTTTATTATTGCAATAACTCTTAGGAGGGGTTAGACATTAGAGGTATATGATAGAGGGTTTCGGTTCAGTATTCCTGGAGTTGGAGTTGGACCCAAGAGCATACTCAATGGGCTTCTCAGTATTCTCCGTTTCCTTTTTGCTAATCTCCATTGGAATTTCTAAAATTGGCATTAATGGGATTTAAAATTCTTAAAAAAAAAATAATCTATTTAGTAATATGGGGAAATAATAGTAATTTTTTATTTGGAAAAAAAAATAATATTAGAGAAATGTTTTTGTTAAAGATGAGGATATTAATCAATGTGATGTTTATAAAAAATTTTAATAACTGAAAAATAAAGGAAAGCAATGCATCTTCTTGCTCCTCTAAAATATGGATAAATGAAGCTGAGAAATAATGGGCCCATGGTTATAAGATTGTTCTTTCAATTGATATATTCTTGAAGCAAAATCATTCTGAATCGGGGGGTGGGAGGAGGGAGGGAAGGGAGTGACTTAGAGCCTGTTTTGGATAGTTATTGAGAATAGGTTTTTTTGAAAACGCAAAGAAAATCATTTTTGGTGTTAATTGAAAACTGTTTTTATTATTTGAATTTCTGAATTTGTTGTTTAGAACAAAAATAAATTTACTGGTAGTAAGGGTGACCCATCTCATCTGGGGCATCTGTTGATAAAAAAGAACATTATTGTTGAGAATCATTTTGTTTCCTTTCTCAAACAACAAAATTATTATTCAAATATTGAGAGTAATAACAATCATTCGTCAACCAGTCGATCTTAATGCATGTGTATATGTATGTTAAGAGCCTAGTTGAATTGGTAGGGGTGTCTAAATAATAATAATAATAATAATAAGCAGCAGTTACTCTGATGGTGATTGGAGAGGCAAAACCTACCCATCCACATCGATATATCCATATCCAGATCCAGTAGAAGAAGAAGGCCTGCAGGACGTGGTCTCCACTATGGTGCATATCATCCATATCTAATAAGTAATAATAATAATATCTATAAATATAAGATTGGAACCATGTGAAAACAATTATTTCCCCCCACCTATTCCCAGGTGTCAAACTTGATTTGAAGTGAAAATCCTATCAGAATCTTCCTCCACAATTTGCTCTCTCTGGGGGTTTGTTTTGAGGGGTTTCTTTATAATATCAATTCAAATGACAAATCCCTACCCCCTGATTTCTGATTTGACCTAAACAGAACAGAACCCAACCCATTGTGTTTGTTGTAGTGCATGGTTCATAACCCAGGCATAAAGTGCACTGCCAGCTATCCCAACCCCCCCACCCTTATTATAGTGGTGCCCCTTGGATTATTAATTATATTCCTTTTGATGCCCACTAATATTAATATTAATAATAATGCATGCCCTCTTCCAATCTCCATTCTCCATTCCCCCCCATTGATAGTGACCATCAACAATCAAGGATATTTCATTGTCTCCCTCACTACCATCACTCACCCAACAGTATTACTACTAATTAATTTGCTTGTGAAACAAAAAAGAGAAAAAAAAGCAAATTCCTTGAAGCCACAACCATATCCCTTTGAAGCATTGCTTTATGCCAATTAATCTCTAGAGAGCCCTTTTTTTTTTCTTTGCTTTAGCTTTCGACCCTCCACTTTGGAAGCCACATTATCTTTTTGAGCATTTGGTGGTCATCCATGGAATGGAGGATCGATTAATGCATTCATGATGTGGTCAAATATGTTTATATATATGATGCTTTTTCTTTCTCATATGTTATTTTTCTTTGGCTTTTAAGATCTTCCAAGATATGATTAATGGCTAATCTAGACTCTTAAGCAGCCATTATGAATAAACTAACGTAAATTGGACCTTCCCTTTATTTTAACCTTTTCCAAAAGATAACATGATAGAAACAACATGAAAGGTGGTGGGAGATCAGAGAAATACAAATTTAGTTATGATTTCGTACCTTATATTATATATCTATGCAACCTCGATCATGAGCATGTGCAGTCATGTCATCAATAACCAACCTAACCTAATTCCATGATTAATATCCTTCAATGCATGTCCTCTAAATGCCTGTTTGTCAAGGTACAATAATGCTCTTCAAATACAATTTTCAATCACAATCCTTTACAACTGCCAATGTTAGTTTATGTGTTTTATAATCATGAAACCTAGTTTTAAATCTTCCTTTTGCATCAATTAACTACCACTTTAGCTTGTAAATTAAACAATTTTTTTGTTTAACTTATAACTTTTACAAGGTTTAAAAGGGATAAAGTCGTTATGGGGGTAAATATGGGTAGATGCACAGGCAAGCGGATATTATCATTATGAAACAAAACATGTATCCACATGTTTTTGTTTTTTTAATTGTGATTGTTACAGTCTAGCTCGAGTGGTAAAAGAGTGGGATCCAGGTTTGAATCCTTTAAGAACATGGTATTATACCATAATATACACTTCAATTAATTTTATGTGATGTTAAATTAACGGTTAGATAAAAACTTTTACGATTGTAAAAGAACTCAAACTCACAATCATCAAATAACAATTTAAGACTAAACCAACTGAGTTACTCCTTGGGATTGAAACGTGCATTCACAGGTTGAGCCACAACCAGAACCAACATAATTGAGCCTTCCCCCTCCCAAGGGCCAAGTAACCAAACATCACTATGTGGATTGGTCCATTATGCTTGGTGGGTAAGACACCAAATATAATGGAAACTTATAACTGAATTTTTCTGCTTTTGTCCATGATCCTTAATCATAATGTGTGCCAGCTCAACACTTGAGGCAATGTAGTACTAGTTGGCGAAGCAAGGTTAGATCCATGTTGCATAGAGCACTCAACCAACCTGGCCACCAAATTTTTTTTTAACAGAAAAAAAAAAGAAGAAGAATTAGGTCCACTCTCCACGTGAGAGGTCCTTTCAGATGCCAAACCCACATGATCCTCCCTCTCGATCGGCTCTCTCTACCTTACCATTTCTTCCTTTTCTTTTCTGTGTCTCTTTTTCATATTTATAGCCTTCTCATTCATCCCCCAACAAAACAACCACCCATTTGTGAAACCTCTGGCCCCATCCCTCCATCATGATTTGATTGTATTGAAAATGAATTTTCCTAAGATGCATTAGACAAGATCCAACATGGTCCGGTCTCCCCATTTTTAAATCCTTTTCATTTTGCTATCGATCATCAACCACTACATCCGCAGATTCATAATATATGAAATTAAAAAAAGAAAAAAAAAAAAAAGAACCCTTGGTCAGCATGAACCTTTCTTGATTACATAAAACAAAGACAAACTCCACTCACACAACCTATATATGTTTACAAAGATTAAAGAAAAGCTTATGGCATGGAGGTTTGTTCCCGCAGGCAACTTCTTCGATACAGTCAAACGAACCCTTTCTTTACTTAAACTATAAATTGAGTTTCTTTCTTTAATGACGCTAGCTAGCTCGGAACCATTCTTTTTGTATATAAACTAACCACAAAAGCTGGTTTTCTGATTGAGTCATCGCCATTATTATTCTTCAAGGGATGCCAATCCCCCATGCATATCTCTAATCTTGTAATCCCTACTATTATATATATTGGGTGTGGTGGGTGTTTTTGAAAGTCGAATCCTTTACTAATATAAAATTTTTTTAACTTTCCTTTCTCTCAATTTTCTTTTATAGACACTCATATTTATTAAGTAAGGAGGGTGATTTCACGCCATTCTCTACACCTCATTTTATCAATTTATTCCTTAAAAAAATGTAGAGGTATTCCACATAAATATGAGTTTTATCTTGTTTTTCATGATTTGTCATTAAGTATGACGCTTCGATTTTCAGAATCTTCTTGGTATAATGTTATTGCTATTTTAAGCTACATGATTTTTATTGATATAACTACGGAAGTTTTGATGAACAATAATATGAATTCAACAACATAAAGATAAATAAATCAACATAAAAACGCATGAGAGGTTTTAATGCGCGCTTTGATCAATTACGTTTTTACATCCACTGACGGTATAATATTTATATTTTATTCTCAGAAAAACACAGTTAATGTGATTGTAAATATTAAATTATTACGATGATTAGGAAAAATCTCAAAACCATAATATGTCTATAATATCGAGAAAATACCTTATAAAACTCACAATCTCTTAAATCTTTACATCTTTGTATACATCAAATCTCTTTCATAACTTTTTCCTCATGACTCCAAAATATTTATAAGTGAGTAATCTTAAAAGTTCTTTCTATTTGACAAGAACCTAATATTATAATAATATAACAAATAGAAATTATCCTATAAAATATTATTTACAAAAAAAAAAAAAATAGAAATTTGAAACATATTATAACAATTATTTATATGTAAACAATTTGGGAATTTAGACAAAACATATTCCGATCGCAAGAGAGACAATAAAATCAAATTATTACTGTTAAGACGTTTGTAAAACCTAAGGCCATAAAGATTCAATAATCATTATATCATTATTAAATTTATTGGTTTTGAACCGATTTATTATGCTATTAATCTAGATATTGTTTTATTTTTTATAATTTTTAATGAATTTATATATCTATTTTTATATCTACTTTTTAGTTTGTATCAATAAAATAATTAAAAAAAAAAACTTTTACTAATATAATAATGCCTCGTAAATATAATTATTCAACAGTTGATTAATGTGTTCAATGTTGCACAAAGCACGAGAAGAAGCTTCATATATAATACAACCAAGACCCACTATCTCATGGGTTTAAAATTTAAATATATTTATTATTTATCATATGTCGTATATTACTGGCTTCCTCTTTCCGACCATTCAACAAGTTGGAATATAGACTATATATAAACTTACGTGCAATTCACAATTCAGGAGCAAATCATGTGGTGGGTATTAGCTGTATGTGGATGAACTTGAACGTTTCCAGTTTCCAGTTTCCACACCCACATTTTTTTTTTTTCTTATTGACTTCTAGAAACTCTTGAAGTTGGGCCGACGTCATCAAATCACTGTTTGACTTGGGATTTTCCAAGTTTGAAGATTTTTTATTTTTCTGAATTCCTGAAGTTTCAATATGTTTAAAAGTAGGAGACGTGTGAGAACAGGAACCGTAGATTTGAGTGGCTGTGATGTCATCCTCTCGACAAGTCATAAGCCATAAATATCTAACAGGTTGCCATCAACAGTCAACACCCGCCAAAAAGACCGCCCCATTGCCTTCCCAAAATCTAACCACAAAAAAAATAATAAATAAATAAAAGAAAGAAGGGGTTTGGTTTCTGAATAACACCCACAGATTCATATTAATGAAAAAAACTTATGGGTCTCAAAAGGCCAAAAATGTCCTTTCAATCCTCTCTCAGCGTCTGCACACCCAAACAGAGCCTTAGTAGTGCTTTCTTTCATTTTCTCGAGATTCGTTTCGTGATTGTTTTTTTTTCCATCCAGTTCATCTCCATCGTGCATTCCAAATCACACCCAATCGGGGGTAGCGTAGTTAAAATCCGTAGCCGTTGCTGTTTTTGAAATGACATATTTTTATATATTTGTTTTATAATAATTGACTTTTGAGTTTCAAATCTGGGACCAATCAATACAGAAATGTTTTTTTTTTTTTTTTTTTAATTTTGAAATTTGAATTTTTTAAAAGGATATCTGCCAACTTGTACCATAGGGCACCTACACTACACCTTTTAATATAATTTTTTTTACTGGAGGGTTGTCGTTGTCTTTAAGATTAGCTTTGATGTCCTCGTCCACAGGCGAGCTTTTTTCTCTTTGATTCTCCACCATCGATGTGAATGAATAAAAACGTCAAATCCTTTTACGGAAAGTTGATCCGACGGTCTGGACGACGACGTTTTGCCTTTCCAACTTTCTTTTTTCTTTTTCTTTAAAGATGAAAAAAATAAATAAAAACTTTTTCAGAGTGGCTTGGCATCTTCTAGACTTCTACTGAAACATTAAATTAAATATTCCCTCTATCTTTTTTTCACTTATTTTGACCGCAATCCCTCCTCCCTCCCTCTATAAAACCCCTCTTCTCTCTCCTCATCGCTTCTCAGTCATCCTTCCAGTCACTACTCACGTCTTTTCTCCTCCTCTCTCTCTCTCTCTCTCTCTCTCTCTCTCCCCCTGTCATCTTTACACTTCTCATCATCTTTCTCTCTAATGGCGGAGACACCATTGAAACGCCAAAGGGAAGAAACCCATGTGGAGGAGGAAGAAGATTCCAAGCGTCACAGATCGTTTAACCACATACTCTCCATTCTTGAAGCCGACGAAGAAGAACCCACCCAAGATCTCTCCTCCCTCATGACAACCCTTCAGCAGGAATTGTCTTCCGATTCTAACTTCGACCCAGTTCAGTGCCCGGCATCTGAAGCCGACCCAGAAATTTCAACCACCGGTTCTTCTTCTTCTCACTCCTCTTCTACGCTTGTATTAGAGGAAGAAGATAAAGAGGAATTCATTAGACACCTTCTGGAAGCTTCGGACGACGAACTTGGTATTCCGAACAGAGATATGAGCGGATACGATGGAGAGTACGGATTCCATGAGGGGGATCTGTTGTGTTGGGGAAATGGGTTGTGGGAGCTTGAAGATGAGGCAGCTAACTACTATACGTTGTTGCAGTCGGAGCTGTTCATGTAGGGATGAAAATGAGAAATTAGAAAACATTAGGGGTCGAGTTGAGAAAAGAAAAGAAAAAGGCAAGAATGATAGAAAGTGGAGGGGGAATGGAGTAAAATGGATGCGTTTTTGGGATTTCATTTTGGTCCCCTCTTCTTTTGTAAAATATCAACTTGTCCCCTTTTCTTTTTCATAATACTAAAAGAACAAAATGTGGAACAAAAAAGATTCATATTCTCTTTCTTTTTTTCCAGTCTTTTCCTTTCGGATTTTCTTTTTCCAGGTTTTTGGGTACCCTCACACACCGACACACCTGACCTTGGCGCAATTTCACCCCCACTGCTAAAGTATTACAGTAAAAAAAAAGACCATATTATAATATTAATATAGTAAAATATGTATTGGACCAATGAATGAGAACTGAGAAGAGGCCCTTTAATGGAAACTGGAGACAGAAGAAGATCACGGGATAAGACCCGATATGGACATGCTAACGTGCGCCTTCACATGCGCATTACGCATAAGGACAATCTTACATTTCACCCGTTGTGCCGTCGACATCTGCTTCCATTTTTTATCTTTTATGATTTCGGCCACTATTTAATTTTTTTTAATACACTATGATTTTAAAATAATAAACTGTTTTCGATATATTTAAACCTATGGCCCCTCTTTTTTATGTCCTTTTGTATATTTTAATGGTAAATATTTTACCATTTGACATGATAAACACTTTACTATTTCAGTTAGGCAATAAGCATGATGTGATGCCTTTTTTTATCTCTTAAAATGATAATTTTGACCTAACTTCGTTTATTTAATTATTATTTTTGAAAATTATTTTTAAGAATAATTTTTAAAAACATAAAAAATATCATTTTAGTGTTTGTATTTTTCTAGGAATAAAAAAATAATAATAACCAAATGTGTTATTCCTATTTTCATTATTCTTCTTATTTTTAAAAACAAAAAGTAATTTTAAAAAATTAGAAACCAAACCAGTTCCGATCATATTTTACTATTTTTTTTTTGTATTTTTAAAATAAAAAAATATAGTTTTTAAAAACTGAAATTAGGCTCATAATTTCATAACCCAAAATCCTCCCATCAAAACATAATTTTTATATAAAAATAAAATTTATCTTACAAAATCATCTAAAATAATTTTTATTATCAAAATATTTATTCAGGAGATGTCAGAATTAAAAAGAAAGAGAGAGAGAGAGACAAAAGACAGTCCGAAGAGGTGGAGAATTGAATGTAGCATGGATCACGCCATTGGTGTGGGGTTGAAATTCTAAAATGCGCCGAGGGAGCGGGGGTGTAAAAGAGTGCCAAATGATCCACTGGGGGAGGAGACAGTCGAGGGATCAGGTGGGACCGCAACACCAATAATAAAAAGGAAACCGAAAAACGTACGGAAAGGGTTTTTAAATGGGAGTGTTTATCATTGTTTTAAAAATCGGATCAAATTGATAGATTCGAACTCGTTGATTAATGACATTTTCGATTTTGATTTAATTGTAGTTCGATTATTGATGCAATCCTTAAATCGATAATTTTTATACGGTCTGAACACCTTCACATGGTCCCAATGGCCCCATCCCCATCCCCTCCCATCATCATCATCATCATCATCGTCGTCGCGTCGTCGACTCGTCCCTATGCGCTGTCTGCCATGTGCCTCTTCCCTTCCCCCACTTTCATATCTCCATCCATCCATCCATCCATCCATCCATCCGTCATCCACCCATGTCCCCATTACGTCTCATTTACCAATCAATGTCTTCCACCCATGTCCTTCTCATGGGACATGGACATGGACATGATACGTCGTTTATGATGAAATAAGTTAAATAACCCATCCCACAATCCCAGGCACAATTATGGATCATCCACCCTCAACCCCCGTCCTCCCACTCCTTTTTACAAAAAATTTAAAAAAATTGTTTTTCTTTTATAGAAGAGGGTCCCAATGAATGATCTCGGTATCCCCATTACCAAGATCCACCATCATATCACATCCATCCCCTCTACACTCATATGCGACTCAATTGCCTCTTTGCTTTTCAATCATTTTCTTTCACCTTTATTTCTCATCTCGTGTTTCTTTTTTTCTTTTTTTTTTTATATTATTTGAGTGAGCATTGACCAATGAGGGTTTTTTTTTTTTTGATAAAACCAATGAGGGTTTAAACCACGTCAAACAAACCAAACCAAACAAAACCACTTGAATCATGCATGAAAATTGATATATTGTATGGTCTTGGGTGTGGCTCTTGTTATCAATTAATTAATATTCTTAGTTATGGTGGTAGTTTTGAAAATATATTTGCTAGATTTTATTTCAAACCGAATTTTTGGTGGCATTTATAAGAAAGTCAGGAACCATTTTCTGCAATATATTTTGACTTTTCAGATGAAGAATTATGATTTCATAAAGGATATATTGACCTACACTTGCGACCCATGACCCATTCATTGCAAAATGTTTAAGGCCAATATAATGATTAACCCATATGATCAAACAGATCCCAACAGTGAAATTTTTGGTAAAACTACAATCCATTTGTTTAAAAAAAAACGTAAATAATTGAAAGCATAAAAGGAGAAGGGTGAAGCTTGGGGGGTTCATGGTTCATGGTTCATAGTTCATGGTTCAAGGTTCATAAGTGATGGGGGTGGGGGGCTTTTCAATAAAATGCAACAAGACATCGCAAACAATTGAGTTGAGTGGGGATTCATTCATTCATGAACAGAACAGACAGAAATAATGCAATATGAAAACTAATCTCATCTATCTTTAACAGATGATGATTGATACCCACACGTATAATTAATTGATAATATCAGCCGTCCTTGTTTGAAATGAAATAAATTGCGTTGGGGGGAGGGAGGTGGGTCAAGAAATGAGGTTGGGGTGGGGCCCACAAATGGCTTTAAACAAGAGATATGGAATAGTGGGTGGAGTGGAGTGGGGTGGGGAGAAGGGGGAAAAGGGGAAAAGAGTTGAAAACAAAAGGGCCGTGCCGTATAGGCAACTGTGGGCTCAAATCAATGAATGGTATCAACCTCTTTCCCCCAACATTTTTAATGTGCCACTTTTCACATCATGCCCCTCTAATTATTGTTTCAATGACCCAACTTATCTTCCACCCAACTCACATTACCTCATACATGTTTTGTTTTGTTTTTTTTTTGTGTGTGTGTTTTGATTAAAAGAACTTTGAAAAATGAATTTCAAAATTCATCAATTTTTTTACCTTATTTTTATAAAAATACCTTTGGTATTTTTTTGTAAATATAATATTTTCTTTCATGAGAAACATATAAATACAAAAAATGGCAAATGATATTTTTGTCCAAAAAGATTTATTCTTCAAAAAGAAATAAAAATAAAAATGAAAAGAGTTAGATTTATAAAATTTGAGTTATTTCAGGTTTTCTAATCAACTATTTCTTTTTCTTTCTTTTTTTGATATGGGTGTTTATTTATTTATTAGTCTTATTATTTTTATAATTATGGATGTCTTAGCCACCTTGTTTTCTCCTTAACTAATCATATGGGTATTGGTAAAAGATTTGTTTTGAAACCCCAACTTCATTTTCACTAAACTTTCTCTTATAGTCACCCATATTCCTTAAACAAAAAGAAGGCGATTTTGGCCATTCTCAACTCAAATCAAGATATACACCTTTTATATCATCATATATTTTTAATAAAGTTTCAAGTATTTCTCATGTATCTACGTTTATTTTGCTTTTCGCGACATTTCGTCTCTTTTATTGGCAACGATTGATTTAATTTCATACGCTCTCATATTACATGAATGATTTAATAAATAAAATATATTCAATCGATAGAGACAAAATTGACATGACACACATATTACGTAAATTGAAGAGATTATTATAGCTTATTATAAGATATCAAATTTGTAGCGCTTGAAATTACTTATCATATCAACCCAAAGGTTATTTCATACTTTATGACATAAGTTATCGATATTTTATTAGTTTAAATTAATAAAATTATTATTTAAAAAAAAAAAAAACTACTAATCATATAGGTCCTGAAGCTAAAATTAATAACCGAATAAACCCTTCAATAACTTTAAAGAAACTTAAATCAATGACCAGACCCAAGATTAAACCATTTATTTTTCTAATACTGATTTGGATGTGGAAAGTGTGCCCTTTTCAGGGCATAAACATCATCGGTACTCTTTGGATGGGTTTTTGTTTAAGTGTAAAGGGCATGGTGAATTGGGTACATATGAGGTGCTTAAAAGTGTATGGGCATCTTAAGAAAATTCCCACAAGAGAATAAATGTTTTAAATCTATCTTTCAAAAGAAAAGAAAAAAGAAAAAAGAAAAAAGAAAAAAAGATAGGACAATTGAGTTGTGCTCCTTAAAAGCTATTGGGCAAGGGTGAGTCAGATATGATGTTAATAAGGTAGGTGTTTTTGTGGAAGAGACAAAGAATCATGAAAAAAATTACAACAACAAACAGCAGCCCATGGCCCACTGACCCCACACTCAAGTTGTGTGTACTTGTTATTCAAAGGAAGGATAATGCTTAGCTTCCATAATGATGAAGCAGCAGCAGCATTCATTCTTCCTTTTTTTGTGGGCATCTCTGATCTCTCTAACACCTAATGTGAAGTTTGTCGTAGATCATATCTGAATGGGTCGTGGGTACAGGACACCTCCAAATATTAAATTATTAATTATTAAAAAAAAGAAAAAATTAAAGAAAAAAGAAAATGGGTATGGAATTGACCTGGTACAGCTCCAAAAGACAAGTGGGTTAATGGTTATGGCAAAAAAAGCTTTTGGGATGACAGAGATGGATGGGTGAAGATTTTGGTTAAGGGGTCTACTTCAGATTCCACCACTCACATGCATATAACCAAGAAACAACAACTCAACCCCAAGTACGTGTACGGCATTGTTTTACACATTATTGAGCGATTCCTTTTCTTTTTTATTTATTTTTTTTGTTTCAACTGATTGCTCGGAGAATAATTCTAAAAAAATACATAAAAAAAATAATATAAAATACATGATTTAAATATCTAGTTATTATTATCTCAGTAAATTATAGATACTACCTTAATATTAAATCGTTATGATCAGTGATGGTCCCAGACAAAAAAAAAGTCGACCATAAATACATTTAGACGAGGTATTATAGTATAATGGCTGGGCAACTTTTCTTTAAACTAGAGGTGAATGGCTTAACTCTCACTATAAGCTATAATTATTTGCCCCCCTTAGCCTTAGGTAGGTTTCTCACTGATTATAATAGTACTTAGGATATTAAAATAATATTGACATTTTATTAGGATTGTATTTAGGTACTATAATATCTAAAACATGATTATATTTGAAAAAATCATGCTAAACTTGTATTTTACATTATTTATAAATTTTTTACAATTATTTTCAAATGGGCTGAAACATAAATGTTTCCATGTTCATTTCTTATTTTACATATACATTTTTTATTTTTCCCTACAAAACTTGAGAATTACAGGAAGCAGGAAGAGGCTCAGGCTCCTTACACAGAGACAGAGCTCCTGCTTTCAAGTTTCAACAACATCATCTTTATCTGACTCATGCTCCCCTTGAATTAGACGTAAAATCCTGAATATGACCAACAAACCCCTGTTTCCATTCATGGAATCCTCAGATTTTTATAAGTCTTTTTTTTTTTTTTTTTTTTTGGGGTTTCGTGGTAGATATTTGTTATAAAAATTAATCAAATAATCTCTTGCTGTTGGAACCTAAACATTGACCCTGCCACCACTTCCACTTTTGTAAATGTTCAAACTTGTCGAAAAATAGTTCTTCCATAGTTGATTTGCCGCCACCAGTTTCTCGCTATGTCAAATTCAAAGTTCTCACGGAGTTGACTTTATGTTAAAAATTAAGAGAAAAAAAAAGGGATTTATTGCAAGTAGTAGTAGGTTAGCCTTTAGACTCAGCCCAGAAATTTCACAACCGATTTCAAGGAAATACAGGTCATTCTTATCAGACGAACCTTTCTACCTCGTGCGATTTTCATCAAATTTATATATTACATTTATTTTCTATTCAGATTTATAATCTCTTTCAAATCGATAACCAAGCTTTTATCTGCTTTTGATTTTTCCTGAAAAGATTTTCACGCAAATCTGCATGCTTTTTCCTTTATTTGTAGATTTCATTACGCCATCGCACACATATCACAATGCGCCTCTATTTCAGACATTTTTATTAAGGTCATTGATCATATCACACAGGTTTATAATTATATGCTAGATCTATACCCTCCTACTTTGTCCCTGTTAATTCTCTTTCCGTTTTGAAGCCATCTCTAGCTAGGAAACATTAAAAAAGAACATTTGTGACGTTATGCTATGACGGACTTTAGCCATTAATTCAAGCCTAACTTTTTTAACGTTGTGCTATAAAGGATTTCAATCATTAAACAGAATTATGATGGAAATTCTTACCCCTTTGTTCACTCCTCTCTCAAGTGCACTATCGTGATTTGAAAGAGACAGAACACATGAGTCCTAATCAACTTTTTTCTTTGTTTTACAATGGTTAAAAGTAAATACACTTTCATCTTCGATTTTAAATTCACAAGCATGTAAATCTTTAACATTTCGTATGAGAGCTTTTGTATGACCTCTGCCTTACAAATCAAAAACTTTTTTTTTCTTAAATTTCAAAATTTCCATATTTTCATTTTTTTTTATATGGAAATTCTGAATAAAATATCTTTTCCTTTTTATTGTGTACATTGGATGCATTGAACATGAACCATGTGTTTTGGTTATATGATATTCAAAATATATGTTTTCCATTCTTGTGATAGTTTGGATTAGGAATCTTTTTTTTTTGGTTTTAAGAAGAATTTTTTTTTTCTTTTTGGCCGGCGACAGCCTGTTAATAGGGTTAGGTGTGACCTCTTTCCAGTGGTGGTTCTGCCTGCTGCCATGTTTGGCCTGGCTATGTGGACTTTTGTACGTACCCTGTTTGGCCCTAAAAATTAAAATTAACATATATGGGTTTTGAACCTTCGCCCTTTCACCTAATCTACTCCCACCTACCCCTAGGCAACAATCATAATTGTTCTTTATTTTAACGCTGGTTTATTTTACACATATATGCCAGGGTTAAAAATGTCTTATATTGCATATGAGACATTAAGTGAATAATTTTTTTTATTTTTTAAGTTGCTATATGTTAGGTGATCAATAATTTTCATCGATTAATGGTAGCCACAGCATGTTGACTAATTTTATATTGAGGTTGATCACTCTATAACATAATTATAATTAATTTTGAAAAATATATGGTTAAATATTCTGATTAATCAAGAAAAAATATTGGATTATAATTCTCAATCTACCCATAAGAACTTGAGAATATGAACATAATCCAATAGTTTTATCATAAGAGATAACATGCTTAAACCTAATTGCATGGGACTTTAGCCTCCACATGCAAGTCTTTTACCTCTAGGTTCTTCCCTAAATTTTGGACAAATATATTTATTTGAGTAGGACTTAAACCCACAAGCAAGTCCTATGTCTATATATTAGTCTTTGCGTGTGTTCCATTGGTTCACATACATTAAGTTTATAACCTCAAAACATTAATTATTATATTTTCTTACTTTGCAGTTACTCAATTTGCAAACTACTCCGATATTAAGTTGGAAATTCCAGAGCTTAAGGGAAATGACTATTAGGGAGAGAGAGAGAGAGAGAGAGAGAGAGAGAGAAATTTTACTCCATTTAGTACAGATTGACTTTGATCTATGCTATGCGAAGGACGAGCCACCGCCTATCACATCGATCACTTTCTCAGATGCTGAGACTTTACTTAGACAATGGGAGAGGTCCAATTGCCTCTCCATTATGTTCATAAAGACACACATATTTGGTGGCATATGAAGTAAAAGGTGATAGATGAACAGTTTGTTAAATCTGATAAATCCCTTCCTAGAACTTTGATAATTCTGTTCTTGTGCCTAAGGCTCATTGGAATTAGAAGAATGCATGATCATATCATGCGCATGATGGACATTTCAACTCAATTGAAGTCTTTGAAAGTATCCATGTCTGAGTCATTCCTTGTTCACTACATCTTGTGCACATTACCCTCTCAATATAGTCCATTCAAGATCTCCTAGAACACACACAAGGATAAATGGTCAATTAACGAACTCTTGACCGTGTGTGTATAAGAGGAGGAGCAACTACTCATGGAACAAAGGGAGAAAGTGCTTTTCACTATTCCTGGTAATCAAAGGAAGAATAAGCCTAAGAACAAGGGAAAGGGCAAGGTCCAACCCAAGACAGACATAAGGAAGGAATCCACATGTTTCTTCCATAAAAAGAAAGGACACATGAAGAAGGACTGCATGAAGCACAAAGTCTGGCTTGAAAAAAAAGGTATTTCATTTTCTTTCATATGTTATGAATCAAATTTTATAAATGTTAATCATAAAACTTGGTGAATTGGCTTTGGTTCAACAATCCATGTTTCAAATACCTTGCAGGGTATGCAAAATCTCAGGAAACCAATGGGTTGTGAGCAGTACATTCATTCAGGAGGGAGGTCAAGCTCACATGTGGAAGCTATTGGCACTTGCAATTTAGAGTTGTCAAGTGACTTTATTTTGCAATTGGATCTTATTTTCATCATATTATAAAAATAATTTTGGATCGCATAGCATAAATCAAAGTCAACATATATATATATATATAAATATGTTATTCTACTTTTTTCACACTACAGGAAAATTGAATTTTAGTGATAAAATCTTTTGTGACTAAAACTTTGAATTTCGTTTGCATAAATACATATAAACAGGAATGTGCTAGCACAAGAGTTGAGTTTCTTAAAACCATACCCGTCTCTCTATCAAAAGAATGACCATAACGAGGAGATCTCTTGTATTTAAGTACTAATTTAAGCCTAATACTTGATTTCCAACTCATTCTAAGTGTGCGACCATGTAAGTCTACATATTGTTGATAGCGGACACAAAACCTATTTCGAGCCCATAAATCACAAGCAGTCTCTAGTAAGACATGGTGACTTTTCAAATTATGTGTATGTTTATCATCTGACATAACCTAATCCATAATGAATGTCATAATTTTTTTATCACACGATATCTTAATTGAACACAAGACATAGATTAAGTCATCATTGTAAAGTTCAATCATATAATTTCTTGACCTCAAAGTAGACTAACAAGACATATGACATTATTAACTTTTATTAATTCATATGACCATGACCATGTATTTTTCAGTCTCACATGTCGAGGAACCCACAGATATATCTCCAAAAAGAAGGACAAATTCATTCTCATCAACTCATATCTCTCCGCATGCTTCATTATATCCAATTAAAGTCCGTATTACCACCCTATTATAAATGATGTTGAACTCTGTCAAAATATAGAATTCTTCATGTAGGGGGGACCTATGGTGATTTCATGTCTGAGGACAAAAAGGAAAACATCACCATGATGAGAATTACTTATGACATGCAATCCATGTGGTATTCTCATAGTGGTTCAGTTCAATATAGTGTTCACGAACATATACCTGTGAGTTAGCTTGATATCACATATCTATGATTAGTAGAACATGATCATCAGTCATAATCCATATTAGTCTTAATTCATTATTATTCCACCTATAATGAGTGACTATGGACAGTTTAAAATAGAATTTTATGCAGGGTTCAAAAAATCGGCTGAGTCCGATATGACTTGGCCGATTTGTAACCACCTCGGGCATGACCGCGTCAATACCGTGACCATATACGATACCATTGAGCGAATCAATAAAAAAATCGGGATGACTTGGCCGAGTTACTGAGATAACTCGGTCGACTCAATAAAAAATGGTTGAGAATGAGAGAATCTCAGTATGGGGTTTCAAAGAACAAAAAAAAAAAAGGCTAAGAAAGAGAGAATCTTAGTACGGGATTTAAAAAATTCAGGGATTCCTCTGAACTGTTGGGACTTTGGAATCCACAAAACCCATAATTGAATGAAAAGTGTGTCCCACATCGAATAGAAACAAGATGGAAGATGGGTTTAAATAGTTGAGCCTCTCAAATGGGTTTGGGCCAAAGGGCACCCACTTTGTGGAAGGGAGAGGGACCTCACCTTATTGATCGGTTTACACACAGCCTTGCGCAGCAGCCCGTATTTGTCAAATCAGCAGTAGGTTCGGTTTAAAGTCCACCCTCTATCGGTTTATATTTTTCGAACATACAAGTTGTTTAGATCTTTTTTTTTTTTGGTCCTAAATTGGACGTTGGAGAAATGAGATAAAGAAAAAGTTGTTTGTTGTGGATCGTGGAATCGTCGACTTCGATGTCGCAATATGTGTCGCCAGCCTGGTCACGGGAAAATCACTCTCTATAAAAATCTATAGTCAGTGAGCGGCTAAGGAGTTATGGGATAGTCTGGACAAGTCTGAAAACCGAAAATGCGGTGAAGAAATTCATTGTCGGTAAATTTTGGACTTCAAGATGGTTGATTCAAAATAATAGTCTTAAGTCGAGGTTGAGAGCTTCAAGTGGTTATGCATGATATTCATCTTTGGAAGGAATGACTCTAAATGAGACATTTCAAGTCATTTGCATTCATTGAAAAGCGCCACCATCTGGAGGATTTAAAATTATCTCAGCCTTGAGAAGGAGTTGTCGCCAGAGAGCAGTTGTTTGGTTGAGGATTGAGGGAGGCGATAGGTTGTCGAGAAGAGTTGGGGAAGAATGCAGAAGTTTGAAGGCGATGTTGAAGGATCGGCCGTGAGAAGAGGAAAATGTCTAAGCGAGTCTGAGAGGATTAATGAGACGGCTGGAAAGTTGGTTGGCAAGTGCTTCAGAAGCGTGGCAAGTCACGGACATCAGGCAAAGACTCAGACGAAAAACGAAGCGCGAGGCTAATGTGGTGGAAAAGATCTCGATGGTGTGTGATATCAATCGACTACTATGATATAGGAGTGTAATATGGCGAGAAACCCCGAGGAGTGGTGGATTGATACTAGAGCAACTCATCACATCGTACCAAACGGTCCCGATGTTTTCATCACATCAGAGTAGGGTGATGAAAACTTTATATGGGTAATTCATCGACCTCTGGGTTGAAGGTGTAGGAAAGATTATACAAAAATGACATACGGAAAGATTGTGACACTAGTGTGTTACGCATGTGCGGATGTTTGCAAGAATTTAGTGTCGGGATCTCTCATATGAGAATAGCTTGAGTTGGTTTGTATCGAAATGAGTTTGTCTTTCTCGAAAAATGAGATGTATGTAGGAAAGGGTTATCGAGTGATGGTTTGTTGTTTGAATGTAATGGCTTTATTGTAACGAGGATGATTTGAATAAAGTTGCTTCTTCTTATGTGCTTGAGTCTTCTAACGATTGGCGTGTAGACTAGGACACGTTATTATAAGTCGATAAAGGAATTAATGAATATGGAATTTGTTCTTTGAATTTTGGTATCCAGTGAAATGCCAAGTGTGTGTTGAATCTAAAATTTTCTAAGCCCCATTTCCACTCTGTAGATAATGGGAGTTTCGAGCGTTTAGATTTGTCTGCGGATATATGCGATATGAAGTAATCTTATTCGAGGTGGTAATAAGTATTTTATTACTTTTATAGATGGCTATTCGTGGTATTGTTATGTTTATTCTTAGTAAGCAAGATAAAAGTTTGTGAATGCTTTTAAAACTTATAAGTAGAAGTTGAAGCTCGAGTTGAACAAAATTAAAATCATAAGGAGTGACAAGGAGGTAGATATAATTTCCGTTCAAGGAAATTTGTCTGCAGGGATTGGTATCATTCACCAAATAACTCTTATACACGTGATCTAATGGAGTGGTGGAAATGAAAAATTGGTCTTTAAAGGCTTGATGAATGATGCATTGTTGAGATAGTTAGGTTTACCACGAGAATTTGTGGGGGAAAATTTGTTTTGACGAATTTTATTTAAATAGAGTACCCGGAAGACCATGACAAACTCCCTATGAGAAATGGAAATGTAGAATGCCTAACTTGAATTATCTCAAAGTGTGGGGGTGTTTGGTTAAGGTTGCAGTTCCTAAGCCTAAAAAGGTTAAGGTAGGACCAAAGACTGTTGACTGTGTTTTTATCGGATATGCTCAGAATAGCGTGCATATGTCGTTTCTTGTTCCTGGTCAGAGATCGGATATACATGTTATCTGATCATTGAATCAAGGACGCTTGTTCTTTGAAAATATATTTAAGTATAACATAGTACTATGAGATTAATTGATAATAATAAAGTGCCGAGATCTTACATATCTAGAAGTGATCGATGGAGGATGAACTGGGCGTAGTAAAAGACAAAGGACTTCCGCGTCTTTTGGACGTTTCATAACGCGTGTCACGATTGGAGAATGAGCCTCGGACGTTGAAAAAATTTGTGACTTAGCGGAAGCCCCGGGTCACGGGGAAAGAAGCTATCAATAGTGAAGTTGAGTCCATCTTGTCGAATCATACATGGGAAATTGGTTGACCTTCCTCAAGTAATAAGCCACTGATGTAAGTGGATTTTCAGAGGAAAATGGCGGATGGTGCTATTGATAAATATAAGGCTAGGCTTTTAGTAAAAGGATACAAGCAACGAGAAGGTCTTGATTATTTTGATACTTATTCACCTGTTACTATAATTACATCTATAAGGATGCTAATTGCTATAGCAGCAGTGTATAAGCTTGAAATCCATCAAATGGTGTGAAAACGGCCTTCTTAAACGGAGATTTGGAAGAGAAAGAGAAATATCTGTTGAGTGCTTGAAGGGTTCATTTGTTAGGGATAAGAGCAAAAAGTATGTCGACATCAAGTCGCTCTGTAAGTTGAAACAAGCACCAAAACAATGGCATGCTAAATTCGTGAGGTCATGTTGTCGAATGGTTTCCAAAGATTAATGAGTGCGATAAATGTATATGTTAAGCAAACTCAAATTGCTTTGCCATTTTATGTCTATATGTGGAGCTGATATGCTTATAGCAGAGCCCCGGTGATGGTGAGGCCCATTAAGAAAATCAAATGCTTGCTTGCAAGTAAATTTGATATGAAAGATATGGGGGTCGCTGATGTTATTTTAGGAATTAAAATCCATAAGACATCTAGAGGATTAGCTCAATCACAATCCCACTATATTGAAACGATTCTCGGAAAGTGCAAGAATCTAGATATTGTACCAGTAAAGACTCCGATAGATGTTAATTTACATCTTTATAAGAATGCGGGTGAAAGCAAGAACTGAAAATGAGTATGCTGAGTATACTAGAGCGGGTTTAATGTATGTCATGGTATGCTAGTAGGACATAGTTGTGCGAGTTAGCAAGGCTAAAGTCGATTCTGGTTAGTCGAATGAAAATCATTGAAAAGCTATGAAATGTTTATTGGGATACTTAAGGCATACTCAAGATTATGCTTTGCATTACACAGAATATCCGGCAGTACTTGAAGGATATTGTGATGCAAATTGGATAACCGGCACTAAAGACACAAAATCAACAAGTGGATATGTATTCACACTTAGTGGGGCGGTAGTGTCTTGGAAATCATCCAAACAAACTTGTATTGCTAGATCCACTATAGAATAAGAATTTATTGCTTGGATAAGTAGGTGGCCAGAGTGGCTTGAAATTTCTTGGAAGATATTCTTAAGTGCTTTAAACCGGTGCCGTGTATGTATACGTGTGATGGTCGGCGATAGGAAGGAAGCGAGGAATGTCATGGCATAACTTGGTAAGTCTCGGCATACGTCGAAGACATGGCCTTGATAAGACAACTTCTTTCTAGTGGAATTATCACAGTTGACTATGTGAAGTCAAAAGATAATATTAACGGATCCAGGTGACAAAAGGCCTAAGCCCCAGGATGGTTGCCAAAAAACATCGAGGGAATGGGTTTTAAGACCTCTAAGCGAGTCATCATAGCGGACACCCCCTACCTAGTTAGTGGAGATCCCGAGATCTAGGTTGAAGGGACTGACTAGTTGAAACGATTGTAAAAATCTTGTCAATTTGTTTTACCATTCCGGATAAAGACGTATTAATATGTGAAGGTTAAATAAAGCTTTTGCCAATGATTATGAAACTATATGTTCGGATCACCTATGTGAGTGTAGTGAGGGCAGCTTACGTGAGAATTGAAAGGTCGAGATTATAAAACACTCGTAGGCAGGGCGGTGTTCGTGGCCAAAAAGCGAGCAGCCCAGAGTGAGAGAAGCAAATTTTGTTCAAGAAAGCGGTTGTGCTTGATTTCTATTGTCTGGAAGCACACACGAAGGTCGACAGTTCAGATATCAAGTGCTTGATTGACGGAAGTAAGCGATGGGTTTCAGCAGGAAAGTTCAAAGTCTCGAGACTTCTTATCCGTCTAGCGTTTTTCTCATGGAATGTCACACTTTGCATCTCATGCATACGGAGGAGTATTGATATCACGACTTTTCGTTCGTGTAGGGGATTGTTGGGACTTTGGAATCCCACCGAGCCCGTAATTGAATGAAAAGTGGTAATCCATCGAATAGAAACAATATGGGAGATGAGTTTAAATAGTTGAGTCTCTCAAATGGGTTTTTTTGAGCCCAAGGGCACCCCACTTTTAATGGAAGGGGAGAGGACTACCTTGGCCCCAGGTGAGTTACCCGCGCGCCGCGGTAGGTCCGATTCGGGTCAAAAACGCTATCGGTTTACATTTTTGGTGAACCGTTGTTTAGATTTTTTTTTAACGAAATTCTCATTCACTTTATCATCATTATCATTATGACAAACAATTGAGTTAGTCAGTCTCATTTTATAAGCCGGAGCGAGGTGGATTACATCTGAGGCGATTGTCCACTATCCTCGTCTTGATTGAGGGCGGAGTGCGTCTTAAGGACAGCGTTGACTACGTTGGGCTTGGATCAACGATACGATTGTTTGTTTGTCACTGTGCTTCGGAGTTTGTTTCCTTGACATTTTAGTCTAGTATACGAACATCACCGACTACATGAACTTTGAAAAGGCAAAACACAATCACAAGATTCACAACCTGTGAACTAGAGATGAGGGATTTCAAATCACAATCACAACCACAACCCGTGAATCAAAGATTTGTGAATGTCAAGAAGTAATGAAGAAGATGAGAAAACATAACATACTTACCTAATGTCTATAAAATGGAACAATGAGCTGGTGCTGATCGAACCACCGCCTTGAAAGTCTAACCATCACCACAAACAATCTTCGTGGAGAAGACGATCGATTCCACTGCGTTGGTGTGGTGTTGATCACATCGCCTTGAATGATATTTGTGGAGAAGACGACTGATTCCATTGCACTGGTGTGGTGCCCATCAGATTCAAATTTGAGAGTAGTGATTCATCAAACGAAAGGTGAGAAGACGATCTTCTCGAAGTGGAGATTGGACCCTGCTTTGGAGAAGTCGAGAAGACATCTTCTCGATCAGTCTCTACGGACCGACCCATTAGGTAAGTCTCAACTCTCAAGGAATTTATATTTTATTTAGATTTTATTGATTACTTAAATATTTTAAATAAATACTCTAACAATTTTCTAGAACCAAACACGTCTTAACTTTTTTTTTTTCAAATGCAATAATAATAAATAATAACAAAATGACGATTGAGGCCCGGCAAAAAGGTGGGATGGTTTTAGCTAAATGAATAGAAGTCCAAATGATGAAAAGAAATTCCTAATACATTAAGGATACTAAAGATTGTTTACACGTAACATGTTATGATAATCAAATCAACCTAACTTCCGAAAAAACCCGTCCTTTAAGCACTATTTGATTCAAACTCTGCCACTTCCTCATTTTAAAAATATTATAATTTTTTAAGAATCAAAATTTTAGTTAAACGATTAATAACATGGAGAGGAAGAACCTGCTATTTGTTATCGAAAAGATATTGTAACATTCAGACACTGCTATTGACCAGAACAATTATTTTGTAGTTGTTTTTGCTTGATTTACTTCATGCTTGTTGTTATCTAAATATATATTTAATTTTTAGATATGTAGATATTAATATCTTAGTAAAACATTATCTAAATATTATATAGATATTTTAATTTATAGATATGATCAACATATTGATATACATTATCTTAGTAAAATATTATCTAGACATTATATAGATATTTTTAGATATTCAAAATTCGTATATGTAAATTCAAAAACCCTATTAATATTATAATATTAATATGGTAACATATATTATTATTGATTGATTAATTTATCTCATTGTATTAATATTAAATGAATATGGTAATATATATATTATAAATGATTGATAAATAATTATATGATCTTTTTCTCCTCTATTTCAATCATTTTTATTGAACAAGTAAAAAAATATCTATCTTATTAAAAAATAATATAGATACTTATTAAAATTCATCTTAAATTAACTAAAATAAAATTTTTAATTCACTTAGTCGAAAAATAACAATTATGTAAATTTATTTAAAATAAATTAGTAGAAATTTAATCTTTTTGAAGAATAGTTAGACTAGAAAAATAATTCAATTGTAAGTATTTTTCTTTACTTTTTATACGCTGATCGGGTAGACATTTTTAGGAAATGGTTTCAAAAACATGATATTAGTTTAGGATCGCAAATAGCATTAATTGGAATAGAAGAGCCCCAATGTAAATCTTTTGTGGAAAAAATTATCATGAATGTATAATAAGTTAAAACAACACATTCCATGTCTCAGGCGAAATTGAAAGGATGTCAGTGTCTGCGCATGAAAGTAGTACAAAGCATTAAATTTTATATGCTAATAGCTCGAACAAAAAAATTAAAATGAAAAAAAAAAAAAAAACAACTTATAAGTACTTTAAATGAAGATAATTTCTATGAAATTAATGAGGATGATTCTGATGAAATTGAGGAAGTTGGGATGAATGATTTCGAAAGAAGACAAATGAAACATGCAATGAGAGAAAGTCATCGTTTTTTTGAAGAAGGTAGACAAGAGCTTGGGAGGGGTGGTACTTCCTCACAAAAATTGTGGTGTTGGGATCGAGTAGACTGCGTGCTAGGCTCAGCATAAGAAGGAGTGAACATATCCATAAAGAAGGTGGTGATCTTACATGTTTCCTTAAACAAAATCAATAAAAGTTTGTTTTTATTTGAAGGTCTGAAAGAAAGTGGGTAAAGTCGTTTCTAAAATTTTTTATTTAATGGGGCTGCCTTTCAGTGCAGGCGATATTAGGCCTTCTTATCAATCATGATTGGGTGAGGAAGACGGTTTCAGGGTATCAGGACCTCTAGATGCAAATTGGCAATAGATATTTGGGCGTTGAGGTCGCAAGGAGCTTGAGGTATATATAAACACATTGAAGGTCAAATTACCTATATGAATGAACAATCATGTGTGATGGTTGGAGTTCTAGAACTAGAACGCCTATCATTAATTTCATGGTTTATTGTGATAGAAGCATGATATACTTTTCTTCAATTGACATAACCAACATACCAAAGATGACATATTACATCTTTTCCCTTATGGATAAGATTGTGGAGGAGGTTGGGGAGAAAGCGTTTTCTGTGTCCTTTGATAATGAGCGAGTTTTAAAGTAGGCAGTATGTTGTTAATGGAGAAGTAAGCGTTGTTTTAGTATCTTGTACGGCGGAATTGTGATTTAATGCTTGAAGATATTGGAAGCATAAAGCAAATTAAGGAGACTTTAGATCAGCGAAGATCTAGCTTTATTTATAATAGCTTAAAAGTAGTTGATTTGATGAAGTATTGTAATGATAGAAGTCTCTTAGCGTACCAGAATAACTTGGGTTGCCCTTTGAATTCATTTAAACTGAGTGCTTGCATATTTATGAGGAATTGATTTGAAAATGATGTGCATAACAAATGAGTGGTGTGAGTTCAACAAAGATCGGAGTAGAAGGAGTTTAAGAGATAAGGTATCCAACCTTATCTTAATTGATCAATTTTGAAAGAAGGCAAAGGAAGTCCAAACCATCATGGAATCTTTGGTGAAAGTTTTGAAATTGGTTTATCAAAATAAGAAGCTCACGCTATCAATCATTTATAAATCAATGGATAGAGATAAACTGACTATAACGACATCAGTGAAAAATTGGGAAGTCATTGATAAAAGGTGGTCAAATCAATTGCATAGAAATGCATGCTGCGGGTAATTAAAAAAAATCCTTATATAGTTATTATTATTTTTTCAAATGCAAAGTATTATAAACTAATAATTTTTTTACTTATGACAACATATTTTTTAAATCCAATGTTTCAATATTCAAAGCAATTATCCAACCATCCATAAATTAAAATTGGACTAAATAAAGTTATCAAGAGACTTTGAGCCGCATTTTCGATAAAGTTGTGTGCTGAACAAGTTGCATATCAATAACTTCATGATATTTATATAATATATTATGTCTTTTTAATGTGCATTAATAAAGTAAATAACATTTTACAATGCAGTGAAATTATTTGTTAAAGGTCAAGTATACTCAAGTTGCACTAACTAGAAGCAATAAACTGGCCCATTCCAAGTAGACTCATTAGATTTATTTCTTTATAAATAAGAATCACTATCATTTTCTCATTAAATATACATCGATGTCTGATATGTTTTTTTTTTAATAATAGTTTAATGGTACAATTATAAATGATTTAAGCGTCCACATCTTCAAAAGCATTGGTTGCCAAAGCCTTAAGCCAAACATACCTACAGGCTATGAAGAAATTGACACATGATCATTGATTCACACAAAGTTTGAAAGAACCATTTGACAATGAAAAAGTTGCATAACTTAGTCTATGTCCAATACAATATGTGACTTTGGGTTAAGAATTTAATGTAACAACGAAGCGATGAAGATTTGTACAATCCAATTGACTTGGATCATATTTTTAATGATGATAATATATTAGATGAGTGGATACGAGAATGAGAAGAACCTACTTTATCATCTGATAATTTGGATTTGTTGGATCAAGATCGTCCCTCTGAAGAAGGTAGAGAAGAAGCTCGTGAAGATGATGGTGGCACAAGTTACAGGGTTAGTAGGCGTGCAAGCAGTATTGCTTAAGGAAGAGACATTGGTTCTTCTCATAAAGGTAAGTCTCCTTGAATAATTTCTTCAAGTTCTAGTAGTGATGATGGTGACGATAAATTCAATAGAGGGGGTAGCAACATTGATGGGGGCAATGAAGATAGTGAAGACACTAGTGGGGACAATGGAGCAGGTGGTGGAATTGGAGCAAGTGGTACTATTGATGGTGGTTATGTTAATCAAGTTTATCATGGCATGTCGTGGGCACAACGAGATGAAAATGATTATGCCACAAAAGATGCAGATCATGGATATAGACCAGACATATGGGAACAACGAAAACACTTGGAAAGACTAACTACTGTTCCTAGTGATGATGACTATTCCAATGGGCATAATTACAGATTCAACTATCACCAGATTGATGAACACTTCCAAACATTGACTCTAGGATCAAGACCTCAGTTCAGGGGAGTAAGAGATGGATCTTATCATAACTTTGGAGATAGTGATAATTCTTGCAATGCTTTTAGTGGGAATAATTTTTATCAATATTCAGCTACTGGAACATGAGCTAGTGATTTTTATGGATATGATCAATCTTCTGATAGCAACAGCATTACATATCGAGGTTTTGGATACTACCAGTATGATGTTGAGCCCGAACAGCCTCCAAGGTCATATTTTCCTAATTATGGGTCATTAAGTTAATCATCTCAACCAACACATTTAAGTAATGAATAATTTTATTAACCACATTCTCACTATGCAAATTATTGTCCGGATTTGTATGTTCATCGTAGGATTAATGATGATGATGATTTTGAGCCCCCTCGTCATTTAACATGGTATTGACCAATGTATTGGATGACATTTTGTTAAAAAGTTGTTATGTTTGATATACAATAATTTCTTTTGTTAGCATTATCATAAATAACTTATATTGAATGCTTCAATAACTATTTAAATAATGTTAAGTATAAGAAAATTTTGTTTTATTAATTTTCTTAACGCGCTTAATTATATCTATTTTTCCTAATAATTTACATAATTTAATAATATTTTTTAACTTTTTAATTATCTTATTTTACATATACACCGATATTTGACCGATACACCACAACCGATATGTCTCGGGGCTGTCTGAGTCGGTAGCTAATACCACGACTTTGAACCATGATTTCATGTCAACCCTAGATTTCTACTATCAAGTCACAAACTTAATTACCATGAGTGGAATCAACTATTCATATAATATATTATAAAATAAAAACCATAAAATGATAATAAAAATACCTCTTTATTAATAAATGTAAAAAAATAATAACAATTATGCAAGGCACAACACTAACACCCTTCCTATCCCTATTATTATTAATTTCTTCTAATAATTTCTTTTATTACACAAGAGGTGATATAACGTATTTTGGCGTTCCTTCCAAAAAAAATTTCACTTGTAATTTTTTACCTGATAGAAGTTAATCTAAGAAAAGAAGTTGATTGAACTTAGGATTCACTTAGACAAATAAAATAAGACTCTTATTAATATAAGCTTATTTTAACACTACTAAAGTGTTGTATCTCATGCTATAGTTTATGTCACATAATTAAATTAATTTTTTTAAAAATATTTTTCTTCTTTGTACATTATCTTAATTGCCAAACCAATATATAAATTATTATTTATTATTGTTTTCAATCAACTTAAATAATATGTAATTTTTATTTACTATATAGTACATATTTTATTTTCTTATTCTCCTTTATTATCCAAATCTTATTTATGCTACATATCCAAAATTACCAAATTAAAATAAAAGATATATTTATTTTGTATTGTTTATTTTTAACGCTGGCTATTCATTTTATTTTTCATTCTTTCTATAAACAATATATATATATATATATATATATATATATATATATATATATATATATATATAAATCATGAGAGCCCTGATTTTAATGTTTCTAAAGGGGCAATATTTATATGATTAGATGTTGGTCATTACAAATGGTGTAGTTTATCCCCGACCTTGATATGGAGGTTTATTCAGCCCTATAGAAGGTGTTTGTTTATTTGGTCATGAACCATATCGAGAATATTGTGTTTACATGGGTAGATGTGTTTGTTACATCCTATTTTTCTATAGCCTAAACATTTTGGGCCATTAATTTTAAAGAACTGGCCTACTTGTGACTCCAAATCCATGAACCCCTCCCATCCTTATGCCTGCCTTTTTAAAACTTTAAGCACTCTACTATATAAGCTAGACATGACATTGCATCCTATATTAGTTATGTGGAAAAGTTTCTAATCCTGACATTGAATAAGTACGAGTTCAATAGCGAACCCAAAAATTAAAGTTAGGAAGGGCATAAAAAATTTTAGGGTGGAGTTGCAGCACTATGGTTAAGGAACTTATCTCAAAACTATAGGTCATTGGTTTAAACCCCATTAGAAACAATTTTTTTCTCAAAATTTCGAGGGATACCCAAGCCCTAGGCGTGTCGGCCTCACCATGAGTTCCTCTACATTGTATGTGCTTCAATGAGCCACAAATATTATCTAAATTTTCTTCATATTATCTCCAATTTTACTAAAAATAAAAAAAAAAAAAAAATTTATACTATTCCTCACCTTGGATTACACTGCAGTATTATGCTTTCTTCCACTTCGTTTCACTCAAACTGAACCCCGGATCTCTCTCATCCCTATGTCCACCCTAAATTTTTAAACTACGGAATCCAGTAATTTCATTTGTGAAAATCATAATAATTAAAAACCTAATACTAACCAAAAAAAATTCTTCCTATTAAAGAAGTAACTTATTAATATTCTCCTCATAAATTTGAACTTTATGTCTTTGTGTTGAGGATTCAACATCATCTTCATGTAGGGGTTTAGAAGGAGGAGAATCACAATGTTGTCAAAGAGTGGCTGAAGACGAATATTGGATACATTGTTTGATAGGATTAAGATACAAATTACTTGGATAGTAATGTATAGAACTTTAGGATAAAGCAAGGAGATCAGAATGCACACTTGACTTGATTTGATTGTTTGGTATTGATGGAATGGAATCATAACCCCATAAAAGCATATTAAAAATAAGTAAATATTTATTGAGATAACACCCTGTAAAAATGGATTATAATAAATAATACTATACTTTAATTTCAAATATTAAGATTAGAGTTTCATCATATCCTCATTTTCTCTCAACTTTTTTCTTATAGTTATTCATCTTCCTTAAGCAAATAATATTAATTTTTGGTAATTCTAGGCCTGAAATCACTCATTTACACTTTTTTCTATCAATTTATTTTTTTAAAAATGGTTATTCCATATGAATTTGAGTTTTATCTTGTTTTTCATGATTTCGTAGTCTTACTGCAACATTTGGTTTTGTGTTATCTTGTTACGACATTTTGTTTTTCGTCGTCTTGTTGTAACGTTTAATTTGTATGTGAGTTATTCAAACGGTAAAGTATATTCAATCAAACATAGACAACAAATCTTATAATGGTTGTCAATATGTTGTAAAACCGAAGTCATATGTATTCTAGTCACGATAGTATTATCAAATTTATAAGCTTTGAGCCGATTTATTATACTATTAATCCGGGTGTTGTTTCATCCTTTATATATGATTTTTAACAAATTTGTATGTGTTTCTATCAATGTATTACTAGTTTAAATCAATAAAATTATTTTCTTTTAAAAATAAAATCTTAGAGTTTCATAGTATTTATTTTTCATTCTTCAAATCCCAATTTTCTTTTTCAATATTTTTTAAAATAAAATATATTTGAATTCACCATCTTGCCATTTAATTGCTTTCCAATCATTCTCCATTCAACAAAAGCCCTAACTTCTTTCCTTTCCCATCTATCATCTTTCCCCCTCACATCAATTTTTCCCTTATTCAACACATCAAACTTAGATGTCTGTACCTGTAAAGATAAAGAAAAGAACCATGGCATATATGTTGGCATAGATACCACCTTTTGAGGGTTTCCAATCTTGTTCCCTATGACCACTCTTTTTAACATTCTATTTTATTTTTTTAAAAAAAAAATTTAAAAGATATTATTCCCCACTTTTCAGAACATGTATATTTAAAGCAAAGAACTTGAAGTGAAGAAGAAGATAGGATGTGGAGTTTAAGGACTTTTGGGTGGGACTATGGAAATTGAAAAGAAGGGAGAAAGGCATATTAAAAGAAAATGAGAGGGTGGGGAAGGAAAGAGAAATATATAGGTATAAAAAGATAAGATAAGATAAGATAAGAATATTACGGTAAAAAAAAAAAAGAAAAAAAAAGAAGAATATTACAGTCATAAAAGCATTTTCCCTTTTTTTAGGGGGAGGCATTCAAAGGGTTCATCTTACCCTAAATGAAGTCTTAAGGCTCATCGTCATGCTTCTCACGATCTCTCTTTAATCAAGTGGATTGCAATTCAAATCACGTCACCTCTCTTCTAGATATTCTAAAAATTAATTAGTATATAGATCCAATGTTTTAAAAATTGGATTGGTCAAATCGGTTAGTTCATCAATAATCTTTTCGTTTAGATCTATATACCATGAATTGATAACTTTTTGGTTTAGTGATCATTGCATGGATTATCATAAATTTTAAATTAGACTTGAAAATTAAATTTGATACCAAAAGTAAAGTTTTTTCTTTAGTTGGTTGTTCCAATAGTGAAAAGATTAATCTTATTTTTAAATTGTCCTTTTGTTAAAGAGATTTGAAAATTTTTAATCTTATTACTATAAAATGTATGACCTTAAACAGGGTGTATTAGCTACAAGAGACAATTGATTTAAAATATGGAGATTGAAAGGACTTCAAAATAGTTATAGATACTTATAATAAAAAAAGCAAGATGTCTAGTTCAATTATTTTATTAATGCAAGGTATTTGAAGGTTTCTCATAATTTAAATATTTACAATTATTATCATATTTATATCAAAGCAAATAAAACAATGGATGACAATTTCTACTCGTACCGACAATCTGACCCGACCCTATTGGGATGGGTATGTGAAGAGGTTATTCATGTATGGGATGGATTTGGGTAACTTTTCAAAACCTCGAGCTGCTTTTTACAGACGAAAAGATCTCCCTATAAATACTATATTTGCATAACGTTTGTTTTTTTAACGCAAGCTAAATAGTTTCAGCATTTAGTGATTTTAACTTTTTCATAATTTATTATTAAAATTTCAAATTTCTAAAAACATAATTAAAAATCAAAAATATTCGATTAAAAATCATTCAAAAAGCAAACATCCTCGTCTCAATGCGAGGTTAACTATAGTAATCAATACCTAATGTTAAAAAATAATCAACTTAATACTTAATATTATTAAGTATTATTTAACATTAAATTGAAAAAAAGTTTTATTCCGCGTTAACTAAACAAACAAAGGCAACCTTAGTGTTTCTGTATAACCAAATCACCTCACGACGTACAAAAAACGACTTTGCCAAACCCTGGAAGGTCTTCCATTCAATCTGAACCCCAAAGAATGGATCTTGGCACGAATAATCTCCAAATCCAAAGCAGCAACAATGGAGAATAGATTTAGAAAAACAAACGCATGAAAAAAATGAGTGTTGATAATATCCAAGAGGACGAATCGACGGCGAGAGGAAGGAGGAGCGAAGTTATATCCCACTGAATCTCGGCCTCATTCGGGATGCTGCGACTCTCCACCAGGCCAAAGAGAGAGAGAATAGTCTCGAAGTATGAAATCTCTTGCTCTCTGAATCTGATTTTGATAAATGTCGTGACAATTGCTCAGATGGCAATGAGAAATCTCGGCATCGAATCTGTTGGCGGCGGAGACATCGCCTTTGGATCTTTGTGGGGGTTCATCTTTGTCGGAATCTGCTGCTTCCTCGTCCTCTTTGCTGGTATGAATGTCCGGTCTCACCTCTCATATCCCGACCTCGTTGATCTCGAGATCAAGCATGGGAGCGGATCGGATCGGATACTGGATTTTAAGCAATATTCCGTAACGGGGATAGGATGGGGGATCCAGCCCGCCACGGGTTTGGGACGAGATGAGAATTTACTAAGTGGCCCATTGATTTTTTCACTTAATTCTAAATAGAATTTTTTTTAATTTAATGTTAAATAGTACTTAACAGCGTTAAAGTGTTAAATCATTTATATTTTTTAACATTTTATCTTTATTAAAATATTAAGTTATTTGTTTTTTACATACTAAAAATTAACAAATATATTATTTATTTTGTATAATTAAATTAAATAATAATTTTAATAATTCTAAAAAATAATTAATTGATCAAACTTAAATTAAATTAAATAAAAAAATACTAATTCAAATATATATTTCCAAATATATAAAAAAACATGAAAATTTAAGTACATAGATGTTAGTATTTGACATCTCATTTCATACCTTAATTACATAAAAGCTAAAATCACAAACCTTAATTAAATTAAAAACTTAATAATTCAAATGCATATTCATGAAAAACATAAAAATTTAAGAACAAATTTTCAAATATATAAACACATCATGTTTGATACTAATATTTAACATCGCATTCCACACCATGATAAAAGCTAAAACGACAAACATTTGATACTAGTATTTAATATCTCATTTTATTTAATGATAAATTGACATTCATAAGTTAAATAACAAACTAATTGAATGAAGGGTTCATTTACCATCTGGCATGATGCAGCATGAACTCTTGATGGCAGTGTTACAAAAAAGTTACTTGTAGTTCGACGCCAGTTTTGGTTATCGCTATCATTCTCAAATTCATAACGATATGTGTGAAACTGGAAAACAATCTATGACCAGCGAAGCACGTTGAAAGGAGAATTGTGAATGAAACGTCCGTAGTGTTATTTTTGTTTTAGTGTCGAATGGATAGATTAATCATTCTCTTCAATGTTGGGCTTTGGTATGCAACTTTACCAAAACAGAGTTCGATGACGTTTAATTTTCGGTAGTGAGGTTGGATATCACCATCTCTTTCTACAGCTTTACCACCTTCTTACAGAATCAACAATGATAATACATTCGATATGATGTCGCGGGAAACCTCTAGTGTGTGGATATATTTGCATCACTAAATAATATTCCTCTGAAAATGAGATTGTTATATTATCATCTTGTTTAAGTAAATAACGACTAAATAAAATAAATAAATAATATTCACTAATGGGGGCGTGGAAGATAGGTTGTGGTTCACAAATACCGCCAGACTTTGGGATCATAGGTTGTTTCTTTCGGCAACGCTACATAACTACGTTCATATCAAAATGCAAATTGGCGCAATATTTTAAAAACATTCCCTCCCTCCCGCATTACCGATAGCAATTCTTGTTCAAGCTAAGATGAAATAAAACCAATAAGAGTTCCATGTTACCAACAACACTATGACAAATAATTTTAAATATAGATGTTTATTTTATATAAGGAATGTAAAAATAAGTGAAAATAATTACTCATAAAAATATTATACATAAATTTTGTGCTAGCTAACGATTAGAGATACCATTTTGAATATGTTGAATGATGGAGGAGTAAATCATCTCATGAAACTCACCATAGCCACTAAAACCCGATGGAAGTATTTGTAGACCAGTTAGCGCAGAATTATTTGAAATCTATTCTTTGTCAATAGTTTGAAGATTATGACTTTTAGTAATTAAGAATGGTTTATTTTCTCTTCAACGCATAAATGTTTACTATATTAAATACCTTTTTTTCTGAAACATGTTTATAGAAATAAATTAATGTTTTCCATTAGCATTGGTTCATAGCATATACTAGATGGACCTCTAAAACTTCTCAAATAAAGACGAACTTTATAAATGATGGTGGCAAGAAACTTCGTTTTTATCAATGGATGAGTCTCATAAACAACTAAAATAATAACACAACCAAATATTTTTAAAACTCTTGTCCGTTTGATTTATATCTTCATGTTATGATGATGAACAGATATCACGATTAATGTAAGAGGGATTATATAAAACATCTATTAAAAAGGAAACCTTATCTTGACAAAGACAACATAAGCTTAAATTGTTATAACAATGTATAAGGAATAATATCATTGCATTATGGTGTCATCCATATCACACCCATTTTAAAATATATAAACTAATATTAAATGAACTTTCTTACACAAAAATCTTAGAGAACAAGTCTTACAATTAGAAATATTAAAATATAAAAAGTATCCAAAATAGAATGTCAAGAAAATTATCATATTTATAAATATCATGCAAAATATAGTGTATTCACAAATCAAAGTATATTTAAGAATCATTTTAAACTTTGAGTGTCTCATTATCTTGATCACTTTTTCATTTCCACTCACCACTTTATATATTTCTCTTTTAAAAGTACATTATTGCATTATATTATTAATCTGCAGAGTTTTTGACTTTCTTTAAAATCTTCACTTACATTTCACTTCAATGAGATCTATTTAAAATTACTCAATGCATTTATTATTTTACTCATTTCTTCTTGAATTTGCTCTTTTCCTTTCTTTGTTTTTCTTAGACATTATACTTCCTTCATTAGTATTTCTTAGCAATTCTCATGTTTACTCAAACTAGTGGGGAGTTCATGGGCGCCAGTCGTAGAATGTGTTAATGGGTTCCTCAAACCGATATCTCTAAAATTCCTCCATGTTTAGTAGCGTCATAACGAAATTGTTTGTTTGGATAATTCATTAACAAGTTAACAAATTAGTTATTAAGTAACATCTATAAGGCACTTGTTTTAAAGATTCATAAACTTTATAAGAAAACTGCACAAATATTCAAGTCATTTTCTCATTTTAGTGATTTGGATTTAGAGATTTGTAACCATATCCATCTTTGTTCAACATTCTACTCGAATGAGATATTTGTGCTTTCATGTAATCTCCTCATTCTTAAGTTGTTTTTTGAGTGCATGTTTCAAATACTTCTCAATTCTTCACCAATTCGAGACCAAAGTACTGGGCTTTTGCTTCATAGTTTAAAGCCTTGCATATATAACTCTTGAAGACAAAGATCAATAAAATGCTTTCTTCCCAGGGTGTTCAGTTCAATTTACCTTTATTAGTTTTATTTTGACTATCTATATAAAAAAACTAACCAAACATAATTATGTGAGATTGTTTGGTTATCATTCAAATTATAGAAAAGGAAAAATATGGTATTCTGTCACAATAATGAAATAACTCAAATAATATACAATTAATTAATGAATTAAGACATTCCAATTCCACAGATTGTTTGGTTATCATACAGTACAAAGGAAAAAAGATGGTATTGTTCTTACCTACAATGAAAATATTCAAATAAATATCTGAGTCGTTAATGAATTAAAGGCCGATTCTAGATTAACATGATTATTATATTTTATCAATAAATAAATAAACATATATATATATATATATATTATATATATATATATAAAGACTATAAAAAAGTAAAGTTTTGATTTAGCTACCACAAATAATAAGGAATTTAAGTTTGTTTAAAGCGTCCACGAAAATCTCTAGATCGTTAGCTATATTTGCATGGAAATACTCTTTTTAGTAGTTTACGACATATTTAGGGTATTTTGTAAAGCGTAATTTGAATGTTTAGTGATGAAGATCAGAAACAATAGGCAGGGACCGGAAATTTACAAGATTGGATAAAGTGTAAATTATCAAAGAAGGACTTAAAGTCATAGATTAAGCTGAAGGATTTGGATTAAAAAAATGAAGCCAAGGCAAATAGAAAGTTGGAATAAGTCAAGAAATGGGACAAGTGCAAATTATAGCTTGAGCAAAATGGGTTTTATTTAAAAGGCCAAACAGCGATAACAAGTATGGACAAAGTGAGACCAGGTGGGTCTCGAGGAGAACCGTAGAGAAGGAGAAAGAGAAGAGGAGAGAGAGAGGAAGCGGCGATGGGGTGTGATGTATGGGTGTGGAGTTGTGCGGATTCTGGCTTTTGTGTAGATTCGGGTTTGTATGGATTAATGACGTCACTTTAAATCAGTTTGTTGAATTAATTCCCTAACCTTGGATTTGATTGGGTTGGTAAACCCATATGAACAGATAATTGGGAATCTCCATACACAGTTGGGTTCATATAGATTAGTGAAAACGATTAAGTTAGGGTTCAGTCAAGCTATTTAATCTTCTATGTTTAGTTTGTGTATGAGTTGTATTATATTAGAATGATTTGGGAGAAATTCATGAAAAAGTTTGAGAGAGATACATGTAACAGGGGACCAGGTGAGAAAGGGTTATGAGAAAATATAGAATGGTTTTGATGTGTGTTTGAAGTATAGGTTGACGGGTGACAGAGTGGCCGGAAAATCTAGAAAAACCACTTTGCCTCCAGGCTTGCTTTTCGAGTTGACTTCTCATGCGTTTACGCCCAGACGTTATTCCCCGGTATATTGGAGTTCTGATCATTTTTAGTGACATGTACGGTATGTTAGACTATGCCGGTGCACCTATTCTGTTTTTCCCTATTCCGACGGGTTTCGTATTTTAGCCACAACTTGTCATTTCACGTTCGGTTGAGTGATTAAGTTGTTGATTCTTATGACGAGAGGCAAAACGCATGTGAAATAGCGTGATGGTCGACTCTAAGTGGTCTAGATTGCTTCAAAGTGGGGTCATGTCACGACGTTCCACCATCAGTTTTGATCATAGAGTATTAAATTTTTTGACATAACGATTTGCAGATTCTCGAATTGGGTGATTCGGTTGAGGCCAGAGCCCTTAGCACCTTAACAAGGGTACGAAGGCAGGTGTCAAATATAAGTCAAATGTTTTGGAAGGCCAGATCGGTCACCAAGCGTCCCTCGTGCGTCAGTGACAGACTAGTTGGCAGAAAATGCCATAAGCGGAGTTGGATGAAGTCCGGATGAGATAATTGTTGTAAATAAGGTTGAGTCTATGGGGAACAAGAATACATGATGATGTGTGAATATTGATGTGCGTAAAGTGTCGTGCTATGAAATATGTATGTAAGAGGAGGCATGAAAACGGAAGTATAGAGTACAATATGTATAGTGTATTTCTTGAGAAACGTAAATCGCGATCAAATGGGATGACACGTGACCATAGGCAGTGAAATACAATATGTCATGACATAATGTGGCTAGAAATCACCACCCTAACCATAAAATAGGGGGAGGGAGGTAGTGCAAGCTCATATAATTATGGCTTCTGGTGGAATTGTAAACCAACCGAAACTCATCCGTTGGCGCGTTACTCTGATTAGTGCCTCGTTTTGTTTTCCGTTGGCCTCGCCAGTTGAAATGCCAATTTACTCCCGATTGATACTGGCACCAGATTAATGCCAGGTACTCACGATTAAGTACTCAAAACACTCTGAACATGCCGATACTCTACCTCTGACCCAAGTCTCGGCACTCTGTCCTATTAGTACCCGGCCTCCTGATAAAATGAGTGCTCGCTCCCCACCGATATTAAGCAATCACACTTTGTGCTCACGACGCCAAGTCATATACAGATGTCATTGGACGCTTTATTGTCTTTATTAATCTACTTATTGTCATATTATTTGGTCACAATGGTCAACATTATATTGGTAAGACTCAAGATAAATGGACAAGACCGAAAAGATCTGAATGTACCTCTGTGTTGTAAGTACCTCTGAATATCTGATTAAATTCATAAATTTTCACGATTGCTCTGTATTGGAATCAAAGCCACTCCTGCATAGTTAAGTTTTGTAGTACCTCACGAACCTCCTGTATCCCGATTAAGTTAATATTTTATACAGGCCTCCTGCAATATCTGATTAAGTTCGCGTTTTCAGGGTGCTCATGATTAAGTTCGATGGTACTGGGGTGCTCATTATCGAACAAACAAGTATAAATTGATGAAGTACCTAGGGCACTCTCTAAATGTCGATCATTCAGTATAATTGGTGTACCCTCGGGTACTCGTATCAGGTAAAAATAAATTACAAATGCATGGCATTGCCCGATTACTTAAAGTGTGAAATTAACATAAGTATAAGATTCGTGGTGCCTGGTGCCGCATCAAGTAAGATAAGTATAAGTCCGATTCGTTCTGAATTACCTCATTAATCACGTACTTAGTACTACAAGTGCTTTATTTTGAATATTTCTGTATAAAGTCAGTGAACAGGTATATTAGTATTGCCGATGCAGATCAAGTAAGATAAGTATATATGCAGTAAGACATGTATAAGATCCCCGAAACCATGCTCCAGTTATAATACAAAGTATGAATCACGAAGTACCGGTATAAGTTTTTGTATTCTCATGAACATTTAAGTATAAACTCTGGACAGGATCAGCTCAGTGTGCCTAGATTTTTCGTGTAGGATAGTTCAAAACTACCGGTGAAGCGTTCCGTAATATCTACGTAATTACCCTGGGTACCACCAAACATATTATTAATCTCCGCGTATAAGTATAGGATTATGAAGTACTCAAAGAGGTTTGCCAAAAATGGCATAAGTTCTTGTAAACTCCTCGGAATCGAGATGGATAAATGATCGCGTTGTATAAAGTATCTCGTACAATCATAAGCTCACAGCCAACTAAAGTCCGAATGAACCTAAATGCATTATAGTATAAAAATAGTTAAGCATGAAATGCGAATAAGTATAAGATCTACGTAGAATAAGTTCATAACTCTGCAGAGTCAGGAATAAACATAAATGTTATAAGTGAGTTCATATGGATAGAGTTACGCCCAACTCCTACGAAGTCTGAATAAACATAAGTCTGTTAAAGTATGAAAGTTTTGAATAAGTATAGGATTAATAACTCTACTAGGTCTGGAATAAATTAACAAGAAAAAAGCATTATAAGAAGAAATGCGCCAGTTCATATTATAATACATAAATTTGTCAGTGCTCTGTTATTATTTTATCACGTTAAATGTGTATATACATAAGACATATGTTTCCACTAAATGAAGCAGCGCACGGGTTCTAATCCGTGTAGGTAAGGAAGGACTGTCAGAAGGCTTCCGCCTCTTCTTTAGGCGGCCACACTAGTAAGAGTTCCACTTTACATGTGAGTCTGCGCTCTAATTTATAATTAGTAAAAGTATGGTTTTGTATAAGTGCTGAATGGGACTCGAGTATATGTGTATAGGTGCAGTGGACACACCCCTCGTCAGTGATTTCTTTGATATGTATATGATGTTTTGATTCACAGACCGCTAAGATGTGATTCTTTTGCAGAACCAGAACCCAGCTTTAAAAAAAAAAAAAAAAGTCCAGTATATGGTCGCGTAAAAACGGGGTTGGATCACTTGATGAATTAGGTAGGGAGTCCAGTGTGACATGTACAAACTCTGTAATGCCTTATTTATCCTTTTAATAACGTAGGGCTTATGGCCTACCCACAAAAGCCTTGACGATAGCCCATTAGAATGGGAACCATATCGTAATGGCCATTTGTTTGGGGTTTGGGACTGCGGGTTTTCAGAGACAAAATGGAGACACAGAGGTAAGCCACCAAACTCTGCAACAAACAAACACATATATGTATTTATTTTTGTAAGGAACAAACTTTTCCGGCCTCTTAGCAAGCAAAGTGAAATGCTAGTGAGCTTTGTTTGGTGATGTTATAAGTTGATGTTATGTTGATGGGTGTTTAATTATCTATACAGTGAGACCGAAATTTTCTACATTTCCTTCTTTGTTATTTGTTTTCACTTTTAGTCAATAAATGTTTCCTTTCTCATAGTACCTCTTTTTTCTGACCACAAAATTTACTCCAGTGTATCTTACGTATACAGTACTCTTGGATCATTTTATGGTGGACTGTTCGATGGGAACCCATATATCCAGCCTGGCCTTGACATTTCTAGTATATGAAGAATATCCATATGGTGGAGCTCAGTAATTCTCCATTCTGACCTTGCCACATAAAAATAATGATGGCTGTGGACAATAAAGTGGGGTTCCAGTGACATGTTTCAAACAAAATACCAATTTATGTTTTTTGTGTCCCATTTCTCAGATGTTTCATTAAAACCTGCGATCGACCATATTCTTTCTTATGCTTATTTCTTTGGTAATATCATCCCATTTGTAGTTGATGATATTTTTCGATTCGATAAAATTTAGATGTGCCCAGGTTCCTAAACGATCCATTGACTCGAAATCGTTAGACTCCTCTGCAAAAACAAAAGCAAAAGGATAAACAATGACCCGTAAGTTTACTCTCAGTACTAGTCGATTCTGCTCGGGGGAAAGAGAAAGATCAGTATTTAGAAGATAGATTTTTGTTGTGCAAGTCTGCATTTTTCATTTTTAATGGGGTGGCACCGGTATTTATAATGGATGATCATGACAACTTTCCTAAAATTGGATGATGGCCACTCATCAGTATGTTTCCTAGTTGGATGATGATCAGATATAGTATGTTTCTAGTTGGATGATAATCTTGAATAAGTATCATTTCACGGAGGGTAATCAGATCATTCCTCTCCACTTGGGTAGAGATTTTTCTTTCCCCTATCGTAAACCGTTAATAAGGATGATGGTGAGGCAAATAATTAGGAATCTTACCATATTGTTGGAAATTTGATGTTTTCCCTATCTGCGGATTCTTGATTGTGATACCAGGCGAGGTGGGCCCTCGTTTTAGCTGTGAGATACCATTAAGGGCATATTGTAATCTTGGGCCCATTTTTAATCAAGCGTTTGGGCTTATATCTTGGGTGCATGCATTATTTCAGACATCAATTGCCCCCTGACCTTTAGTAGCGATAGTGAAAGGTTCTTATCACTCTTGGATCGGTGATACCACGTGGCTGCGGAAGGGTTTGATTAGGGCTTCTGTAGATCCATGCGCGGTGGTGACTTTCGATTCCAGCGTTCGGTGTGGCACGGCTTTATGCGATCCGCCGACCGTTTACTTTGTTCCCTGTTTCGAAGCTCTTTGCCTTTGCAAGTTTATTGCTTCCTTTTTCTTTGTTTCTTGTCGACCAGTGTTGGGGCTACTTTGGGTGGTCCACGATATCACGCGGTATCTAAATGCTTTGTTTAAGCCTCAGTGCATATGCTGGCGCCTCTGTCTTACCCGATTTTGAGGTCTTGCGAAGGTTCCTAGAAGCCAAGTTTGGGATTCTGCATTTCCTTTATTTCTCTTTCTTCCTTATTTAACCTTGCATTACGCAAAACTAGATTTTAGTTTGCTTTCTCACCTCTGTTTCTGAGGAATTGATACTGGGGCGATCTAGTTGAGTTGGGCAAAATGGGAACAAATGATTTAGGTACATGTGGTTCAAAGGATGCCTCGGGGATCCTCTTTCTCCGCGGATAAGGCGAGTAAAAGTAAGCGAGTAGACATCTTGGTAGCTCTACAGGTGTTTGAAGTGCAACGCCACAGGCCGGCGGCGTGGGCCCGGTCAGTCGAACCATGCGGTGGGATCACTGCGTGATGTGGGCTCCGTTTGAGAACTCAGGTTTGGTGCCGAGCAGTGCTAACTCACCTCGTTGTTGAAATTGCTGAATGATGGCCTTTTAGTTGTTGAAGCAGGCACTAGCCCCCCTTGCATCCTTGCGCAAGGAGTCTGCTGACATTTTCAAAATGTACGCCTCATTTCCCCAACCTGGGGTGTTACGGTACAGGGCTATTAGTGGATTTTAGGGACAAAGGCTTGGAGTGTTCCCGATGTTGCCATAACTTTTGAACATGGTATAAGGGAGCCATGAAGGCTTTCTTTGCCTGTCAGCGCTCTAAGCTAAGTTGATATTCGGACCTTCCGTTCTCTAGTTAGGAAGAGCGTTATTTTATTAGTGGCCATCATTGGAGTATAATCCCTTTTATCGAAAAAGCATGAAAAAGTTCCTCTGATCTGGACTACCCCAGAGACCTCGTGACTCTCCTTCGTTTTGATTTGTTTTGGTTTTAGAGGTCTGGATATTCCCTAACATTGCTTTAATTAGTATGCTTTGGGGTGTAAGCGATTACAGATCACGAGGACAAGGTAAGCAGGCGGTAGAATGCGCCAAAAATTTCTCGGAAACTCACTTCGAGGTCGGATATTCTGGATAAATGCAGTGCGAGAACTGCTCGACTTACATTTTCTAAGATTCTCCTCTCAGTGTGACGTCCCGTCCAAATCTTCTCTGCTCTGTTTGAAGACCCTTTGCTATAAACCTACGGGGAAAACGGATAGCCGGAGGTCTTTGTGAAAGAAGAGGCGTAAAGCAGCCTCAGGCTTCATGAAGAGTGCCCCACCTTTCGGGGCAAGACCACTGGGTGGGAGCCCTCTCCACCTTGCCAATCCGCCGTCGGAGGCTGGGAGCTCTTCGGGAGGCGGATGAGCTAGAGTTCTCTATCTCGATGCGGAGTCCGTGTCACGGGGCGCCTCTCCCCCTCTGATGCCGGACGAGGTGTGAGTAGTGACCAATAAAGGCAGAGGATGAGGACTCTTGTTTTCTCATGCGGGCTCGCGATCGAGGTTGTTTCCCTCCATCTGGGCTGGGCCTGGAAGGGTGGTGCCTTGCCCGTCGAGGAGGCTTTTGAAACCTTGCTATGAGGAGCAGCCTCCTCTATCATCCAGGGCAGCACATTAAGTCTTTTCTTTATTGTTTGAGTTCGGTTGGCCAGCTCTTTTTTTTGGCAGGGTGGCTGCTTGTGCAAAGGCTTGGCAAGGAGGCCCCGACCTTGCTCGAGGAGCTCACTTGGCGCCCAGCAGTCTTCTGAGAGCTAAGATTTAACTTCCACGAAGCCTCTCCCCGAGAAATTTGGTCTTCTTAACTCGAGATAAGAGGCCAGTAGGAACTTATGAAACTCCTGAAGTCTGACCCTAGTAACCGGTGCGCGAGGGCGCGAGGCGAGACAAAGAGATAGAGCTTAGAAAGGATCGGCGTCATGAGACAAAGCTGCGAGTGGCACGAGAGGAGGAGTTGCGAGCCATCAAAGGGGTGAGCCTGTGGACTTGGGGCTCTCGCGACCTTGGAGGCCTCCTTGAGAAGGCTGGGATGGGTAGCTCTGTGGATCTTTGACGGAGGAGCTCGTGAAGCTTAGTGGACCTTGCGAGACGGGAGGCTTTGGGTGGCGGGAGGGTGAAGTGATAATGGAAGCAAAGCGAGCTGTACCCGATGGGCTTCGGGTGAACTGCGCTTCGGCGTGGGCTTCAGAGACGCCCCCAGAGAAACCTGGAGTTCAACCAGTGGGCTTTGATGGAGGTTGGGGATCTGCTTCAGTGAGGTTGATATTAGGCATCAAAGAGTGTTTGGGGGCTGATGGTGCTTCCCACATAATGGCGTTCTGGGTTCCCCTCGAAGTGGATCTTGTGGTCGCTGACTGGGGCCTCCGCTTTGCTCTCACTTCCGCCGGCGGGAACCAATAATGGCGTTTGAAGCTCTCTCTTTTCTTCTTTTTCTTTCTTTTTGGTATATCTGATTAAACACTGGTTTTTCATATTGCTTGCATGCACTATTTTTATATGCAAGATTTATCAAAATTATTCTTGTGCACTCTCTGTTTATTCGATTTATTTACTTGGTTCTGCCTGCGCCACGAGGCCTTCACTGAAGGTAGTTATGTTCAGCAATGTCCCAGGCCTATTAGGCTCCACAGCGCGGGTCCTCCTCACATTCGCGAAACTCTCTTTGGGCTTTTGGGCGCCAAACCCTCTTGAGTGCGTGTTAAGCTGCCTGCAAAGCTGAACTCTGCAGGCTGGAAGCTCAGACCCTCCTGCTGATGAGCTGCGGGTTGGAGCTACGGGCTCTGGGGTGCTTTCAGACCCTCTTGTCTTGTTGAGGCGCTCTGTGGGTTGATTCTGACTCTGAAATGGCGAGACCTCCTGCGTAATAAGCTCTACACTCTTGCGACCTCTCTTTGGGTTGAAAGTGCTACAAAACCTCAGGCTGTTGAGTCTCTTGATTGAGCTCACTGGAAGTCTTGGCTTTCACTTGAAACGATTATCTCTGAAATTAGGCTTCACTAGGCTCCACAGGTTACATAAACTCCATAGCTGCCATTTGGTATTGCTTCTACTAAAGCGAAACCAGAGCTCCACAGGTTACATAGCTCAGTGGTTGCCAAACTTTTAAGTGTGCTCATGATGGGCTTTGATCCTCTCATTCACATGGCTGTTGTTGGTTACTTGGCCTTTTGAATTTATTAAGCTCTGGCCCGAGCTTTTTATGGGCTCCATGCTTTCACATAATCAAGTGGCTGTGGCCTTTTGTGGTCAGCTCTGGCCTGAGCTTACAGGCTCTGACCACATGACTCATTCTTCTTGGCCTTACCAGTGTTAAACTGAAGTAGAACCTGGACTCACAGTCCCCTTGGCTGCGTAGTATGACCTTTTGGGTTGTTGCATTTCTGTTTGACTTGGAGGCTCTCTGAAACTCACGTATTAAATGTTGCCATTTTGAGTTGTGCTTCTGTGGCCCGAGCTTCAGCTCCACAAACTCATTACATGGCTCCAGTGACTCTTATTTTTTTGTTTATTCAGCTATGGCGACTTACCCCGGGCTCCTAGCTACCGTGGCTCATGGCTTTGTGACACAGGCCTGTTACACTCATAAGCCCAGGCCAGGGATACTGAGCTACATGGCTCTGTGGCTACTTGGCATTTTAGTACATTCGCTCGCGGCCCGACCATCTGGGCTCCGAGCTACATAGCTCAATGTTCTCAGGCACTTTTTTGAAGTGTGGCTCTAGGCGAACACGGGCTCTGAGCCCCATGGCTCATACATTCTGGCGCTTTAATGTTGTTAGCTGGCGTTCGGGCTCTGACTCGCAGCTCTATAACCATAGCCTTTTGGGTTGTTAAGCTGCCAGCGTTCTAGACTCTAAGTTGCGTGACTGTGGGCTAACCAAGCTTTTATTTGATAAGCTGAGTGAAACCTGACTCCCACCGCATTCTTTAACCTAAAGGCATTTTTCAGATAACGTTGGATTTTCGCGAGTGACGATAGGATCTTCTCTTGGTGGGCAGAAGGGTTATTAGTGATCTGGTTGTAGCGAGAGAACTCATGGAAGCTGAGGTTCGTGGCCAAACCGTGGCGTCTACTATGAGATCAATCTGGTGGGGAGCTATCTTAGCGGGCTTGGTGATGTCTGATGAAGAATGATGCAAACCGCCACTTATCGTTTCTTGGCGGGCTCGCGTTAGCCGCCATTAGGTGCTGCTTCTGATTACCGCGCGCCGAAGACTTAAAGGCCTGCCCCCATTATCGCCTTACGTCTTTTTGGGCCAAAATACTTCTGCGCGACGACGGGAGGGATTGGCGTTAACTAAACGGTGATCGTGCCGGATCAAGCCCACCGCGTATCTTCTGTTTCGAGAAGCGAATCACCTCCATGATTTACTCTGGCGGATAGAAACCGATGTCTTCCCGTGGCGGACGCGCCATGCAGGCAGTGTTCTGGGTGATCGCGAAGCTATCTGATTTAATTTGCCACGAGCGCGGTCGGGTGGCTACCTGCGTCTCGCATATCGGCTGTCCATATAAAATGTTGCGGCGACGTGTTTCACTTCGTGATCTTTTGAAGTAGCATTTCCACAGCTGTCGCGTTTGTTCCGCAGAACATTCCTCGCCGGTGATTTGGAAATTTGATAACCATGTGATAAGCGGAGAGACGACCATTACCGGCGAGGGGGCTACGATAACATGTTGCGAGCCGTGGTGATCTGAGAATCTCACCGTTGTTTGTAGCGTGGGATCTTTGGGGCGACACTGGCACGCCTCCAGAGGCGAGAACTCTTTCCACGAAAATCGTGGCGGGGCGTTGGCGGCTCCTAATTTCTCGCCACCAGTACTGCATGTGTGAAAGCGATCTGAAAGATGATGTGGCGAAACTTCTGATGTCAACGAGGATACGTGGATCGTTTTGTGCTTCACTATGGTTTTTATGCTGCAGCTTGATGATGTTTGTGGCGAGCGCCATATCAAGGCGTAGAAAAGATTATGACCCAGTATCCAGTAGGAAGCTTGAGATCTTTGGCATGCGCCTAAGGTTCCCGATAGATCGCGTGCGGTGGGCTTTCTAATTTGTTTGGACTCTCACTTCATGACCCCTGGAACCATGGATTTCTAAAGTAATAATCTTTGACGGGGTTGGTAGCGAGTGGTGGTGGTGGACTCATTCGCCGCCCAAAGACCACGTGGCATCGGTTGAATACCACGTAGGATCGGCATTTAATCTTTTTAGCGGATCAGGTCATCATTGGGTGTCATGATCCTTATGGAACTCACAATGTTGGTGTGATCTCTTCGCAGGGTGGGGCTTCATGGGACCAGCACCTCGGGTTTCATGTTGCCATTAACTAGGACCTGAAACCTTGCGAAATTTGTCAGAGAGGTCTCTTGCCCCGAAATTAGATACACCGCGGTCAGTTGAAGTGGTCCCCTCGATCCAGCGTTCCCTCGTCTTGTCTGGGGTAAAAAGCTCTGCTCCTCCTTGGGATTTGTCCTGTCTTACTGTCTCTTAGGCTTCATTCTCTTTTTATCATTTACTCTTTTCCTTTTCGTAAAGAGCTTCTTAGCTTGGACAAGAGGGCTTCTTCCAATTGATATACTTCTCTGTTTGGCGGGGACCTGACCACCATGCTTTTAAGGGTTCTTTAGAGATGAAACATTAGGTCTTTAGCATGCACTCCCACCCACACGAAAGTAATGCGGTGAGGAACTTTTAAATCAAAGAATATCCACCTTTGCGGCTCCGTGTTAAACCTTTGAACATATGACCTCATACTTTCTTGAGAGCTCTGTTTTATGGTCGCAAAATTGTGCTTCGGCTTCACATCGTCTTGCTCGGATAAAGTGGGGCGAATCGATGAAGTTACGTGAACAATGAGATGGAAAACGGCGAAGTCTGTTAAATCGAGCTAATATTTGGGCCTTTAATTGTGATAGCGAAGGCTCTGCGCCGTAAGGGTCGGGCTCCGTGCGATTCCATCGATTTTATGCGTGTGAGAGGTGGTCTATGGGGTTTTGTTCTCAGACATCTGATCTCGATGACCGAACTGGGAAGGGAAGTCTGGCACCCAGCGGTGAATGGAAATTGGTTGTTTTGCAGGCGTCCATGGCCCCGGAGCTCGGCCTTCACCACCTTTGCTTTATGTGGTGATTTCTTCTTTGGATGTCCCCAGACCTTTGCTCCGCAGCCTCTACCACAATTTGGGGTGTCCTCCTCGGGTTAGTGGGGACCATGCTCTTTGGTGTGGCTAGTTGCCCTTCTCATCAGCTTCTCCACAGGAATTAGAGGTGTTGCTCTTCTCGGTAATAGGGTTTTGGTCTTTTCGGGCCTGTCATGTCTCTTGGGGCGTCGTATTTTCCTGGTGAGTTGTTCTAACTCTTTCAGAAAGTGTTGGTTGGTGACGCAGAGCACCTCCACCCTCGTCGTGTTTCTTGTCTGCCATGGGCCTCTGGTAGATGAGGCTGTCCATACCGCTAGGCTGATCTTATCACTGGATTGGCGTTGCTTTCTGTTTGTATTCGGGTTAATACCATGGAGTCACGAGAGGAGTCGACTTTATTTGTAAGAGCGCCAGACACGACAGCGTAATGATGATGCTTTTTCATACAGGAGGCCGTTTCAGGCGATGCGAAGTCTTGGGCGGTCCGTGGCTCCATCGAACCGCTCAAAACGAAAGCAGAAAGAATCGGCGTGGGGCTCGCTCATTGCCTCTAGATGCTGTCCGGGTTCCAGGAAGGTGACTGTAGAAAATGGTGTTTTGTCAAAGCGATCTCTAAATGCCTCTGCGATCGGTGCTTTGGTATTTATAATTGATGATCGCGACAACTTCTGGTGGATGATGTGGCTGAATAAATGTTTCTGGTGGGATGGTGATCTGAATAGTATGTTCCTTGTTGGAGGATAATCTGATGTTCTCCACGCTTTCTCTTAGGAGATTTTCTTTCCATATTATCGCAAATTAATAAAGGAATAATTGATGAAGCGATGAAAATATCTTCTTTCAGGTTGTGGAAATTTGAAGTATTTTCCCTAATCTGGGACTCATGAACATTTTAAAGACAGTTGGGCCCTGCGTTTTGGGCACTGCCTTTGAGAGATACAGATTAAGGATATATTAACTGGCTATTGGGCCCATTTTTAATCCCCATTTGGGCTTGTATCTTGGGTCTGTGCCTATTTCAAAGCCCATTAAGTAGTGAGCTAATATGTTTGCTTCAGATCACAAGACAATAGGACTTTGGTTCATGGACCTGGGTGCAGCATGTGGGATAAAGATTGGGCATAAATATCAGATGACCTATCTTCAACCAGTAAGAGTAAGTGTTGTGAACATCAAGAGTTTCCAGCAACACTTTTGACCATTTATATGTGGTTGGACTCTTGTCTTTCAATTATCGTAATTGAGTTTATGATTGCCTATAGCTTCTAAATTTAGGCACTTTTCTTTCCAGATAAAGGCAAATCTTCTATCCCCGAACACCCTAATTCGACAAACAATAAATTTGGAAAAAAAGAAAGGAAATTACAAAGTATGCAAAAAGAGGGAGAAACTTGAAGCAAGTGATTAAAGTGCCCCTATGTCTAGAATCTAGGAGGATAACATAATATGGAGGGATATCCAATTATAACATGGTAAACCCCTTTTTTTTTTTTTAGAAATTTTTAAATGATTAAGAGGTTTATAAAATTTTGAAGAGTGGAATGTACTATCATAAGGGGGAGGGCATTTCTCCTCTTTCACATGGAAACAGTTTGGCTTATCAATCTTGAGCATTATATTTTAAAGGCAAGCTAGATTAGTTATTAGGAAGGAGAAAGACAGGTGTCTGACAAGAGCATCTAGTCTTCAATGATAGATGGTATGCTTCAAAATTTAGGAAACATTTATCTTAGGGAGAAATAATAGGAATCAAATAAGCTATAAGCGAATTCATATCATAATTTATTAAACAAATATTTAATAAATCTTTAAATTCATTATACTAACTGTAAGTCAAATAACCATGACTGACAGTTTCCTTAAAAACTCACTCCATGTGAGCATTTTAACAACATTGTGAGTGGGGCTTTACCTAATAAGAAAAAATTAAACCAAATTTTCTTATATATAGGTTTTAACATTCCAACAATCAAGCGAATAATAACCTAACAACCAATGAAAAAAGTAAGAAATCACGGCAGAAACCTGAATTATAGAAAGAATTGCCTTGAAATCTAAGCACATTGGATGTAGTGGAACCAGGGAGCAGTGTAGGCAAAGAGAGGAGTGACGGAGTCGGGTAGCTCTATTTTGTTTTAGTCAAGCAAATGGAGCAGAGAAGAGGGAGAAGGGTTTTTCGATCGAGAAGGGAATTGAGCGAAGAAGCGGAGAAGAGGGTTTTGGTCGTGGTGGGAGACGACTTTTCGTTTCAGTGAATTTTTTTTAAAATTCAGTGATAAGTTAGGATAAAATAAAAACAAATGGTTGAATGTTGAAGTAAATTGCTTTTAGCAAAAAGTCATAAAAACAAACATACCCTAAATCTTTTTGGACAAGAATGGGACTGCCCATTTCAATCCCGAAAACCCGCCCGATATTTTGTTTTTGGTCAGGCCATGAGATGTCTTGAATGAACATGTACCCTACAAAAGTACGCTAAGCGCGCCAGCTGGCTAATGCAGATGGTGGTTATCTAACAGCGATAAAACTATGCAAAATACAATTCGTTCGAAATATAAACTCAGACCAACACATTAAGTTAAGTAAAACGGCCATCTTCGCTCCGTGTTCACATTGTCAACCCTCATTGCATGACACTATTGATATAGGATAGCCAAGATTTCGATTTCGATTTCTGGGGAACAAAGGTGCTAATTTGGCTGGTTTGACTGAATTTATGGTTTCAAACTTGGCTAGCGTTCCATATAGCAGTGACGTTTAACTGAAAAACCAAAATAGAAATTGAGAATGCCATTATCCTTGTTATAGAATCCGCGTGGCAGCCTTCTGTCTTTCACAATGGAAGCCCACCGACTGGATACCCCACCCCACCCCCAAAAAGAACGATAAAAAATAACAATCAGTCATGGATTGCAGTGAAATGATGGAATTGCAAGCAAACCAGCTCCCTATTTGTGAGTTTTATCATCTATCAAATGGTGCTGATATTAAAACCTTTGGTCCATTGTTTTCCGATGTCTTGAGTTATTGACTTCACTTTGGATCTGAGGTTCAATCTTCAAGCCAGTCTTCTATCTCAATCTCCATCTCTGCTTGGCTTTCTTGCTGCTTTGCCAGGATCTTAGCTTCACTCTCCCAGGGCGCCTTACCGGGGGACTTGTGTTAACAAGATCAGTAATGCTTCTGTGACTCCCACCCTCACATGAATGAAGGAATATTGATACCTATACGACCTGATATCAAGCAAAAATACATGAGTAGTAGCTTAAAGTCAAATTTTAGATTAAGACAGAATGGGGACAATAAAGGATTGTGGTGAGACATAGGCCATGATTTTTTTTCTTAAGGAATCCATTCTTACCCAAAGGAAAACAACCAAGCAGAAGACTAACTAGAGGAAAACAAAGTGTTTGGTTTAGGTCAGTATTAATTTTAATTCATTTTGCAGTTCACTCCACTCAATTGCAACATTTAATTAGTGCTCTCGATAATCTAGATCAATATGTATGATTTTGATTAAAGGGAATTTGTCAATAGACAAAGAAAACGTCAGGTAACAGGCAAAAGTGTGCAAATTCTAATAATGTATTGGATTTTATGGTTTAACATGGTAAGCCGTGAAGCGTTTTGGTAGTATCTTTTCACAATACATGTTTTTATTTCGGTAATGGACGTATCAGCCAATCAGGGCCTTTCTAGGGAACAATAACGATTAAAACCCCAAACAGGTTTCTGTGATAAAGCAAATCAATCTCTCAAACTGCCAAGATTGACCCAGTACGATTGGCGTTAGTCTGGGGTTCCGCTCTCTTACCAAATTCTAAAACGCGGACGGATCACGACCATGGGGGCCAAACTGGGCCCCGAGCGGGACATATCGCGATCTGAGGTCCGAATAAGAGTAGATAAAATAAAAATAGATGCTCTTACCAAATATTATCTTAAAAAAGAGATTTAGATAAATAAAACAAATTGTCGTCATGGTTTTACAAATGTTCAGAACTATATTGTGCTACAAGCTAAAAAGCCAGCGTTCCTCTTGGATCAAAATAAATGACTTGATTAGTTATCAGAAGATCTTTGATCTCAAAATTCAGCATTCTCTATATCCATTGAGTCAAAACCATCTCCTTAATGTCCATTTTTTGAATTCACCTTCATTATAGTTTGGAGATCTCGCCATTATAAAGTTAAAGATTGTTGATACATAAACCAAGTCTCGACTCACAATGGTGTCTTGAACTCACCTCTTCATGGGTAGATAAAAATTATATCATAACAGTTTATGTATAACATGAATGAATAAAGGTTGTCTTTTAAATAATTTATTGCATTTGAAGTAGTGGAGGTGTGAAGTTCATCAGACATTATGTTTTAATAGGACTGTGTTACCATGTCATTGAATGAATCACTATAGAGAAAATCCTCAAGCAAGCAAAAAGTAACATATATAAATTTCAAACACTGCATAAACTTCATTTGAAAAATCTCAAAGATTTTTCTTTACTACTTCCATATGTAGTGTGGGTGGAACACGATGGAACTCATCATTATTGTTGACTATAATACCCAGTTTGAGTTTATAATTTTCATTTTATAAAGTTAACCATCATGAATATCAGTTTTAGCAAATGCTGAAGCTGGTTTAAACTCTTGAATTATGGTTTAAGAATGACTTAAGCAATGTAAAGGTGTAAGCTTTTGAATCAGTAACACTCAAGATTCCATTCACAATATCAAAAAACCTACAAGTATAATTATGAAACAATTCGTATAAGTTCAAATATAATTAAAACATTCAAACAAAACTCAAATATTTAATTGATAAATCTTAATTATACCTTAAATTTTCTGTGAGGCTTTTATGTTCTTTCTTATAAATGGCTTCCTTCACTTTTTCGATCATCGAATCCCACCACTCATAAATATTGTGAAGGCAAGGTCTGTCAGTATCAGCTAATCAAAGCACCTCATATATGGAAGCTGTAAAGCTAAGGATATAATTAACATCCATCCAGAAGTCTTCATTTAGGATTTACCTTACTTTAGTCAAGACTTATCACTAATCGTCTGCTCTTTTATTGTCTTAAATCGCGAAGCATAACAATAGTTAAAGCAAACGTATCACATCGAAAAGTAACTTCAACTCAGAATGATTATTAAACATTGACAATCATTGCATGATTCATAATGAAATTCTCGATGAAAGAGACATCACATGAAACCCGAGAGATCCAAACTATTTGTTCCATCACATCATCATATCTGGGTATTGACAAGTACATATGTTCTTCAAAGCAAGATTGAGAGTATGAACCACACATAAATCCAAAAGATATACCAAACTTTACTTCCACATTTGTCCTCACATGGCAGGTCGCAAAGATTATCGGGCTATAACTTGAACTACTTTTTAAGGACCAATCTCTTGTATAGTGTTAATCAACAAATCAGCTATGAAGTGTTTGTCCTTAGCCTCCCCCTTCACAGTTTATAGCTTTCAAAAACATTGGCCCACCTTCTGAAATTGCCATGATGTTAGTAAGTGGTCTTTGAGCATCTGACCATCCATCACTACAAATGCTCACTCCTTTCTCATTCCAAGATAAATTCTCAATATTAGTCTTCTCCTTCTGCAATAATGTAGTTCTTAATGCATTATAACATGGTGGGACATAACCTGAAACTTAGACTTGCACTTTTAAAGGCACGACCATAATAAGGATTTTTAGCAAAGTGAAAGGACAACCCTCCAATGTAAAACATCCTAGCTATCTCACTGTCAACTATTTCACGTGCACCTATATTGAATGCCTTCTCAATGGATCCAATAAACCCCTTCCTCCTTTTAGATCAATAGCACTAGCACTAGTAGAGGAATTCTCAAAATTTATTGTTGCAACGCTTGATGTGGGTAAAGGAACTTGCTTAAGATTAGATTATTTCACCTTTTGTTCAGCTTCCTCCATCACCTTTCGCATCTCAACCAAATTTTTATTCGTTACTTTAGTACAAGATGCAATTCCAACCCCTTTAATTTTCAACAAGTGAGTCCTGACTCTATAATATGACCCTCTATATGTTTGTCTACAGAAATTGCATTGAAAAGCAACATTTCATTCTCCCTTATCTAATTTCGCTTCTCGTGATCGCATCTACAATGAGCATTGTGAATCTGATTATTTTGTCGATCACTAAAGTTTAGAATTACTACACATCAGGCACCCGCATCATGTTAAAAAGTAAATAAATGTGCATGTTTGCATTCATTGCGATTGAAAATAAATTATAAAATAATCTAATCTAATTAAAGAAATAATCATACATTTAAATTAATCTAAATTATTCCAAAGTCCAACCAATCTAATTTTTTGGTCCATGCATAAACCCTAATTGAATTAGGCTAATTCCATAAAGTGTGCATGTTTATCTATCAAGGGAATAAAATAAATTATAAAAGAATCTAATCTAATTAAAGAAATAATCATGCATTTAAATTCATCTAAATTATTTCAAAGCCCAACCAAACTAATTTTTGGTCCATCTAATTCCATAAAATGTGCATGTTTGCATTCATTGCGATTCCAAATAAATTATAAAACAATCTAATCTAATTGTTCTCCACTTCTCCTTAAAAAACTACATAAAATATATCAAATAAAACGAATTATAGGTTGCTGCTATATAAAATATATAAAATAAATTGATAAATCGGGTAGTGGCTAGTGGCTACCATATAAAATAAGGCATTATGGGACATGTGCTAGTGGCTACTATATAAAATATAAAAGGCATTATGGACTATGGGACACGGCAGTTTAAAACAAATAAAAAATAAAAGGAATGCCAAAACCTGAATTGCAACCCTAAAAACAGATAACAGCACACCCTAACCCAAAGCATAGCAAGTAGCAACGATCTCCCTCCCCTACCAAGTACGCAACTCCTCCCCCTTCCTCTCTTATTCCCTACTTCCCTCTCCTCTTTTTTCTTTCTTCTTCCTTCTTCGTATGATGAGTTCAGACACGTAGCTTGAATGTATTTTTTCGATTTTTTTTAGGTGATGAGATCACGATCCATTTTTGGGTGATGAGTTCAAGCAAAGACATCTTTTTGTGTTTTCATGAGAAAAAAAATTGTAATCTTTTACTAGTGAAAGAAAAAAACCCTATGACTGAAATTAGTCGATCCCTGCCTAAAAAAAAAAAAATAAGGGTGAACTTACGCTAGTATTAGCACACCTTTCAAATAGCTGCCGGCGTGTGGATCTCCGACGCCACGTACTCCTTCCCGCCCAGCTTTATCAGGAGTTTGGGTGGACTAGTGATATTTGTGTTTTTGAGGAAGAGTCATGTTTTTTACTCTTTAAGGAAGAAGAAAAGCAAAAATGTTAGGGTTTTATAAGCCCAAAGAAGGAAAAAGCCCATAAAATATGTTAGTTGTGTCTCCGCCATGTCCGAGCCACATCTTTGTCGTGTCCGAGCTGTATCCAAAGTCTTTGACATGCTATTTGGTCAATGACATGCCACGTGGCATATTCGACGCGTGTCATCCGATACACGGACATTCCACAAGTTAGTCGTGTTCGTGCTTCACAACCCACCGGAAAGGTTTTGGCTTTCCACAAAGTAGATCGTGACAAAAATTTCAGGTTCTTTTCTCCCCTCCTTTTTTATTGATCTCCCTTTCCCACCTTTTATAGGGGGGGGGGATTGTTACATGCGCAATATTTAAATATGACATTTATTGGCTTTTTATTTACTCCCTTACGTTATACATTTACTATCATATTAATCTTCTACCATAAATTTCCTCATAACGCGTGCTCCTGTGATCCGTTACGCCTTCTTCGCTTGCTTTCCTGAGGTGATTATTCTTCAATCCAGCCACAACTACTGCCAAGGTTTATCATTCAAGTCATTGTCTTCTACCTCACTGATCTGATCCAGTCTATTCGTTGAAGATCTCTGATCTTAATACTGGTACATGCTCATGGTCTGCTCCAATTCTGATTCTCTCTCATGCCACATCCCCCATCCTCATTGAAGCAAAGGAAAACGATTTATTCCAAATACTATAATCATAATTATTTACGCAATCATCACATGTGGTAACTGATTCACTGATTTACGTATCTCCACATCCAATCAAATGTTTTTCTGATTTCATCATCACGGGGATTTATAAAGAGATCCCACTTTCTACTACGTTGTATTCTTCGTTTCTTCCACTAACAGACTCATTCCGCTTTGACCTTCCATTCTCTTCCATGTCTTCCATCCGATTTTCCACACTCAACACCCTTCATTTTTAAGTTTCAGAGGAACATCTCTTCTTTCTTCTCTCTCTTTTTGTTTTTTTTTTTTTTTTAACATTTGGGCCTGATGGGTCCCCTCGCTTGTCCCCCCCAGGCATCGTTCTAGTGACGACATAGAGGAACTCATGGGATGGCCCATGAAAACATCTCACAGGCAATCGTGTAAGGGAAGAATCACCCCCCTCTTTGCCCCTGTCCAGGGAAGTGCTCTCACGCGCAAACGCTAACAATGTTCTCACCTGGCTCAAGCCTGTTGGGGACCCCTAAGCAGATGCCTTCTAGAGGAAGTATTCCTTCCTTCCTCAAGTTTGGGTATCCTTCCCCTTCTCGGGGTAAGCATATTGAACAAGAAGCACGGCCTTGGTTTTGGTTTGGAGGAGGTGTTATACGTGTACTTCCTCAAGCGGCACAAGCTTGGGAGATATTATCTTGTTGAAGCCCAACCACTCCACCTCCACTTGGTAACCAATCTACCAAACACCAGCAAGAACAAGCCTCAAGGTAACGTGTTGCTGTTCGATGCCTGGGGATGTGCCAAAGACCCCATGCTTAGGGAGTTCGCAAGTCGACAACGAAGCCTTACGTTTTTCTCCTTATTCTTCCCTTTTACTTATGGATTAATGTGCAGATGAGCGTATTTGGGGCCCGTGATGGCCAAGCACGTGAACGCCCCTAAGAAGACTAACTTATCGGCCTTCAATTGCTGACAAAGCCTCTGACCAGACTCTGTGCTACAGGTGAGTCCTGTGCTCCACTTGCAAAAGGAGGTGTCCAAGCTTACGCTGTAGTCGCCCGGGAGGCTCCAAGGTGCACAAGGAAGTGCTAGGGAACCAGATCAAGAAGATTCCTCAACTAGAGGTAGAAGTGGCTAACTTGAAACAAAGCCAAAGTCGCAATGAAGGTCCACTGCTGAAGTCAGAGGTCCACTGTGGTCGAAATCAAAGACCGTCTAAGAGCATGCCACCCACCGAGGCCAAGGACCCTTCCTCAGGCTATAGAGAAAGTCCGAGCACTCGCGGAGCTAAGGCCGACTACAAAGCCAAGCTTCCGCCCTCTACGACGAACAATACGATTTAGGCTATTGGGCGGGCTATGCGGTTGGCTAAGGGGCCGCTACGCAAAGTGATGGCGCAGAGTCCCCAAGGAATTCTCTCAAGCCGCCCCTACCGTCTCGGGATTCTGGCCTCCAAACAACCGGCCTTCCCAGGCAGCACTCACGAGACAAACAACGCCTCGGCCCAGTCTGGTCCTCCTCGCGGCCCTCGTGAAGGCTCCTCCAAGGGGGGTCACCACCCATTCGTGATTATCCTAGCGAGGCTCCCTCCCCGCCATCGTACCGTGACCAACCCTGGGGGTCTATCCCAATACTTTTTGTTTTCGCAATGGAACACCATTTACCAAACACAACCCCCCATTCCTAATATTTCAAGATCTTCGCCTCTAGAAGGTAGAAGCCACCTGTTGAATACACAATTGAGCAATAATTACAGCAGAACTTAGCACCTTCAAGTCACACTTTGCTCACATTTTGCATGAGAATAGGTACTTTTAATTGCTTTCGTGTTTCTGGACTTGTACAGGTTATTCAGGTCTAATGCATAATTGTACAAGGATTTATGTCCGGAAAGCAAATATGGATCATTGAGGATGATGGCAACCGATTGGTGAAGTTTCGGGAAGTGCAACAATGCCGAAAAGCACCGGCACAACATGTACCTAAGACACCTTCAACATGTACCCGTGACACCCATGCAAGTAAAGTGGCAGAGGAGCAACCTCGTAATCAGTACACCACTAACTCCGTACTCCGCACACCCGTGTGAAAAATTGCGGAATTGACAGAATTTGATCCTAATGCAAAGTGGCATGCTCGCCATTCAATCTATCAATGCAGACTGTACCGAAAGGTATAAGTTTCACAAAGATACAAGAAGGCGCCTTGATTCCTAGTTTAGGTTTACATGTATAAGAGTTCTTCTCCATATGGAGGTGAAGTTTTATAGATTAGGTTGAAGACTTTATTTCTCCTGAGATTTTTATTCAAGCACATGTAATTCAGTAGGAACATACATCTCGCTTCCATTCTCAGATTTTATATTTTTCATTCCTAGGTTTTGCAATTGAATTCGATTTTCAACGTTCTTTTATGAATAAATTCTCTTCAATTATGATTTTTATAATTTCCATGGGGGTTCAATCTTTACAAGCGCTCTACTAGAAACTCACCGATCACAGATATTCTCACCTTCTTATCAAACATCATGTCACCAGAAAGGTCCGCCCGACATTTATACTCATGATCCAGATCTTTGATTATTTACAACGATGTTACGGTTACGTCAACTGACTGGAACGCAGCGATTATTCTTCACCATCATCTTCCAAGACATTGGTATAAATTTCATCAAAGATCATTGGTCAACATTCTGATGAGATCGTAAAATTAAGAGGGCAGCATGATCGCTGGTGATGGAATCAAGAACTTAACATTCTTCCATCAATATCACCGATTCAACCCATCTCACATCCTCAATCTTCATCGCATCTTGAGATATTCCATTGATCTATTGTACTCATCTCGAGATTAATCGTGATCCCACATTCAACGTTCGCATCAACTGACTTCGTACGGCTGAATAATTTGAGTATACGACATGAACGAAGGGCACACCCGAGACTCGCTAGGCTTCGCAGCTGGGCCTCCACGATTGTTGCAGCGATCCTCAAAGTCTCTTCGCGCCAGGCCTAACTCTGAGTGGAGATCATCTCACTATCTACCAAGGCGTATACTGTCTGAATACAAGGCTCAACAATGATTGAAATTTGAGGCGTGAAATTTGGCTCGCCGTCTCTATCACGTCGACTTCTCTTTCCTCAAATAATCGCCACGCTGGGGCCAGGTACTAGCAATCGCCCTTCTTCATCCCCGCGACATGTCGTCCCCGAAAGATGGCATCAAGGTTCTCTCGAATATTTCATTGATCGTCGTAGGGTTGTAGAGACACGGAGCCGAAAACCGTGTTCGAGCGAATAGCCTACTATGGTCCGCAAAGGTCGCGGTCCGAACTCACTGCGATCCACCAGCGAGGGTGGCCCCGAACCGCTTCATGAAATCTCTGATGGTCTCGAAACTTCCATCCGAACATGAAACAGACTGGTGACACTCTACTTCCGTCGAACTAAGCACATCTACTGGGAGACGAATTTCTCGAACAGACAACAAAAGGATGTTACCGAATTTAGGGCAAAACGATGGAACCATGACAAGGCTGGACCCGCCAAGCTAGAAGGGAACACCTTGCATAGTAGGGCATAATTTCCCATCGAGAGAGTCATGCTTTGCCAATAATGCATTAAATGGTCGAAAGGATCCTGTAGTCCATCGTACATCTAAACTTTGGCAACGAAAACGGTGGAGCCTCTTGGTTCAGGATAGCAAGAACAAATGGAGACGAAGACATGTCGTCCATTGTGTGCAACATAGGGTCTAAGTTCCTCTGGGGCGAGGGCAACCGATTTGCCCATGGGAGCCCCCATGCCACTATGGGGACGAAGAGAAGTTGTCTCGTGACTCTACCGCGTAGGTTCCCGCTGGGCGGTCGACGCCCGCCGATGCATGGGTGTGGGCGGTATTCAGGCGAGGAAGGGCAAGAATGCTGGCGCAGAGAGGCGTTAGCCAACCGCCGCACATAGTCGCGCCATTCCCGCACCGCCTCCACAGCAACAAAGCGTGGTCCAACAAGGGCTCAGAATTGGAGGGTAGGTCACCCATTGACTAGACCGAGCGTCTTGATATCTTAATCGCAAGGAAGGTGGGACTAGTTCCCACAGACAATGCCAATGTAAAGGTCTTGGCTTTCCACAAAGTAGATCGTGACAAAATTTTCAATTCTTTTCTCCCCTCCTTTTTTATTGATCTCCCTTCCCCCACTCCCTTATGTTATACATTCACTATCATATTAGCTTCTACCATAAATTTCCTCATAACGCGTGCTCCTATGGTCCATTACACCTTCTACGCTTGCTTCTTTCTCTCCTGCCCGAGGTGGTTTATCTTCTCATGTGTCCGAGCTCACACTACCAGTTGCTCGAGGTTGCCAAGCTGGGGTTTCTGTCCCGCCCTTACCTAAGCGGTTGGATCTGGATGGGGTCATCTGAATGGATCCCTTGATCACGCACACGCTGGCACACGTCCTCTATGGTCTACTCCACTCCACCCACCACAAAAATTTCAATGGACAAACATAAAGAATATACTAAACTGCCTCGATAGGATTTCCGGCAAACATAGTAAACAATACTAAAAAGAATGAAGCTATTTTATTAGCCGAGGTCTGGGTTATCTAAATGGGAACAAAATGTTTCAAGGTCCATGAAAAATAAGCAGTATGGTGTACTAGTAACCTCTAACTAAATGTAAGGCATTTGATGTAGTTCCATAACTATATAAGAGTTTGTAACTAGTAAGCTTTGTAATAAGGGGAATGGAATGCAACTCCCATCTAAGCAAAATTTTCAGAGGTTTTGGTGATTAGGATCTGATATTGACCTGAAATTGGATCTTGAATATATACCTATGAAGCACGGACACGACTAAGTTGTGGAGTGTCTGTGTGTCAAACACTAAGACACGAGTCGAATACGTGTCAGATACGCCACGTGATATGTCGTTGACCAAATAGCATATCAAATGCTTTGGATACAGCTCGGACATGACAGAGACGTGGCTTAGACACGATGGAGACACGACTGAACACGGCTGACACATTTTATGGGCTTTTTCCTTCTTTAGGCTTAAAAAACCCTAACACTTTTGCTTTTCTTCTTCCTCAAATAGTAAAAAACACAACTCTTCCTCAAAAACACAAATATCACAAGTTACAACTCCACAATAAACTGGACTAGGAAGGAGAGTGACGACGCTGGAGATCCACCCGCCGACGACGCTGGAGATCCACCCGCCGACGACGCCGGAGGAAAGGTGTGTTAACTACTAATTGGTAAGTTCTTCTTCCCCTTCTTTTTCTTCTTTTTTCAGGCACAGATCGACTAATTTCAGTCATAGGGTTTTTTTTTTTTCACCAGTAAAAGATTACATTTTTTTTCTCATGAAAACAAAAAAAAATGTTTCTGCCTAAACTCATCACCCAAAAATGGATCGTGATCTCATCACCTAAAAAAAAATCGAAAAAATAAATTCAAATTAGGGCTATGTGTTTGAACTCATCACACGAAGAAGAAGAAAGAAGAAAGAAAAAAGAAGAGAGGGAAGAAGGGAATAAGAGAAGAAGGGGGGAGGAGTTGCGTACCTGGCAGGAAAGGATGATAGGCGAAAATGTATGCTATAAAATGTGTATGCCTATATGCGCAAGTCCACGCGTCGCCTCAAGTAATATAATGAAAGTAAAAGTATCGTCCCACAAGGAATTAGGTTACTAAGTACCGACTCTAATCTAACCTAGGCTCTATTTGGATGGTTGGAAATCTATAAAAGGATCTAGATTACACTAACTAAGCATGCAAGAAGACTCAATTAAGACTAAAAGGCCTTAGGGCATAGATTTCACCTAAACAATCATGTATGATCCTCCCAACCCAATTAATCAATATTTATTTCATAATGAAGATGGCAGTTTCACTAGTGTCTATGCGGATCACACTACCCTTAGGATCAAGTATTTTGTATCTCTACTCAACCCCAAATTTCTAAAGGCGCATTAAACACAAGAAATCCTAATACCTCACCTAATCTCATTTATATATCTATCTCATGATAATTAAATGGTAAATCATCCATGATCTAATTTTAACTCTCACCTCTCGGATCTTGAATCAAACCATAATTCATGCAAATATTGCTAAATACCCACAAGCATTAAGATCAAATGAAATACTCAACATAAATATGAAATAAAACATAAATCAATAGAAACTAAGAGATTCATACAAACTTGTCTTTGGCTACATCTAAACCCTAAGAAAAATAACTATAACATAAATAGAAGAAGAAATACAACCATCAAAATAAAGAGGAAAACGGAAAAGGGGAGAAAAGAAGCAAATCTAGCGGAGGAGCTTCCATCTTCTCTTCTATTCTTCTTCTTCTTCAAGTCTCCTTCTTCTCCCAAGAAATGAAAGTAAACCCTAGAGGAGGGTGAAAAATCTTCAAGAGGGAAGAACCCCAAGAGAGGGCCTCCCTCTCGTCAAATTCGAGCCTCCAAACGCAGTCCCTACAAACCCCCCTATTCTAATGCCCTAATTTCCCTTTTAATGGCCAAAAGACAAAGAACATAAGAGATGGGCTTCGGCAAAAATTAATGGGCCTCGGCATCACGCTATAGCATGATGGATTTGGCGCTACGGTGTGGCAAAAAAATGGGAGATACTAGAAGCCTCGAAGCAAACCACACCGAAGCGCGAGCCCACGCCAGGCAGTGAGGAACACCACGCCACGCAGAGGAATCACGCTTATACAGGAAGCCATTCACGCCACAAATAAGAGCGTTCTTTCAACTCGCCAAGAATCCTCTCGCTTTTCACCCTTCACTCCTTCCTTCATGCCATCCAGATCCGAATCGTATGATTCGTGTCTACGAAAGCCCTGAGTCTAGAATCCGCCTGGCTACCAATAAAGGAGTCATAGCAGGACATCATGCAAGCGAACGGATCACGTGTTTGCTGCAACTACATGATGACTTTGCCGATTTTTCTTCAATTTCGCTCATTTCCGCTCAAAGGTTGACCTAATCACAAAATTGAGAAAATAAAGCATTAAGACACTTATTTATATCATATAACTACTAAAACTTAGCAAAACATGGGGATAAATGAGTATTTGGGTATACTCATCACACTTCAACTTAAATCTTTGTCATTCTCAAGCAAAGGAAAAATACACATATATCCAACAAACTAAAACGGATATGAGTAGAGAATGGTGCTAGCAACAAGTTAGGAGAATACCATGATAAAGTTCTATGGAAACAATATAGCCTACATGGGATCCCAACACATTTAAAATCTTTAAAAACAAGGCATCTATGGGCATGATCAAGGTCACCAGCTCTCAATTTCAATGAACTCATTCTGCAAGGAACTCCGTGAAAATGGTATGTTAGACCTTCAAATGTGTATGAGATTCCAAGATTATTCTTCAACCAAACTCGACTACCATTTGAGACAATACCGCACAGGCCAAGAACGCACCTTTTATTCAATACTATAACTAGAAAGTAGGATGCAATGCTAAGGCACTATAGAAAAGTGTCCATGTAGCGGGGATCCGTTGGTGACTCCCCACCAGTTGGTTAAGGGCACCGGGCATTAAGTTCCCCTCGAACTTCACCCCGAACACTCAACTAGAAAACCAAAGCACCTACTTGTGAGACTGAACCATCCTCTGTCCCATGTAACGGGCAGTGAAGTCAATGACTCGACCGCCTGGCTTAGGAAATTGCTTCAAAGGCCCCCGTACTATGCCTCTGGATTCTGATTGGAACAACTCACTTATTTATCTATTTTTCTTTTGTTTTTGGTAATGTGGGGCTCATTGACCCTCTTTATTGAGGTGTCCCAACACTATAAAAGTTAAGGTCTCTCAAGGTAAGTTTAGTTTGAGAATAAAAGGTTGAAACCTCGGTGTACAATTAAGATCTATTGTGTGTGTGTGTGCACAAGTTCCATTAAGAAGTGGTTCCTTGAAAAACACAAAGTTAAGGTCCTCTTTATTTTGAGGTGTCCCAACACTATGGAAGTTAAAGTCTCTCAAGGTAAGTTTAGTTTGAGAAGAAGAGGCTGAAACCTCGGTGTACAATTGAGATTTATTGTGTGTGTGTGCACGAGTTCCATTAAGAAGTAGTTCCTTGAAAAACACGAAGGCTCTACAACCAAGCCTCCCATAACCACTAGATACACTTAATCTTAGATTATATAAATGTGATGGTATCCCAAGTTTTGGCCAATAAAAACAAACTTTTCAAACATAATGTCAAAACATTCTCCAAATAGTTATTAAGCACCAAACCAACTCATATAAGAAACAAAACACAAACACAAACACATATACACAATGTACTAAAGAAATCCAAAGCTATTTCTAATGCCAATTTGTCCCCAACTTGAACAAAAAATAATTTTCTAATGAATAAAGTATGAAACAAAGAGGGAAAGAGAGGACTCTCAAGTGATTATCTGTCATGAATCACCTCGCCCTTTCTTAGACTTCCAAAAACCTAAAAAGAACAAACTAAAAAACAAATAAAACAAGATCCAAAAAGAAAAATTTAACTAAAAAAAAAAAAACTAGAAAAGGGAAAAGAAAACATTATTGCTTCTCGGGGTTGCCTCCTGCGAAGCCAGCCTCCGCTTCTCGAGTCCAACTAAACACTACCAACTACGAATAGGTTGGTAATTTCGGCCTTCTCATCCTTCTCTAAGAGGCGATAGTAGTGCTCAATCAGCAACTTGAGCACATAGTCTTTCACGATCTTTTTTTTTTTTTTTTTTTTTGTTCACAATGGTGGCTTCTATTTCCTTATTCAAATGAATAATGTACTCTTCCACTGGTTACTAGTAAGTGACCCCTCAATTTTAACTCTTCAAGCTTTTCACCCCATACTATCTCCTGAATAGTCCTTACAACTTACATCTTTTATCTTTTCCTATGATTCCTAAGAAGTTTGCTCATCTTCCTTCACAAATTAAGATTCTCAAATTTCAGGTATCATCCTCCACTTTTGTGATATTCCTATGTTCATCATTACTGAGGTGACATCTTCTCAGAAAGCCTCTTTTTCTTCTCTAATCACCTCAAGAATGGAAGGCAAGCTCTCATGTTGTCCATCAAAGGACATTTTAGCTATGTTTACCTTCTCATTCATGTGGTTGGCCACTAGCTCTTATATACTCATTCTCTTCTCCATTGGAGGTTGTTGTAGCTCCATTTCATGTTGAGTACAAGAAATGACCTTTAGAGTCTTTTTCTTTTCAAAGCTCTCAAGTGGTATGGACTGAATTTGAACATTAGTCCTTGTCTCTCCCTTGAGTAATTCAACCCTACACTTAGCCTAATGGCTAGTTCATCCACTTCACTTTCAAATTTTGACTTCTCTTGTGAAGGTGTGTGCACCTTCTCCATGAATTGAGCTTGAGATGTTGTCTATTCAGCTTGAACTCTTCTTAGTTCAACCATGGTCGCTTGCCAGACATTTCCTCTTATGGAGGTTCAAACATTTCATTTTGAACATAAAACCTAGGCAAACCATCTTGAGAAATAGTCCATATCACCCATTAAGATTTCATTTTCAGCTTGGACCATGGTCAAATTAGCTTGAGATCTTCTCACTTCAATCATAGTTTTCTCTAGACATTCCTTGGCCATTTGAGTCCTTGTCTTAGCTAATTCAGTCATTGCATCTTCCAAGCTTGATTGGACATATGAAGAGTGGGAAGCATCTTGTCTCTCTTCCCATGATGTGCTCAAGTGACGGGCCCATCCAATATTAAGATTGCTCAAGTATGGAGTACCTCCATATTGAACATGATCCATAGACATATGTGGGTTCCACACTTGATTACTCACTCTTTGGTGATGCTCATTGGTCATTTGCCTCATTCTTAGTTGTTGAGTGAGAAGAGACAATTCAATTGTCAAATCCATAGAATGATCCATTGTGATTGAAACCTATAAAACAAAAATAAAATTCAAAAGTAAAATAAACAAAGAAAATAAAAAAGACTAATTCATATTCAAAGCAGAAAAAGTATCAATCAATACACACAAAAACACTAATTCCTTGGCAACGGCACCAAAAACTTGATAGGTGAAAATGTGTGCTATAAAATGTGTACGCTTATATGCACAAGTGCACACATTGCCTCAAGTAATATAATGAAAGTAAAAGTATTGTCCTACTCAGGAATCACTGGTACCGACTCTAATCTGTTTCTAGGCTCTATTTCGATGGTTGAAATCTATAAAAGAATCTAGATTACTAACTTAAGCATGCAAGAAGACTCAATTAAGACTAAAGGCCCAGTATAGATTTCACCTAAACAATCATGTATAAACCTCCCAACCCAATTAATCAATATTTATTTCATAATGAAGATGGCAATTTCACTAGTGTCTATGCGAATCTCTCTCGAGCATTCGCACACTACCCTTAAGATCAGGTATTTTGCATCTCTATTCAACCCTAGATTTCTGAAGGCACATTAAACACAAGAAATCGTAATACCACACCTAATCTCATTTATATCTCTATCTCATGATAATTAGATGGTAAATCATCCATGGTCTAATTTTAACTCTCACCTCTCGGATCTTGAATCAAACCACAATTCATGAAAATATTGCTAAAGCACCCAGTGGCAAGACTTCAAACAAAATACTCAACATAAATATGAAATAAAAACATAACTTGAATAGAAATTAAGAGATTCATCCAAACTTGTCTTTGGCTACATCTAAACCCTAAGAAAAATAACTAGAACATAAATGGAAGAAGAAATACAACCATCAAAATAAAGAGGAAAACGGAAAAGGGGAGAAAAGAAGTACCATAAAGGAGCCTTCTTCTTCTATCTTCTTCTTCAAGTCTCCTTCTTCTCCCAAGAATTGAAAGTAAACCCTAGAGGAGGGTGAAAAATCTTCAAGAGGAAGGAACCCTAAGAGACGGTCTCCCTCTCGTAGAATTCGAGCCTCCAAACGCACCCCCTGTTAACCCCTCTATTTTAATGCCCTAATTTCCCTTTTAATGGCCAAAAGACAAAGAACATAAGAGATGGGCTTCGGCAAAAATTAATAGGCCTCGACATCACGCTGTAGCGTGATGGATTTGGTGATACGACGTGGGGAAAAAATGGGAGCTACTAGAAGGTTCTAAGCGAAACCACATTGAAGCGTGAAAAGCTCATGCCGTAGCGTGAGTGGGCTCACGCTGAGAACACTCACGCCACAGCGTGAATGGGCTCACGCTATAGCGTGATTCCACTCACACTATAACGTGAAGCCACTCACGCCTTGGCGTGAGTTGTTCTTCAACTCGCCAGTAACCTCCTCATTTTGCATCCTTCACTCCTTCCTTCATAACTTCTTCATTCAGACTCCGAATTGTGTGATCTTGGTGTCTACGGAAAGCCCTCAAAGTCTAGAATCTGCTCATACCAATGAGGGAGTCATAGCAGGACATCATGCATGCGAACAGATAACGTGTTTGCTGCGACTGCATGATGACTTTGCCTATTTTTCTTCGATTTCGCTCATTTCTGCTCAAAGGTTGGCCTAATCAAAAAATTGAGAAAAGAGAACACTAGGACACTTATTTATATCATATAACTACAAACTCTGGCAAAACAATGAGTGATAATTCAAAGATTAAGAGCATCCATCAAACAGATGATTGATTTATCACATGTTGGTCAGCATGAAGACTGGTTTTATAAGTCATCAGTTTCAAGATTCTTTATTTTTGGTTTATTAATTTATACATAACCAGTCCCATAGAATGCCTTCCGATTTTGTTGTTACATCAAAGCAGTCACAACATAGCTTCATCTTTTATTTAGAGGTATTACCGTCAACAGTCATTTTTCATCATCTGATTTTGATATAGAGCGTTTATAATTCGTTGGTTTGATGACGATTATGAGAACAACAGGTGCGAGAAACAACGATTGATCCGGTTATAACGACTATAAACAATTAACGCAAACATACGATTGATGGAATGAACAATCAACTAGTTATGATGCATTCAAAATGGTTTTGGTTGCGCTGAACAATTTATTGGAATTGAACACTGATTATTTCTGTCAGATCAGATTCTTTGAGAATTATTTTCAATCCAACAAAACATGCATGTTCATAAATAATCATTAGTGTTATATATTTATCAAAAACAGGATTAATGACTTGAAATAATTTAGATTAATTTATGCAATGATTATTTCTTCAATGAATGGATTCTTTCTTATACTTTATTCGTAATCAATGAATGGCGATAAATATCTTTTCTTTTTACACGTAAGATTATGCAAACATGATTTGTTACCCAACTTCCATGACTAATAAAATAATCAGATATAATGTCTATTATGGAGGTATTTCACTATGAAGTTGGTACTGGTAACAGATAAGAACAATAAAGTTCAATGCACTACATGGATAAACATATAGGTCATATTATAGAGACAAGGTCAATCACAGAAACAAGTATTGAGTCAGATCTATACTAGCAACAACAGTACCTGGCCTGGTGATGCAAGACAGAGTGAAGTTTCAATATATGGTGAAACAATTCATCAAGTAAAATCTTGACCACGATCGCTGTTATTAGTGTTATTGATCCAATAGTAAGGTCTATTTGATCCACATAATATGATTCAACATAAAACAGAAATATTCGATAAAGAGGATATCATTGAAGATATTTACACCTTATGTCATTCTTCACTTTACTATAAACTATTACATTCCACTTTAAAGCAAGTCTGTCCAGTTATGTCTCACCATGTTATATACTTATGAAATCAATATTAAAAGAGAAGAGTAATATTGAATATTTAACCAATCATAAAGATCAATAGAAAGATGGATATTTGAAAGATGATTGGCTCAGATGTCTCAAAGACCACTGATAATATCATATTTGTTTGTACAAATGTTCAAATTACTTTGGTGAGTTACAACGGAATGGGAGGTCATACGCTACTCTGAGGAAGCCTACTTGGTTGATTGACAACAATTTATATATGTAGAGGGACTGGTCCTCAAAAAGCAAGTAATTAACATAACTTGAGATACGAACTCGCAGCAGACACATTGTGAGCTGAAAGTTTCAAAGATATCTTTGAACATGTATTCATACTCCAATCTTTGCTTTTGAAACATATAAAATTCCATCAACACACCCAAGATATGCATTGTGATGATGTAATGTGGTCGATTTCTGCTCTGGCAGATGTTCCTTCATCAAGAATTTCATTATGAATCATGAATGATTTGACAAAATTTAATAATCATTGTAAGTTAGCATTTGCTAATGGTCGATACATCGCCAAGCTCAACTATTGCTGTGCTTAAACGATTTAAGACAATAAAAAAAGATATTAGATAATAAGATACAAGAATGAGATGTACAAAGGAAGATGATGTGGTAAAGTTAAAGAAGTAAAGGATAAAACTAAATGAAGACTGGTAGATGTTGATTATATCCTTAGCTTTACGTATCTCATATAGGAGATGCCTGACATTATACTGATGTGACCTCGCCTTCAACATTTATGGAGTGGTGGATCCTGCTTGATCTAAAAGTACAGTTACGAGGCGAGTACGTAAAAGCTCACGTAAAATTCAAGATATAATTAAGATTTGAATAATTAAATATCAGTTTTGTTTAAGTTTTAATTATATTTGAACTCACACATTTTTTCAACGTAGCAAAATTTAATGTGGATTTTTTTAAGGGTAAAGGGGCTAGTCCAATCTTAAGTTAGTAGATTTTAATGACTATATATGAAAGAGGTGGAAAGGCTCCTTCCACCTCTTACAAAAAGAAATATCAAGTCCTTGGAACAAGAGGATCACTATGCTGGCTGCGATAAGGCTACAATTTTTCAGCTGTGACCATGTATAGAAAGCTAGTACACTCTCCCCCATCGCTTTTCCTTCCCGATCCATCTAAATCCATTGTTCTCCTACATAGGCCTTTGCATGGGAGTTGCTCCCGAGGTATACATGCTACTCTTACTAAATTAAGCAAAGAGGGTAACTCTGCAAAAAGGTGCTTGGCGAAGAGGAAGGGGACCAATAAACCATTTACTCATCCATAGCCCAAGAAGTTACATGCTAAGGGGTTTTTCTAGCCATTGTCGCTCGTTTGGTCTTCCCAGATCCGTCCCGCCCAAACCCTCCTTCCTCGCAAAAGTCACAATGCCATAGAAAACCAAGAATTTGGATGGTTGCACTTTTGGTGTTTATTTCTGATCAGAGGCAAAAATGTGTAAATAGGCGTACTTTGAGACATAGCCCTTGTCATAGAATGAAAGTTACTTTTTATGTACTTAGAATGGCAATTGAAGTTGTGTTTATACATTGATGCTTTGGTGGATTTTTCGTGGCTGGGGTATAGGGGTTATGGGGCTTTTTTTTTGTCAGTTCCTTGTATACCTCTAAGGGTAATTCTTCTAAGAGCTTGACCTTTTTTTTTTGCCATTTATTGCTTTTACCATCAAATATATATATATATATATATATATATATATATATATATATATATATATATTATATATATATATATATATATATATATATATATATATATATTTGAACTTATATAGAATTGTTTCACAATTATACTTGGGTAGGGCTTTTGATATTGTGAATGGAATCTGGTGGAAAGATGGGACTAAAATCCACGCATCTTATACATTGCTTACTATCTTTAAATCCAAGGTAATCTTAAGAGTTTAAATTGCTCGCTGAAGATTTAAGTATAAATGATATCTCCTATGATGTTGAACTTTGGCAAATTATGTCATAACTCAACTTGTAGGTATTATCACAATACTGATAAGTCTCCGATCGTGTTCCACCACATCGAGATATGGAAGTAGTAAAAAGGTTAAAAAATGTCGGAAAGATTCTTCAAAATGAGGCTAATGAAGGCAACCACTATATATGCCATTTTACTACTATTGAGGATTTTTCTAGTAGTGATTCTATCAATATGATAGTACATGAGTCATATTAAAGTCAGTAATATATTCATGAATTTATGACCAATGTTTCAATCTATAGCATTGAAATGCATTAGACAACCTTGTTCATCCTCATGTTAAAGAGAAATCGGTTACATATAATTTATCACCATGAAAGAAACAAGTTGACACTACAAAGAGTTTGAGACTAGTTTATGTCCATAACACCTTCGACTTCACAAGAGATTCCAAATTATAATGAAGGTTAATCTAAAATGTGGGACATTGGAGGAGATGGTTTTGATTCAATGGATATAGAGAATGCTGGAATTCTTGCAGATTTTTCTCTTAATGAACCTAAACTAGAAGCCATTTTATTTGATCCATAAGAGAAAGCTAGTTTTTAGTTTTAGTATTACTATATGTCTTGAATATTTGTAAAACAATGATCGAGTTAATTTGTTTTTTATTTATCTAAATTACTTTTAAGATAATTATTTTATTACCCATTAGAATGACTTCATTTAACCGTGTCCGTGCTTCTCGTATATACACCAATAAAAGAATGAAGAAGGAAACAAAGACAAAAAAAAAAAAAGGAATGAACCTATAGAAAGAGGCAAGAATCCATCTGAAAATCTATTTCAAAAAGCTACCATATTATTCAAATTAGAAGATTTTAGTTTATTGTGCCAAGAATGACAATAATGGTTCTCTACTTCACGATTAAGGTGCCAAGCTCAAAAGAACAATAATAAGAAAGAGAAACAAAACCAAACACCAATATGCATCAAACTGCAACCACACATGAGCCAAAAGATCACACTGCCTTCCATGACCATTGTAACGGCCATGGTTTTGCCTCCCGGCTATCACTATGATGGCATCTCTACCCCATGCAATCACAAGGACCTCGTTTGTATCCCTAGATGCTCTCCAACATAGAGCCGGCTCTGAGCTACAGTATAAATGCTCGGTTAATTCCTGACGTACATATGATGGGACACATCGTAATTAATGACTCCTCACCCAGCAGATACCCATTCCCAAAGCAATCTCTGATAACATGGGACTCACCACCCCATCTGCCTTGCTCACAGGTGAATGACATTAGTCCAAGATGAGAAGGTTAAAGGGGAGGTTTTCCTCGAAGAAAAACCTAGAAAACAAGGGTGGAAATCCAGACCGCCTAGTGCAGGCTGGCCAGGGCTGAGATTCTGCAGTCCACTGATTTCACCATCGTTTTAGAGCCCATCTGGCCAAGGAGAGACTTCATCCTCCATTTATGAAGATCTGAGAGATAATTTTGAGAGAAAAAATTATCTCAAACTTATCCCTCTCATTTTTTTGGATAAGCAGAGGATGGAAGTCTGTCTCTCTTTTGTAGATAGGCTACTAGAATGGTGGAGGAAATAAAGGAGGACCTTGTAGAATTTCCAAAGCCCCCTAGCCAGCCACTACTTTAGGCAAGGTCTTGATTTCCAAGCTCTAGATTTCCACCCTTGTTTTTTCTGATTTTCTTCAAGGGGAAGAGCACTCCCCTTTTATAGCCTTCATCTTCGTCCACTGTGAAATATTGCACTGTCACTGCATTCATAACTACTGCCATCACACAAACTCATCTGAAGTGCAGTTGTAATCTAATTACCATTGCTATACAACAAAACATATTAAAGTGCAATCCATCTCAATGAGATTGTTCAAAAATAATAATCCACTTTTTCCTGATCCAACTGGTGGTTCAATCCACCAGCAGAATTAATTCAACTGGTTTACAGTCTTTAATATTCAATCCAATTATGAATGTGATTCAGTTGTTAGGTTGACTAGATTCACCAGAAGTAGAATTCCTTGAGCTTGTCTTATTCTTGTAAAAACGGAACAGATATCTGGACCCACAAAAAAGCTTGACCTGATGTGTGTGTATATAGCATTCTTAAGTGTAACTACCAATTCTATCAAGCATTTTACTTCGAAACCGGGAAATAGAGCCCCTGAGATGCTCCTTTTTTGGTAACAATTAACAGAAGCTTCCATTTTTCTTCCAGAAACAGCTTAGGAAATGAACTATTAGAAGTTCCTCTTCCAAAATGGAAGATAAGGAAGACCTTATATACCATGAGAAGATAAGGGGACCCATTTGTCATCATGTATATCATCAATCTCGACACGATACTCTAGAAAATAAAGACAGTTAAAATGTTAAATATTAAATGAAGTTTAATAGAAAATTTATGAATAAACAGTGGCCAAAAATAACAATTAATTCTAGTGCAATCTTATTGTTACAAGCTTGAAGTTGCAACCATCATCATCGTCACCATTATTTTGTGTATTTGTCTTTTCTAACCTAAAAGATGATTATTAATGGTTCCAAACATTTTGGTCACACTAGGCTGTGCAAGGATCAGTCATCTAAAAAACCCACAGTTGGTTATTAAAATTCTGTGTAACAAAACATCTGACAAACTACAAAATCAACTAATCAATAGAATTATTTTTTTACCAGTCTGTATAACTAGTTCAGAAATAAGATTTCACAACCCTATATCTGTTCACACCCAATGTCCATTGGTTCAAAAAAGAAACGGCCCTCAGATTGTGATAAAGTAGGTAAAACTGTCCTTGGACTAAAACTTCTCTCTTACTTCCCTAAACCCTTCCACATAAATAGATAAAAGTAACAAACTTCTTCAATATACTCTTCCTTGTTGATTCTATACCTTCAATGTACTCTTCATTGTTGATTCTATAGCCATATAAACTTGCTTACTTTCTCCCCCAGAAACAAAACCCCACCAAAACAACCCATGTTTCACTCTTCTCTAATGTCACACTTGTACAACAGTAGCGCCAGTTCATTGGAGGATAAAGCTGAGTAAAGCTCATTTAAAGAATTCAAAAAAGAGGAGGAGAAAAACAAAAACAAAAAAACAAAAAAGAAAAAAAAAAAACCAAAAAAACCAATCCAGACAGACAATGCATATTACAAGGAAAAAATCTAGGAGTTAAATAACAGTACCAATCTGTATTACACAAAATTGAGGATATTAAAAAATGCAGTTGCAGCTGAGAAAAATAAATTGTGACAAACACACCTCGCCCCCAAACAATATATCAATCTAATAGAGGTGGATGCTTAGAGTCGCATGAAACTTGGTCCAGTGGACATGGTTAAGGTACCGTAACTTCCTACTGGAGCAGTTGGTCATTCTGAATATTCTCACTTCAATGCAATTGCTTGAATGTGAATAACAAATCATACATTCCAGATTAAGTTTTGTTAAAGATTAGTAAGCAACTAAAGAATGGTGAGAGTAGACGAAAGAAATGGAAACTGGTTCGCAGTTGAATCCAAATCTTTCGAACTCACGATGGAAGGCAAGGGGAAGAAAACAAAATGCTTCATAACAGAACGGAGTAGGGGTGCAGCTTCGTGGATCTGGTTTGGGTGTAGGATGAAAGCTTTTGTGGGGAGTTGAAGAGGTTTGTAGAATGGATCCTGTTTGTAGTACCTTAGCTTGGAGGGAGAATGGAAGATCTTTCAAGCTGGAGAGTAAACTAAACAATGCAGGGAGGTTCCTTCTCGCTTCGTCACCGATAAAGGTAAAAACATTGGTCATTCCTCCTGCATGAAGTGGGGGTCATAAATGGATGGTGTATACTGCTGAAAATCAGGTTCGGGAGCCAACTTATGAGAATGTACCCCAGGAGGATCAAGCATTTTAGACCAAATGCAAAGATGGGTGGAGAAGAGTACAAGTATCGCGAAGAAAATAGGCTTCGTGGAAAGTCCGCTCTAAGGATGTGGTCATGAGGCAAGTAGGATAAACAAGGCAAGGGTGGGATGTAGGAGACTGTATCCATGGGAAGGCGTTAGGGTCACTGGAGTTCTGTTTGATTGGTAGGTGGAAAACACAACCGGTGCCTTACCCTAGGTCAGGGGAGCTGGAGACCTGGCTCAGAGATGCTTGGAGGTTGAACGAGGGTTTGATGCTAACGTTTTTAAAGGAAGACCTTATGCTTTTGAAGTTTAATTCGCCAGAGGAAGCTAAATGGGTCCTCGAGTCGGGAAGAAGAAGTTTTAAAGAGGTCTCATGTTTTAGATCAGGAGCCCTGAGAAACGTGGTGTATAAGGAGTGTAGATCTTCAGGCAAGCAAGCCCAGATCGAGGAATGACTTCATCTCTGGACACCCGAGATCCTCAGGAAAATAGGTGATGCGTGTGGAGGATTCGTGACCGAAGACAAAGAGACAGAGATGAAAAAGGAAATGAAGTGGGCTAGAATGTTGATAAAATCGGAGGGGAAGGCCAGGCCAAGTACTGTGAATATTTTAGAAGGCCCGATCATAGCCATAAATATGGTGGGAGATTCCGCCTGTTTACTGGGGTATATCCGGCGGGTCAAGGGTTGCGTAGCTGCCAGGGAAGAAGACGATGTTGCGGCACGCTACGGCCATAGGTGTGGGATTCCGCCTGCCGCAATGATGGAAGGCCCGAGGGAGCAAAGACAGGACGTAAAGGTATAGGGCCTGGGTCCCGCTGGGGCAACGCTTCTGGGCCGCCGCGGTCGTGGGCCTTAATGGAGGACAGAAATGGGGCCCACGTGGATGGAGGAGGGTCCAAAAGGGATGCCATTGGTCGCCCGGGTGATGTATTTTTTCAAAGAACCGGGCGCACATGGGCCAAGATAAAGCGAGCGGGTCCGCGTATTTTGGGCCAATTTCTAATAGGAGCAAAAGCCCGGTTGGACAAAGGGTGGATAGTATTGAAAATGGCACCGTGTTGCAAGAACTCCACGTGCCCACCATTGACGATCAGACGTAGTGGTCTTAAGGGGCCTGCTTAAATGTGGTCAAAACCGCCGCTCCCAACCGCCCACGTCTGCTAAAGGTGGGTGTAAAGGGGCTTAGGGGGATAGGAAATGTCCTAACTGAGGCCCGTGTATCTAAGGGGGTTACCAGTGTTTCAAAAGCAGAGAAAAGGCTGGGAAACTGACTCTGCGAGGCGTGGATCTTCTCTCGAGTCTTCAGATCCATTGATCTCAGGCTCTGGATTCCTCGGGCCGTATGCCCGTGAAGACAAAACCCGCCCGAGGGGATCTTCCGCTTGAGAGCCGCGCGCGGAAAAAAGAGCTGGCGACCTCTCTTCCGCCTCTAACGCACCGAGGTCAGGAGAAGCAGGATGTACAACTCCGTCGCCCTTGGCCCCCAGTGGAAGGCACATAGGTGCTCCGAGGAGGATGACCCCGAAGTCGAATCCCCTCGCGAAAGATCTCCTGTGTCCTGTAATCGTGTCTCGAATGATATTTCCCCTTCCATTTTCTCTGTCTTTGGCCGACCTCTTCTCTCCGGGGGCTCTTCAGGCTTGGGGGAGTCCCAAGAGCTTGAGGACTTGGGGGAGACGGAACCGTTGAGGGTGGTGTTTGCTGACGGTAGAGAGTGGGGAAATGGGTTAGCCGAGGGTCCTATGGAAGGGGAGCAAATAGAAGTGGGCCTCAAATGAGCTGAGAGCTCACATCGTGTAAACTCGTATTCAAGGGTTACAATACATGGGAAGATAGTTGCCTTATTAAATTTAGTGAATTTTTAGGGGTCACAACGGCGGGCTTTGAAGAGGAAATTGTGGAGTTGCTGCGAAAAATGGATGCTAGACAGCATGGTGATAAAAGGAAGGGGGACCCTGCAGAGACAAGATGTGAGAGGGAGTTGAGGAAGCTGGAATGTACAATAAACTATAATGGAAAGGGTCAAATTAGAGGTGGAAGAGACAGGGGGAATTTTTTGCTAAAGTTGAAATGAAGTTAAAGCTATTCTCGTGGAATGTTAGGAGGTAAATAACTTAATAAAAGAAACGTTATCGTAAATTTTATTCTGGCCTCGTGAGGGTGGACTTGGTTTGCTCGCAAGAAACCAAACTTAAAATTTATCTTCTAAGGACGCTCGCGCTGGGTGGGTAGATGGCTAATCGAGGGCCATTGGGTCAGGGTTCTACTGGGTATTTTAGTGTTCTGGGATACAAGAAAATTGGAATTAGTGGAGGCTGAATTAGGCCATTTTTCAGTTACTTGCATGTTTAAAAATGTGGAGGATGGTTTTCTATGGGCCTTCACAGGCTCCGGTCCAAGCAGAGGTAAAAAGGAACCTGGCTTGGGGAAGAATCCTGAGCAAAGTTGAAGGGTCTTGGTGGGAGGGGCCTTGGCATCGGGGTGACTTGAACATGGTTCTTCCAATGAAAGAAATCGATTTGCTCGGGCTATCGCACTCTATGAGGCGGCTTTTACTCCGGGTTCTAAATGAGTCAGGGGCTAAGAGATCTTCCTTGCAAGGGAGTCCTTCACTTGAGGTATCCCACAACTAGCTGGATGTCCCGCTCTCGACAGATTTTTGGTGACTGGACTGGGAAAAATCGCCAGTAACGTGACTCAGAGTACTCTCCCAGACTAAGAACCGACCACCGCCCTGATGTCGACCGTGATGGATTAGATCGGGGCCTTCTCCTTTCTGCTTTGAGAATATGGTTGGCGATGCAGCTTCAAGGATACCTTTAGAGGCCGGTGGCAAGTCCTGTGATTTTTCTCGGTTCCTACAGCTATTCTAGCTTCAAAATTAAAGGCCCCGGAAAAGGAATTTTAGTCTGAATATTTGCAGTTTTTGGTAGAGGAGAATAATAAAAAGAAGCTTTGAATAGATTTTTCCTGATGATGTGGAAAAGGAAATGTGGCCGCCCCCGAAGAAGCAAGAGAATAGGGATAAGGCTAGAGAGGATTTAAGGAGTGGGTGGATTTGGAAGAGGTATCTCGAGACAAGTCCAGAGAGATTCGCTGAGCGAAGGGGACAAATACGGGTTTTCTGCTGCACGGCCAATTCTCATGTAAGGAGGAAATCCATTAGTGCATCGCGATCAATGGGAGAAGACTGGTTGGCTGAGGTCGAGGTTAGAGATGGTCCGTCAGTGCTTACTTTCAGTCTCCTCTCAAATTTCAAACAATCAAACCCGCCTTACCCAGACCTACACCTCAATTTGATTGGCGCAGATCAGTCTGCCAAGTTGGAAGAAATGTTCACTGAGGAAGAAGTCCTAGCACCGTCTCTGGGCTTAACAATGATAAAGCCCAGACTCCGATGGTTTTCAATAGCTTTCTGGGTCTTTTAGTCGATTTTGTGAAAGAGAGGTTGCGGGCTTTTAGAGATTTCCTTCCAGAACGAAAGCAAAGCTTTGTAAAAGTCTTAATGCTACTTTCTTGGTTCTGGTGCCCAAGGGTAAAGGCTGCCAGGACTGGCGACTTGAGGCCAATCAGTTTAGTGGGTAGCCTCTATAAAATTTTATCGAAAGTGTTAGCAAACAGTAATTAGTGGTTATTGCATCGATTATTTCACAACTCGTAACGTTATAGGGCTGGGAGCAGAACTGGGACAAGAAGGCTTACAAGAAATGAGGTTGTGGACTAAGCAAGAAGGAAAGAGAAAGGGCTTTTGTGTAAGTCGATATCAAAAAGGCTACGATCACACGGTGTGGACTTTCACGACGCCGAGAGAACGCTCGGGGCCAAAACACTGTGGATTCGCTGCGCATTTCCACCCGCTTCGCTCTGCCTTGTTTAATGGCTCTCCCGCCGTTTCTTCCGGAGTTCAAGAGGTGGTTCTAGACAAGGGATCCGCTTATCGCCACATCTTTGCTCAGATGAAGTGCCGAAAGAACCGCTGGGCGAGCAATGGAAGGCAATTTTATTTCTGGGTGCAGATTGGGGAATAGTGAGGGTGGGGAGATGGTCATCTCCCACCTTTTATATGCTGATGATACTGTTGTTTTTTGTGAAGCCAATTCAGAAAGCAACATGTGCTTGGCCGACGTTAATGGGTTCGAAGCCTTTTCAGGATTGAAAATTAATCTGAACAAAAGCGAGATTATTCCTCTAGGTAGGGTGGACAATGTGGAGTCGCTTAGCAACCGAGCTTGGCTGTGTGGTCGGGTCCTCCCCACTCAAGATTTCAGTCTCCCTCCTGAGCTCCCACGTGGTGGCCCCGGGGTCCGGGATTCTATTGAAGAAAGATTCGTAAAAAGGCTGTCCTCCCCGAAAGACAATATATCTCAAAGGGTGGGAGGCTCACACTGACTAAGTACTTTGTCTAGCCTCCCATTTACTTCCCTCTCCTCGCTTAGATTGCCAAAGATTGCTCAGGGCAGACTTAGAAGATCTAGAGAGACTTTCGGGGTGTGTGGAGGAATCTTGATCAAAACTACACCGTCAATGAAAACTGGGTTACCGAGAAAAAAGTGTAGGGGGTTAGGCAGGCGCCTTTCCGACGAACCAAGCACCGCCAGGTAAGTGGTGTCAAGTGCCTGCTGTCGAGAGGATTCCTTGAGATCGTGATCGCACTAAGTTTGAGAGGAAGTCAGTTGGGGCACAGACATCAGGGCGGCTTGCACCGCTTATGGAAGGATATCAGGAAAGAATGGCTTACCTTTTCTCGTATCGCCCCTCCCAGGAACGTAGAAGGTCGGTTTTGAAGGATCCGTGCGACGAGACGTGCCGAGCTGCCTTCCCCACTCGCTCAACTTGGCGTACCAAAGGACGGTGCAGTGGATGTCTTCGGGATTCGTCTTGTGAGGTCAGTTCGTTCCGCCTTCTGTGACCTTTCAACGATTGGGAGCTGGATGAGGTGGAAAGGTTCTTTCTTTTTCTCCACAACAAGAAGGTTAGGTCTGTGCAAGAGGATCGCCCTCATAAGCAAAGGAATCTATTAACATGGCTTTTCTGTTGCATATATGTATCGTAGCCGATGTTTTCTCCTCCTTTAGATTTCTCAGTAGATCCATCCAACCAATCGCTCCCAAAATTGGGTTTTTTCGCCTGGGAAGCTTCCTGGGGTAAGGTGCTAACGTTGGATCAACTGATGAGGAGAGGGATTCCCTTAGTAAACAGATGTTTTTTATGTGAAGAGAATGAGGAAACAATAGACCACTTGCTTATCCATCAGGCGAGCCAAATGTTATGGGATCTTCTTGGCAACATCGGCTACCACTTTCGTACTTGCCGACAACTTCTCCGCTGCAAAGCGCTGTCAGAAAAAGGGAAGAGAGCTCGACGGCGCCCTCTTTGCTTATTTCTGACGCTCGTGGTTGGAAAGGAACAGTGGTTTTTGAAATGAGGCCCCTGGCCATAGATGAAATCTTCCTTTCTATTTACCTTGTGGGTGGGCTAAGGTGTACAAAAGAAGTTAACTCAAATTCTTCAGCGGGGTTTTCGCTTGACTTCGGTGTAGGTGAGAGTGTGCTGGGCTCCCCAGACTTCTCAGGTACTTTTCGGGGCCTCGTGCTCTTTCTTACATCTATATAATTTTTGTTTTTTACCGATCAAAAAAAAAATATATCAATCTAAAATGAACCAGCACCAGAAAGCAATGAATCATTATATCACTTTATTTTCTGGGTCTGATGGCACAGCATTTATACCTGATATGCCTTTGCCTGATGAGCACTCTGGCATGGTGGATTGACTTCGCCATGCCTGATTTGAACAATAGTGTTTCAAGGCGGCGTTCAAGAAAATTCTCCACAGTAAGGGCCAACACATGCGAGCTTGTTCTGGCTCTCATCCAAGAGCCCATACTTGTTCATCCTCCTCAAAAGTGCTTCACCCTCGAAAATCCGACATGGATTCTTCTCATCAAGGGTGAGAAGCATTCTCGCATTGTTGCGAATGCAGCTAAGAGCATATTGGACTCTCCACAATTCCCTCTTGCATCGGAGCCCACATTCTCCAACAAGCTTCAGCTCAGCATCCAAAACGTTCCTTCTCATATGGACGTTGAGGCTTCTTAAATCTCTTCCCATCTAAATTTCATTCAAATATAAGCTTTTAATAACAAAAATTGAATGAGCTGGAAAGAACCTCACAAAACTACCAATATGATCAAACTGTAATAAGTTGCTTGGTTTCTCACCAACCGGAGGAGAAAAAAAACCATAAAGGCTATACTTTGTTCTAGGCAAGTAAAAGGGAAGAAAAAAATGCTAAGCAAAATGTCACTTTGAAGTTATTTAACTTTACATAAAATATGTAAAATAAATAAAACGGGTTCAAGAAAAACAAATCAAAATAATTCATCCACTTGAAATCTTCTTCTTTTCTTTTCTTTTCCTTCACTTTCTCCTCTCTAATTTGTTTGTCTATAATTTTGCCTCAATTTTCCAAAGAACCGAAAATAGCCAAAAGGAAATACATATCTATCTTAGATTTTTCATTATCCAAAACCTAATGCATTAATTGAGTTTTAGTTTAGGTGACATTTTTTTTGGATAGCACAATAACATAGACATTGCCTTGAGTTCTTAGTCGTATCCTTTTTTTCCCTCAGTTTCCCTGCATGCAAAAAGAGTTGGAAGACAGGATGGGAGACAAACATAAGATAGATATATTATCACTTTTCCTTCCGATGAAGTTAAGTTCTAGCCACAATTTCATTACATTGAAAACCAAAACAATATAAAATACAAAATTTTAGACATTGCATTTCTTTTGTTTTGTTTTTCCTCAGTTTTCTCAGCAACCAACCCCAAGTATATACTGAACGTTTTCGTACAACAACAATACTAAGATGCATCATTTTTCTCTTTGTAATGGACTAGAGTTCGGGTTACATTCGTTATTTGGACAATAAAAACAAAAAAAACAAAAAAACAAATTTTGAAATTGTACTATTCCCTTTCTCTTTCTCCTCAATTACTATTAAACTAACGGTGAGGAACAAGATTCAGGCTCCTGAATACAAGATCAGATCCGATGTAACAATGTGAGGAAACATCGAAAGATTGTTTCCAGAATTTTTTTAAATGGGGTCAACGAACCGAAATCAAGGCGGTTACTTACAGTTCCGGTAGAAGGAGACGTGGACCATGGTTGTTCCCCGCCGGTGGAGGTGTCGTCGTCGAGCACAGTTGCTGAGGCAATGGAGATCGAACCGAAGGCTGCGGAAAGCAATATATTTGTTTCCATTCTAAACCCTAACCCAGTGTAATGAAGCGGGCCAGATGGGCGACCCCCGGCCCTCTCCGCCCATGTTTACTAGCTCTGTGAGTCGGGCCAAATGGGTAGAAAGTGGGAAATTGAATCTCATTCCAATTCTCCCTTACTTATTTCTAAGTAATACGGATGAAATAAAAATTGATTTTGGTCAATTCTAAACATCTACTTCTGACTTGTCATTATTTGATTTAAAATATCATTAAGAATTTATTAAATTAGTTTATACAAAAATATTTACTGAGAATACAGAACACGTTCATAACAAATGATAATTGAAAGCTCAAATTTTTGAATTTAAATGTCAGTCAGTTCACGACAACAAGAATAGTTTAAGGCTGTTTCCTTCCTCCTCTACCCCTTTGCTCCTCTCCGGTTTGTTCAAATCTCCCATGCAAACACAATAGACCTCTCCTATTTTCTCTATCTAAAATCACACACTCTCTCTAGAATCACATCGATTTTCTCAGTATAAATCTTCTGATTGAAAGTTTTAGCGTGAAAACAAAAAACCTACCCAGAAACCCTCGTCTTTAAAACCCTAAATCCAAACCTATAATTCTCGTGTATTCTCTTTTATCTTTCTTTTTGTGTTTTTTATCTAATTTTCTTTGGTAGGTTACCATGGAGAGGAAAGACCTAGGAGAGGATTTCAGATTCTATCTACCATCTAGTGTTGGAATTCCTTGTTTCTTGTCGAAGAACTCCATAAATAATGAAGTCACACCAAAGATCAGCTTCCAGGATCCACTCTCGCCGTCTCGCTCTACTAGGTCAGTGGAGACTAGAAAAAACGTAGTCGTCTGAGATTCTCTCGCCTCCGAACTATGTCCGAGAATCAAAGTCCTGGAAATTTCAATTATTGGAAAGGCAATAATGAAGCTCGACCGCTTCAACATCATCTAGGTCCACTTCAGCTGTTGCTCAACAGCCAGTCGACTGCAGACTAAGTCGTGGACAATTCTTCCTCGACATCATGTATAGTATATTAGAGAATCAAAGCCTTGAATTTTTGAATATTTATTGGTAAGGCAATGTAGAAACTACGCCTCCTCAAAACCTTTCAGGTCGGATTAGAAAAAGCAGCTGTGGGCAATTCTTCTCTACTCTCATTGTTGCTATCATGGACAACGACATTTTCCATTCCAATTGTCGCTATCATGGACAACGGCATTTCCTTCTCATAATTTGAGCTTGTTAATTGCCGATGTTATGGACAGCGGCATTACGCATTACTTCGGTAAATATTTTTGCATTCAAACTAATTTAATATATATATATATATATATATTAAGAATTATTTCCGTCTAAAACTCAAATAGAGGGTCAGGGTCGTTCCATCTAGAGTTTTAGACGGAAATAATTCATTTAGAAAATATATATATTAAATTAATTTGGAAGCAAAAATATTTACCGGCGATATGTAATGTCAATGGGCCCATGACAACCAAGAAATTTGGAAAGTCTAAAATCTACGGGAAGGAAAATGTCGATGTCCAGATTGTTAGCGAATGAGTTTTAAATGAATATGTCATTGTCTCATGATCAAATGCAATTAATTTAAAATGGAAATGTCAAGTCATGATCGACAATCAAACCTTTAAAGCTCGCTTGCTGTGGCTTCACCTCTCCTCTCAAGCCCCTTCCTAAGCCTCCTATACTCCTCTCAGCTCCTCTCTCCTATTGTCAATCTCCCATGCAAACACAATAGACCTCTCCTATTTTCTCTTTCTAAAATCACACACGTTCTCTGTAATCACATCAATTTTCTCAGTATAAATCTTCTTATTGAAAGTTTTGAGTAAAAAAAAAAAACCTACCCTAAACCCCTTGTTCTTTAAAACCCTAAATCCAAACCTATAATTCTCGTGTATTCTCTTTTATCTTTCTTTTTGTGTTTTTTCCCTAATTTTATTTGGTAGGTTACCATGGAGAGGAGAGACCTAGGAGAGGATTTCAGATTCTATCTACCATATGGTGTTGGAATTCCTTGTTTATTGTCGAATAACTCCATAAATAATGAAGATTTGCTGTCTCAACACCGTCTAGATCCACTCCCATCGTCGCTCAATAGCCAGGTGAGACTAGAAAACGTAGTTGTCGGAAATTCTTCTCTCAGTCTCTTAATTATGTATGAGAATCAAAGTCCAGGTGTTTCAACGTTATTGGTATAATAATGAAGCTCTAATCGTCAACATCATCTAGTCCACGTATTACGCTTTACTACCAGTCACGAACAGTGTATTAATTATTCCTTCATCGAAGAGTATATCTGAGAATCAAAGCCTTGAAATTTGAATGATTATTTGTGTTAGATAGAAGCTTACGCCTCCTTAAACCTTCTGGTCGTAGCCGCCGAATTAGAAAAGCAGCCAGGGGTACTATTCTCATTTCATCGCCGTCATCGCGACAAAATGATATTTTTCATTAAAATTGCCGCTATCATGGACAACGACATTTCCTTCCCATAGTTTGAGCTTGTCAATTGTCATTGTTATGGACAACAACATTACGCATTACTTCGGTAAATATTTTTGCTTCCAAACTAATTTAATAAATTTTTTTTTAAACGAATTATTTCCATCTAAAACTCTTCTCTCTAATCATTCATTTTTCTTAGGGAAGTATTTATTAGGCCTATGGTATGTACTACTACTATACCTGATCTGACCTATGGAGCAAGCTTGGTAAGCCGTTTTATCGCCAATCTAGGATATGAACATTGAAGGCTACTGCTGGGTGTTCGGGATATCTGGAGGGCACTATGGGAATTTTCGTTTGTCTTTTAAAAACCTAGCCTCTGGCTCGCTCAAAAAACAAAACAAAAACATAAAGGAAGCAAATCAAGTAAAGGTAAACAAATGATTAGAAGCAGATCCAGCCCAACGATAATAAGTTATGTCCTTAAGACTATCAATTTCAATTTGTACCGAGGATAGTGGACAATCGTCTCCCAGGATAGAACGGATCTCGTTCCTCCGAAGTGGTACGGATCGGAGGAACCCGACGAACTCAAATTGCAGAACAATCGCATAAAAATGATGATGAAGGAGAAGAATAGTTTTCGTTGTTGTTGAAAATGGAAAAACCGAGTATAAATAGCCTAGAGGTGGTTCCACGAATGCATATAAGTTTGTCAAAAGGTATGAAACTAAGCAAAGTGTCTGCTTCACGAGGGACACATCTTTTCATTCATTTACTCCCAACAACTTCACACACACGGAAGAAAAAGTCTCTCGAGACACATCTAGTGTATGCATGAGATGGCAAGGGTTATTCCATGAGAAAATCTGCATCAAAGGATAAGTAGTCTGAGACTTTGAACTTCTCAGTAGCTTCTATCACTACTCTGGCCAATCGTTAGACTTGATGTCTTCGAACTGTCACCTCGTGGTAAGCCTAGACAATGAAATCGCACAACTATTTCTAACAAAATTGGTTCTCACCGTTGTGTTCGTTGGCCATGAACACCGCCGGTCTCATGAGTGTTTTAGGCACCCGCCTTGCAATTCTCAGAAGTTTTACTACTTCACACTACATGTGATTTACGAACATATAGTTTCATAATCATTAAAAGCTATTAACCTTCACATATTATCATTGTCTTTATCCCGAATGGATAAAACAAATTAGACAAGATTTACACTGCCTTCATAACTTGTCCCTTTGAACCTAGATCCTCGGGATCTCCACCACTAGGTAGGTGTCCACTATGATGACTTGTTTAGAGGCCTTCAAACCCATTCCCTACAGTTTTTTGGCAATCATCTCTAGTTGTGCCTTTGTCAATGGATCCAATATTATCTGACTTCACATAGTCAATGTGAGAATCTAATTAAGAAGTTGTCTTACGTTGTCATGCTGTCTCTCGACGATGTGTCGAGACTTTTACCATTATACATGATACATTCCTTGCCCTTCCTATCATTGACTATCACAATGTATACATACAAATGTGGCACCGGTTTGTGCCAATTAAAAAGAATATCTACCAAGAAATTCTGCCACTCTAGCTTTCTTCTCAACGCTTTATCCAAAGCAATAAATTCGATTCCATAGTGGATCTAGCAATACAAGTTTGTTTGATGATTTCCAAGACATCACATTTCCACAAGTGTGAATACATATCCACTTGTTGATTTTATGTCTTGCGTCTAAGTATCCACTTGCATCACAACATCCTTCAAGTAATACGGATATTCTCGTTAATGGAAAGGCACTGGTATGTTTAAGTAGCCTAAATAAATGTTTTATAGCTTTCCAATTATTTTCATTCGATCTAATCAGAATTGATTCTTTAGCTCTTTGCTAACCGCACAAGCTATGTCCAAATTTAATACAGCTTCATATGACATACATTAAACTCCTAGCATAATAGCATACTCATTTTGAGTTTTGTTTTCACCAAGATTCTTAGAAAGATGTAAATTAACATCTATCAAGTCTTTATCGGTAATATCTAGATTCTTGCATTTTCCAAGAATCGTTTCAATATAATGGGATTGTGATAGAGCTAATCCTCCAGGTGTCTTATGGATTTTAACTCCTAAAATAACATCGACTTCATATCTTTCTTTATTTCTAAAATTTACTTTGCAAGCAAGCATTTGATTTTCTTAATAGTCTCACCATCACTCCATCAAGAGAAGCATATCGCCTACATATAGACATGTTGGCAAAGCAATTCGAAGCTTGCTTAACATATACACATTTATCGCACTCATTATCTGAAACCATTCGACAACATGACTTCATTAATTTTGCAAGATGCCATTGTTTTGGTGCTTGTTTCAATCCATAGAGTGACTTGATAAGCCGACATACTTTCGCCTTGTCCCGAATAATGAACCCTTCGTGTTGTTCCCAAATATATTTCTTCTTCCAAATATTTCCTCGTTTAAGAAGGTCGTTTTCACATCCATTTGATGGATTTCTGCTTATATACCACGTATAGCAATTAGCATCCTTATAGATGAAATTCTAGTAACAGTGAATAAGTATCAAAATAATTAAGACCTTCTCGTTGTCAGATCTTTACTACAAGCCTAGCCTTATATTTATCAATAGCACCATCGCTTTCATTTCCTCTTGAAAATCCACTTACATTATGATGGTTTTATTACCGGGAGGAAAGGTCAATAATTTCCATGTATGATTTGACAAGATGGATTCAACTTCATATTGATAGCTTCTTTCGAAGCGGGGCTTATAGGCGAAATCGCGAAGCTTCTTTGAATGTCAGAGGTTAATTCTCCAAGCGAGATACGTTAAGAAATCATGTCGAAAAAGGCGTGGAAGTCCTTTGTCTTTTACTACGTCTATGTTCATCACTCCATTGGATCACTTCTAGATATATAATTATCTCGAGACCTCTTATTATTATCAATAGACTCATATACTATGTTATCACGAAAATATATTTTCAAAGAGCGAAGCGTCCCTTGATTGATGATCGTGATGACATGTATATGCGGGATCTCACGACTTGTGAACAAGAAAACGATATGCATTGCTATTAGGCATATCAGATAAAACCTGATCAATAGTCTTTGGTCCTACCTTAACCTTTTTTAGGCTTAGGAGCCATGACCTTAACGAACACCCCACACTTGAGATAATTCAAGTTGGGGCATTCTACCTTTAGGCACTCTCGTAGGGGTTTGTTGTGTGTCTTTCACGTGGGGTACTCTATTTAAAATAAAATTATTAGTTAAACGGCTTCCCCCACAAATTTTGTGGTAAGCGGAACTATTCAGTGCATTCATTGTTTCCTTTAAAAGCCAGATTCTTCCTTTTCTGCCACTCCATTGGGTGTGGTGTATAAAGGCTTGATCATTTGGTGACGATACCAAGTCGGGTACAAATTTCCTCAAATGAAATTCATATTCACCTCCTATGTCCTCCTTATGATTTAATTTTCTTGTTCAGCTGAGTTTCAACTTGGCCTTATAAGATTTAAAAGCATTCTGAAACTCATCTTGCTACTAAGAAAGTAAACATAACATCACAGCAAGCAGTCATCTATAAAGTAATAAAATACTTATTACCACCTCTTGTGGTATTGATTTCATATCACATATATCACGTGTGTATTAAATCTAAAGGTTAAAAGTCTATTATCTCTGAGTGGAGGCAGAAATTTAGATTCAACACACACTTGGCATTTCTCACTTGGACAGTCAAACTTTGGCAACAATCCCATATTCATTAATTTATTTATTGACTTATAGTTAACGTGTCCTAGTCTAGCATGCCAAATGTTAGAAGATTCAAGCACATAAGAAGAAACAACTTTATTCAATTCATCATGGTTACACTTGATCATTACATTTAGCTTGAACAAACCATCACTCGAGATAACCCTTTCCTACATACATCTCATTTTTGAGTACAAACTTATCGGATACAAAGCTTGACCCAAAGCCATTCTTCTTGGGGAGAGGCGACAAATTCTTGCGAACATCGGCATCGCGAACATTAGGTGGTGTCCACGGTCTTTCCGGATGTCATATTTAGACGTCTTTCAGGCACCTTCAACCTTAGAGGTTGATGAATTACCCATATAAAGTTTTTCATCACCCCCACGGTTGTGTAGGACGAAAACATTGATCTGTTTGCATAGATGTGACGAGTTGCTCCAGTATCAATCCACCACTCTTTGGGGTTTCCCGCCATATTACACTCGGATATCATAGCAGTCAGATTGATATCATAAACACCGTGGAGATCTTTTCCACCATATTGGCACCGTTTTACATCGTTTTTGGCTCTGCGAATAAGCCGATGTCGGACTTGCCACGGTTGAAGCACTTGCGGCCGAACTGCCGGGGCCTTGGTTGAATCCTCTCTAGACTTCTTAGGCATTTTCCTTTTCTTGTTGGGTTTCGATCATGTAGTGGCATTGAACTTTTGAAAACTACAGATTCTTCCGACTTTATTACCGAGATAACTGTTGTCTTCCCTCGATCCTCAATAGAACAATCAAAGTCTTAGTGATAACTCCTTTCTCTTGTGTTTGAGATAATTTTGAAATCCCTCGGGATGGTGGCGAGTTTTCAATGAATCGACCACTTGAAATGTCTCACTTAGAGTCATTCATTAGGCATGGAATATCATGCACAACCACTTGAAGCTCTTGAACTGACTTAAGACGGTCTTTAAATCAACCATCTTGAAGTCGAAATTTCTTGATAATGGTGGTCAGACATCTGGTTTTGTACTCTTGTCGGACTATCCCGTAACTCAGCCAGTAGTTTTCAGCGGTTATGGGCGTTATAGAAAGTATTTTCAGGCCAGATTTGAGGACATAGTTGCGACCACGAAGTCGAGGTGATTCCATGCATCCACGATAAGCTTTTCTTTATCTGTCTCTCCGGCGTCGATTTAGGACCATCCTCATTGAGGAATCTTGCCAAGTTCAAGGTTGTGAGATAGAACAACATCTTTTGTTGTCATCTCTTGAAATCGGTACCATTGAACCTTTATGGCTTTTCTCCGTGATTCATAATAGAGTTAACCGGAGTCGAAGGCAAAGCCATTTCTGTAACAAATATTTGAATATAAATATCTGACAAATAGTTTGAATCTTAAAGCTGCGATCTCTGAAATAGAAAAATATTTGAATACGAGAAACAAATATTTTAATACGACATAAACGAAAAAGAACGCTGTGATAAAAAAAAAAACTACTTCTTCTTAGAATTTGGCGCGACGAAGCAAGGAATTTACTAGAACAATATGCTAAAGCCCTTATTGCTCGATATGCATTGCGATTGAAGGTTGGTTTGCATTTTCATTTCATTTTAAAGCCTTTTAAATCATAACATTAATGCATTCCATGTTTGTTAATGCATAGACCTTACACGAGTTTTGGAGGCGGAAGGTAGCCTCTTTGGACTCGGTTTAATAAAGCTGCTTGAGTTCAAAAATATTTGAATACACGAAGCTACTTGATGCAAAATTTGAATTCATAGAAGCGAAAACTACGGTGTTGAAGTGAATACGGCGAAACAAAAACTATTGACTAATTTGTAACAATATTTGAATTTAAGCGCAAACAATTATTTTAATCACGAGGCTATGATGTAATATAAATGTTTGAGTCAAGTTTGTCCGAGAAATAAATTAGACTTCTTTGCGGTACAAATCGTCGAAATAAATTATTTCGGTAGAAAGAAATTAAGACTTCTTCACTTGATCTGAACAAAATTGTTTTAGTGAATTTGTTCGATTTTCTCATTTATATTCTGATATTTATCTTAAGAAGCGAGCGAGAATAAAAAATTGTAACAACCCGAAGCGAGCGGAAAAGCTGCGGTAAAGAAACCGCAGGAAATTGTATTGTCACGAAACAAAAGCGAGCTATGTCTGAATGGATTCGTTAAACAAAAAAATTGAATCACGAGCGGAAAGCGACACAACAAAATTGAGAATCGTTCAAGTTGGTTGAATAGGATACTAACGAGCGTCCGCGACAAAATTGAGAATCGTTGAAGTTCGTTTCAAAGTCCGGATCTGACAAAGCGTCCTGCGAAATTCTAGTATGAGCAAGCGAAGCAATGAAGTAGCGTTTGTTAAAAAATTTATCTGGCGGATCGAAAGGCGTAACAAAATTGATAGCGAGAGGCGTTCGTTGAAAATTCTATACGAACAAAGCGTAATTTTTTTGAATCTGACGAGAGCGACCACGAGACAAATTACGTCTTAAGATTGTAGTTCCCGGTTCGTTCAAAAACATAAAACAAAACATAAAGGGAGAGCAAACTGCGGTCTGAACAAATGATTAGAGTAGATTCGAGGCCCAGACGATAATGTTGTGTCCTTAAGGCCGAATTTGGCCCCTCGAAGGCTTGTAGGGATGGCCAGACGATGTCTCGGGGATAGAATGGATGGATTCGCCAGAAAGTGAGTGCGGATCGGAGGGGACAGAAGACGAACTCAACTTGAACAATCGCACAAAATGATGATGAAGTGAGAAAAATAGTTTCACATTATTGTTGAAAAAATGGGGCTTAGGAGTATAAATAGCCTAGGAAGTGTGCCGCGAGCAGGGCGTATCGGTTCGAAAAGGTATGAACCAAGCAAAGTGTCTGTTCGATGAGGGTCACATCTTTTCATTCATTTAATTCCCAACAAAAAGCAAGCTAAAGTTGATGAAGACGAGAAAAGTTCATTGGTTTTGTTGATGTAGATGTCCTAGGTGATCTAGATAAAAAGATAACCCACTCGAAATGTGTTCACTTTGTTTGGGTGTCCTATAAAGTTGGAAAGCTTTCATTCAACAACCAGTGGTGGCTCTTTCAACTACAAAGAGTAGGAGTTTATAAGATTACAAAGGCTTGTAAAGAAGTAGATTTGGCTGAGGGGCTAATTAAGGAGTTTGGTGTTGATTAGAGAGGAAGGTACGCTCTGAAAGAAGCAAATTTGAAACGACCAAATCCAGAACTTTAATTAGTAGCTATTTTAAATAGCGACGGAATTAGAAAGCAGAGCAATGCATTTCAAAAAGGCTCCTTTCTAAATTTTAGAAACGGAATTTGCATTAATGCGTTTCAAATTTTTGCGTGGAAAGAATTCGTTTCTAAACATAGCAGCGAAATAGAAACTACATTTCCGTTTCTAAATATGAAAAATAGAAAGGAATTTATGTTTCTAATCTAGATACTAAAATAACAACGGAATAGAAACTCATTTAGTTTCCTAAATTGCAAAATAGAAAGGGCATTTTTCGTTTCCTAATTAGTACTAAAATAGATGGGTACATTAAGTTTCTAAAATAGAAAGCAGTTGATACAAAATAGAGAAACGAGACCGGATTTGCTAAAGTAAAAACGAGTAATATAGTCTCTATTTTGTTGGAATTTGAAAGCTGAATAGAAGCGAATAATTGGTTTCTGTCATGAAAAATAGAAAGCGAATTTCGAGTCTCTATATTTACACCCCAATTTTTTTTAATAATTTATTAAATTGTTTATTTTTTGTATGGAACAAATATTTTATTAATTACACATTTTTGGACAAAAATTTTTCATTTAAAAATAAGTTTAAATACGCCCATCTTAATATTTTTCATATTACATATATAAATTCCAATAACATACAACAAGCTTTAACCATATGTATTGCATATAGATTACATACATAAGTGCAATATCCTGCAAACAAAGTTTAACCTGACAAAGTTTAACGCAACAATGTTTAATAAAATAAAAAAGCCCTATCACTTTCGAGTCGGTATGAGTAGTCATCTCTACGGAGATGCGGATGGATCTTAACTGAAGGCCGATAAATAGATGAAATGCAGGCTAACACACATAATTTGCTCAATCAGCCAAATCTTACCCATTTGCATTTATCCTCTCTTTTCAGTCTTTCTTCTTCTCTTTTTTTCATCTCTTCAATTTGTTTTTACATCTCTTCATTTTTTCTCTGCAAATTTTCTTGAATTTCCTGCAACTCCTATCGCAACCGCTCATCAAATAAAGTATTGTAATGGGAAGAGGCAGAGGATGAGCTCGAGACAGAATCTGGATAAAATGTAGATGCATGGGTACCAAGACCATACACTCGCCGCTTTTTCGGCTCTGCTCCAACGACTTGAAGGTAAATATGAAGCAGCAATGATCTTTGGAGCCTCTTATAGTTCATGTCAATTGAGAAGCAAATGCGACCATATTCTCCACAACTTCCTACAATTGTATAATACAATAATATATAGTATATTAGTTAAAAAACAAAAACAAAAAACAAAAAAACAAACACAAGTGCATGCATATCCTATAATTTTTATTTAAAGGCAAAATACTTTTATAATTCACATAGGAAGAAAACAATTATATGTATAGATTGTAAATACAAAAATTGTTTGATAAATAATACTTAATTAGCCAAACTACAAAGAAATCACATGTTTATATAGCAACGGTGACTAAAAGTTTAAATTCATCAACGAGATTCGGATATAAACCTCGATAAAGAAACGAAGTAACAGTTCAAATTTTAGGCAATTATCTACACATTAAAGCAATGATCGAAATGAAACAAAAAAAAAAAAGTTTTAAAATTTGAGATTTGAATAATAATAATAATATAGAAAAAATGATATCATATGATATTCTCTCCCACATTTTCCTATAAAATTCAACATAATAAAACTTGTAGAATATAAAAAATATCTAAAATTCAAACAATCGGATCTTTAGGAAATAAAACTCATTAAAACTCTACAAATGCAATAAGCATTTACACCCTCGATTCACATTATGTGTGGCACCCCCAAATCAGGGGTTCTTGACAACGATCGACCGGAGAATTTGTGGATGTCGGAGTAACGAGCCACCACTCAGTGGAGTCCACTCGGGACTGTAGAAGTTTAACGAATCGAATGAGTCTCCTTTGTGCGGAGCTCTTACAAAATCTGTTTGTGTAATTCCTTGTAACTGTCCCGATATTATCTCTGGCGACCACACTAGGTCCATATCTGATAAAATGGCCCGTAGAGGCCCATTTATCCATATAAATACAATCTATATCACGAAAGCCGCAAAGAGTTATTATCACTCTTAATACAAAACATTATATTAAAACTAACATGTTCTAATATAATATACAAAACATGAATCAAGGCCAAAATCCGGCCCTCTTCATAATCCTAGCCTCTAAGGGCCATTATTTAATTTTATATTTTTGCGAAAATTTAAATTTTCGGGGTTCTACATTATGTTGCGTGAATAGTGTATTTTTAAAGGAAAGAAAATACACTATCCTGAGTAATGAAATATGACCCTCCAATCTTAACATAACGGTGTAAATACAAATTCCCAATATATGGGAAAGAAAATACTAATCCCCGCCAATTCCACAATATTCAATAAATTCTAAATGCAATAAGCATGCTAAAACTAACATACATAATGAAAATAAATATTTAAAAACTTACATTAATATCATTTTGGCTGAAAATACACAAGCGATCCATCATTCTTCTTGTGCATGCGCCAAACACCTCAAAGCGGTGTGAGTGGGCGATCTAACAGCCTCCTAAAAATAAATAATATTAACCAAATTATGTACATGACATATTTTGATTAGAGTAGTATTCTTTGCATAGACAAAGTTAACAACAAAATTAAATTGGAAAAAGACTTTTACCAAATCTATAGAATGTTGGATGGTCGTTTTGGAGCCACCAATATGTTTTGAAGGTCCTGATCCTTCAACTGCTTTCTCTGATCGATTTTGGGACACCTTATGGGATAATGACTTGAACTCTTCGCTGTTCCAATATTCCCACCATTTGTTCCAAACTTCTTAAGGAACACTATTTGGCTTTGCATTTTTACCATACTTCTTCTTCTTCCATTTCTCTCCAAGCTTCTGTCAAAATATCGACACTAGCCACATGTTTCCATGTATCATTCACGTAGATCAACAAAGCAGATTCCATTTACATTTTTCGCAAGAACAAAAAAAAAAAAAATTTATAGTAGTGTGTATTATTTTATTATAATTATTAATAATTCAACACTTATCAAATAGGTTAAATGCATTAAATTGTAATTTCAAATTCTTCCCAATAATATTCCTTCATTTGAAGGCACTTTTGCTCCACTTATCAATTCTCCTCAAACTAGTTTCTCTAAATATTCTCTCCCGATTCTAATGAAGTCAAGGAATAAACCTGTAAATAAATAAATAATATAAGCATATACATATACATATAAAAGAAAAAAATGATTCCTTTGTTATCAATTTGATATAATTTTCATTTTTATTATTTTTAAAAATAAAGTAATGCAAATATAATTAGCATGATATTATTTTTATTCTTAATGATAATGATGGTGCAATAAAAAGAAAAGTTAGTTAATCACAAATTATACAAGCTTATCAACTAAAACTACATTTACAAGATAATCAACAACTTATAAAAAAAAATCCATCAAAAAACAAAATAAAAAAATAATAATTCATGCATGAGGTAATAATTTTGTAAAATACGCATCGCTTATCACGAGAGTGGGCCTAATAAAGATTTTGGTCATTAGTTTGCATGCCAGGCATGGATTGTGAAAACTGGTACCGGTGGTCGATGTCGCTGAAGAAGACGGATGTACCTCCTAAGATGTGGATGAGCTAACATTACCACCGGTGCGTAATGAGATGAAGATGAATGTAAATGTCACCGCGCATTACACGGTGTGTCAAGAGGAGGTGATGCCAACGTATCCTCTGTACATGTAGGTGAATGAGGTAAAACATTTGTAGTATTATTCCCATTGAAAAATTGTTGAATTTCTACTCCACGAACTATTTGTTGACTTCCTCTACCCTCGACCTGGGTGGATTGAGATCCTCGGCCACTTGAATGGTTACCTCTCATACCTAATACAATTTCCATAAACATCCAAACATTCAAAGACATCAATTATAGTTAATCAATAATACATACTAACAAAAGATCCTCAGAATGTCCTAAATCTTGCCCTTTATCACCCTAAAGCAAAACTAAGTCATCCTAATTATAAAATTCACTTGAACTACAAAACGTCACTTAGGGAAGTTACGAACTCATAATAGAAACATTAGGATTTTTTATTTTTTTTTAAAGCATTAAAACTCAACCAAAAACACTTGTATACACATTTTTCTTGTTCATAAACATGCCCCAAAATTTTTTTAGGAGTAACCATATATACATTGACATATACAATTCAAAAGTCTCCTCATCACATACTTGTCATGATGAGAGAGAGGGTGGTGGAAGTCACCGTACCGACCATCACCTCGCGACGTGCAGTGAGCGTTGAAAACACAACTTATTCTTTTCGACTCGTGGAACCCAAAATATCAGACTTTTAACGGTGACGCTACCAACGAGTGATATAAAAGCATTTATACCACGCCACACACATTCACATCATCATCATAAGCCCATTCACTTTATCAAACCAAAGCACTTACATAAGACCCTACATATTCATATACATTCATATCATCAAATGAAAGCACTTTAATAATTCATAACATCAAACATAGGCACATTCATAGTTCATATGTATTCTGCATCACAATGCTTGCATGTATCCGCTTTCTTATCTAAGCAGACCTAAACACATCAAGTATCGCCGGGAAACCTGTAAAACTTGATAACTTGTAACTTAAAACTCAGGTTGCCGGCTAACTCAGATTGTGATCAATCGATCAACTCCTGCAACCTGCATTTGCGATTACTTGACATGCTCTGGCCATAACCTTATCCTCTTATCTTCCATGCATCATGGATCTTTTCATATAACATGCATTGCACATAATAACATTCATAGTTTATCACATGTTTTTGTCAACTAACTTATATAGTTCATCAACACATTCTCGCATAACAACCCAAGATACCATAACATATATCACACATGAACATTGAATCACTTCATTACAAAAAACAAGTCATTCTACATCAAATGACAAACAAGAACACACGTGTATCAAAAACATTCATATCCACTCACAAAAATGACGTCCCGTGATCACTCCTTAACGCGCCACGTCTCACGCCTTGCTCCTCATGGTCTAAACATATATACAATCATACATAAGTCATATATCATGCATAAACTTCCAAAACTTGGAAAACATATGAGAACATATAACTCCAGTCGGCCTAACCCCCTGCTTTTGATACAGACTTTATTTAATTTCTTTAGCTATAACTCTCAAATATATACATCCAAAAGACATGATTATTTTTTTGCTGAAACTAGACTCATGCATATTTAACATATGTAAAAATCAGCTTCATATTCCATATATAGAATTTATACTAGATTTTCAAACTTTAACTGCTATCGTCCCCTCGTTACGTAACAACCTTTAAACAAAAACCCACCATAACTCAAGATTTGAGACTCTGATCAAGCCCTAATATTTTTCAACCAAGAACTAGACATATGAAAGTAGAAACATATCTAAAAATTAGGGGCAAAATACCAAATAATACAAGTGAGAAACATGCTTTCAAATTTCACATCGTAAATTGCCGTAGACCGCATTTCAAACATGAGTAATCGTTGGTCAACAAATCATAACTCGAGATAAACACAACCAATTACCAAGCCCTTTTACAAAAAACCTGAAGAGACATAACCCAACAACTTTCATATTTACAATTTGTTCCAAAACAGAGCTTAAAGACCCGAAAATAGAGGTGCAAAATAGATCCTCAAAAACGTAGTTTACCTAAAAGTCGCCTTGAATTCGAAAATGATAGAGATTTTACAAGAAACCAGCTTTTTTTTCCTCTTCATCACAATTTGATCACAAATGTAAAAGGAAAAGAGTAAGCTTAGCGTTCTGGACAAACCTTAAAGCTTTTATTTTGACAAAATTTCAAAACAACCTCTCAATTTGTTTTACTTAACACTTAACTCCCCTAACTTTCAATTTTGCCTTACCTTAACCCCTTAATCATGACAAAATACATATCTAGTTTATGCATGTATGTCTTGTGCATGAATGCATGCATGAATAGTTATGCCTTTGGGATGGGTTAGGCTACAAGATCAATACAAACATATTAATAAATACATAAGTTCAAAAATCATTATTATTCAATAACCGAAATACAACAATAAAAGAAAGAAATATAACATAACATCCAAGTTACCAACGCCTAATCATCATCATCTAATATCAAACAAATCATCTCCATCTAACTCTTCATCCTCATCCGATTTTACCATAATTTGCTCATTATCTTCTTCAACATGTGCATCATCAATATCTAAATAGTTTCCATCTTCATCAATCAATGCTTTGCGTCCATCATATGCCACAGATTTTAATCGGGATGAATTTCCCACAATATTCTTGAAATGCGTGTACATGCGATGGTGTGACTATGACATCCGCTTTCAGAACTTCTACAACTCGACTAGCTTTTATTTACAAATAGCCCAGTACCATCACCGTGATTTCTTCTGGGTGGTCGATAAGTGGGTATACCACTGGTTCGCCAGTAACAAGAATGTTCTGATTGCATCTCTATAAGATTTCTTAAGTGGTGCAATATCCACAAGGTTGTATTGATGATGAATTCTAGAACCCAATTTAAACTCTTACTCAAAACCATTCACATCTTTAAATGCACTGTCCTCTCAATTGGTAAAGCAGATACCCAATTGTAGAATTTCAATCAATCTAATTCATAAAAGTCTATATTAGATGCATTATAGTTAGACCCTTAATGCATACACCAATTGCTCATCAGAGCTATATTTGAAACCATGTTTTAAAGTGTGAAATTTGTATCCATTTATAATGTATGGATACGTCTCTCAGAACTTCGTGAACGGCCCTCGCAAGATCCTTTATTTCTCATTAGAGATATTCATGACCTGATTACGCCTAATGAAGGAAAAAAAATATAATCAAACTATCATACTTAGGCAAGTTATTTATTTGAAGGACAAATCAAAAGTTATTTACTGACAAATTTCTCAAACCAAGATGCAAAATCTTGGTCAAACTTAGCATCAATCGTAGCATCATCAATATGCGGTTCACTTTGCCTTAATTCGTTAGCATAAATTCTATAAAAACAAGATTGAAGTAATTTTGAATATTAAAATCGGTATATGATATACCATGAGAAACAAAAGCTATGTAAACTAAAATTAAGTCTTACTCAATATATAATAACTTCCCGCAAACTCAATAAGATATATGTGTGGAGTTGAAAGATGATACCTTGTCATCCAAATAATATCTTGATTTTTGCTCTACCATATGATCGAATTCGTATTATTTCCTAAAATGGAAAAGCATACCTTCTTTGCTCTAATCCATCCCCATACCATAATCATAATTTAGTGGGGCATTTTCGATGCCTGCATAAACTTTGTAGCTCAAAGTAGTGCGCACAAAATGCCAAGCTTCTTCAAACTGGGCACGCACGTATTATCGATCCTTCAACTTTAGCTTTATTTCTAACATTGTTTTTCAATTTTCAAGATATCCGAAAAAAATACTTCATTACAAATAATGTTTATTTGTAAGACATTGGAAATTATAGATGATGAAATGAAAAATATATAACCTCTCAAATGGATACATCCATCCTCAGACGCATGTGGCCGTTATCATTGATTCATAAGCTAAGTGGATCTAAGATGTTCCATGGAGTCAAAGAAGTCGAGAAAAATGCGCCTCAAGCTCATAAAATGATGGGTATATCCTTTTCTATGCTCCATGTCTTCCTTTTGTTATGACAAGTAGGGGTTTTGAGATTTAAAAAATGCTTATTTCCTACAGTATTTGCCAAACACTGAAGTAATTCACGAAATGCTATGGGTATTAGCCTCGTGATAAACACATGGCAATCATGACTTTTCATCCCAAATAACTTATGCTTCTTCATAGTCAACATATCTTCATGTTAGATGTATTATCCGCCGTGAACTTGTGCCTTTTCATTTCCATTTGCACAAAGCTTCCTTTGCATCCTTCTCCGCATCAGAATAAGCCTTAGGGAATTCTATTTGTTGATTCATTCCTATGTAACTCGGACGTGAATGTAACTCTTTAAATCCTCTCGATGAAGTACGTCTTTTGTTTTTCCTTCTACATTCATGATAGTATTAAAAATATTATCAAAAAAAGTTCTTCTCAATGTGCATGACATCTAAGTTGTGCCTAATTAGGTTTGTTTTCCAATAAGGCAAATCCCAAAAGATGCTTCGTTTACAAATCCACAAAGGACAATTCTTGAAATTCATGTATTTATCCCATCGCATCAATTATAGCGGTGCACCTTTAGAATCGCTTGCCCTTTCCTAAATGCCTTCTTATTCTCCCTAAAATGGATGTTCCATTAGTAAGAACTTACGATGGTTATCAAACCAAGGTGTCTTTTCCACCCGCCGTAGAAAATGCATCATAATTCTCCATGCAAGCAAGGGACAAGCTAATTTTCCCGCATCTAACCCGACAACATGTAATATGCCGGGAAAATCACTTATAGTCCACATAAGTGTCGCCGTGATCCGGAAGTTCGCTTACTAGATACATCATATGTTCAGACACCCACCTCCCATAAATGTTTTAGCTCCGCAATTGGGGTCAGGAGGGAAACATCCAACTCTTCGGCTCTCTCACCCCGTACACTATAATAGAGCAGAAACATGTATTCATCTTCATGCACACATCCATGGTGGCAAATTATAAGGTGTAACTATCACCCGCCATGAAGAGTATTGTTGTCCTGCTAGGCCAAATGGTTTAAATCCATCTCGCGCAAAGCCCTAATCTAACATTTCTGACTTTCAACTCCGCAAAAGATCGGCGAATTTGATCAAAATGTTTCCAAGCCGAGAATTTGAGCAATGTCGCATGACACCTTCTTCGCATATATGTTCTGTACACCGCGTCACACAATGCGGTTTTAGATGGATATAATCTTTGCAAACGAGGAGTGAGTGGAAAGTAATACATCTTCTTATGAGGAACATTTGTTTTCTGCCTATTAGATGCATGATGTCTTTTATACCGAGGATGGTTACAAAATTTGCAACTAATTAGTTCACTGTCTTCACCCCAATATATCATGCACCCATTAATGCAACAATGAATTTTTTCTACAGGCAAACCCAAACCTTGCATTAATTTCTTTGTACTGTAAAAGCTATCTGTCATGACATTATTCTCTCTGCAACAATTCGTGATAAGAACTGGCAAATGTCATCAAAACACCTTTCAAAAATGATGTTTGGCCTTTAAATTCAATACCGCCATCGCGATAACTTTGAGTGGCCATACTGACATTAGGCCAAACTCTCTTGTTCTCATGCTTTTAAGCATTTCATAAAGTTCTTGTGTTAAGTTAAAGCTTGGGGATATCTCGTGACATTAGGATTGAAGGACTTTGACCAATAACATCCATTAACATCAAGCTGACATGCATCACAAGGTTGAGCATATTCTATCAAGTAAACATCCGATTCAACACTTCTCTCTCTTCCTCGTACATTTTGTTTGAAGTTTGTTAACTGCTTTCCCCATGTTTACCTAAACATAATAGTCTCTAACAAATCCATTTTTGCAAAGCATGGAATCGCACAATGTCTACTCTCCTCTTGAAAACTCCAAAATTCCGGGACATTTACAAATATTACATGGGCATCTTATTTTGTTCCATCCATTAATTCTGGTGCCTTTGAGCAAAATCAACAAACTCCTCAATCCCCACTTCAAACTCATCAAGAAAACCCATTCTTAATCTGATTCATCCATCGATCGATCGCTCGCTCATGTTTTCCATTCATGTTAAATATAATAAGGACGTGTATTTACTAATTACAATGTAGTGAATGATTATTATGTAGTGAATTTACACACCAGCATGCTGTATATTTAAATAACAAAACACAATAAACACTAAATTAGGACTCACTAGCACAAATGAACAATTACAAAACTAAATCCGCGAGATACAAGCCCGGTATGGTTATACATCTTCACAACATGAGCAATATATTATCATGTTGAAAAATCGTGGCTTGCTGCTAAATCAAATTAGCACAATATATATATATATATATATATATATATGTGTATATATATATATATTATCATGTTGAAAATCGTGGCTTGCTAAGCAACCAAACAAAGCACGCAAACTCCAATCCCCAAATATGTACACACATTTTTCCCATTTATAAATTGAAAATGCTATATTTTCATGCATTCCCCAATGTGTGAAGACAACAAATCACCGTGAGATTACTCCTAAGCACAAAAATCTTATTTCATTTATTAGGTTGAAAAATCATGTTATTCTCCCGTCCTTTCTCCCACCCTTCTCATAAACCACATACGTAAGAAAATAACTCTAATCCCCCAAAACACATGCACTTCATTTCACTAACACTTCATAAACAGCCTTGATTTCTAATGGCAATGCTGGAAAAACGAAGAACAATAGAACCCTAAAAAAAGTTATCAAACCGTCAAAAGTATTGAAACATGGCATCATAAATCAATAACACTAAAAAAAACCTAATATCGCGAAACTAAAAAAAGATTGAAACTCGCGAAAGTAATGAAATTTCACATCAAATTATATAAAAATCAAATAATAAAATGAAAGCAAATTGAAATTTTCGAAGAGAGAGAGAAATAGAGAAGAATCCCAATATTGTATGGCAAATGTGTAAGGTCAAGAAACGTTGTGTAAAAAACCTAGAGAGAAAAACGTAAAACCTCGAGGTGCACGATCAGCTGTTCTTTCACCCGATGAGGGTCGAGGGGAATGTTAGAGACCCTAAGAAAAAGTGATTTAGAGAGTAGGAAGCTTTAAACTTGTAGAGCGGAAGCGCGGCATATTTCTGAACATTTTGTTTTCACAAGCATTGATTAAGGTCACACCGGTTCAGAAATGTGGGTGGACATACCGGCATACCCAATTAATTAACCTGTCTTCGTCCGTCCAACCCCGCGATTCCAAGCCTTGTATTTCAGGATGGAAGCGTAATGTGCGTTTGGGATAGCTTATTTATAATCTCATTCTAGTATAAGTACTTTTTAATAAAAATTAAAATGTTTGAAAAACTTATAAAATTACTTCTATGACCCTATAAACCCATTTTAGCTTATTTCATATGGTTAAACTCATTCAACAAGTTAGCAATTTATTTTATTTTTGGCTCGCCCCGATTTATAAGGGGCGCCGCTGACCTCCGCCCACCGACGACACAATGGGACCACCGCTGGGCGCACCACCCTGATCCCGCCGGGCGATGCCCCTAGGATCCCAAATTTAAACGCCCCATAAATGATTAATTTGATTATGGCCCTTTTATATCATGGTGCATGGTGCATGGTTATGGCCCTTTTACCCCATATGAATGGATTATGTGTGTCGTTGTCGTGAAATTTAAATACTACTGGTGAGTCGTGCCTTTTAATCTACACTAATTCAATTTGTAAAATTCTTTTCTCATCTAATTTCGAATGTAACTCAAGTTGTGTAATGTAATGATTAGAATAGTATTAGATTTTGATACTGACCTTTAAAACATGCCCAAACTTAAAGCCCACGTTTTATCCCTTTTTTGTTAACAGATTTGCTACTTAATTAGGTGATTAGATTTAGTCTCTCCAAAAATCGTTTTATCAGATAAGACTTGGAGGTTAAGTTAGGTTAAACACGTCTTATCTGATAAGATCATGTTAACCTTAACTGTTTAGATAGAAACACATCTTATCAGATAAGATCGTGTCGTTTTTCGCTAATGACACATCTTATTAGATAAGTGTGTGCAAAACCAAAAGGAGATATTTTCTTTAGGATTCGACAAATAGCAAATCGTCTTTAGCGTAAAATCCAAGACTTCTAACACTTTTGCTAACACCAATGTTAGTGTGCAAGCCCTCAAGGTTTCGTAAACGGCAGATAGAAAACGAAAAAAACAGATCCTACATTGTGCACGTAAGACGAGTAACAACGAAGATACGTCAGGTGGATACCGCTAGAGGCACCCGACACTGGATCGTGCTAGATTCGACCGAATCAAGCTCGAAATCAAGTTTTCTCGCGGGCTACAAGAGGTAACATCCTCATTCAACGTTTAATTGTATTCACTTGATAACTCGGTGGGTTCCAGTCTCGTCACAGAATTCTATATTAAATTCTACCTATAACCCAACAAAGGATTCCAAGAATTGTGGCCTGCTTTCTCACGAGAAGGAGCCGATCATTATACGGTCGGAAAAAAATTAAAAATACGCAAGAGTATAAGAGGATGGGTGAGGAAGAGGGTCAGTATAAAGTGGGATCAAACCGACTTTTTAAAATTGAAAATTTTAGTTACCACTGGGATAAATAACATATCACAAAAGTTATAAAAGAAGCCACCTAAAATTATTTTAACTCTTTAACCTCGCCATTAGTGTTATATATCTGCTCATAAGCTACCAAAAATTTAGCATTTTTTAAGAATACAAAATAGAGATAAAATTTATCATATTATCTTTAAATCTTTAAGAGAAAAATTAATATATTTTTAATAATGAAAATTAATAATTATTAAAAATATATTAATTATAAAATAACTTATTAGTTAATTTTACATTCGCAATAACATATATAAAAATACCGCTTTCTAAAAATGAATGAATTTTGTTTTCATAAATATAAACGAAAAATAGAAATCTGAGACACATTCCGTTTCTCTAAAATAGCGACTTTAATTCGAATCGTTTCACTTAGAAGTTTTAACTCCACCTGCTTTCTAATTTTAGAAACGGAATTTGCCTCTTCGTTTTAAGCACATAACAAATTAATATTTATACTTTATAACTTAAATATTCTAAATAATTTTTAATTTTTTAATATCAAAAAATATTAATATAATCCCTTTAAATTGAACACACACACACACACACACACACACACACACACATATATATATATATATATATATATATATATATATATATATATAAGAGATATATATATATATATATATATATATATATATATAAGTATATATGATGAAGGTTTTTAATATTTAAAACCATTTTTAAAATAATTCATATGTAATATTTAAATTTGAACTCCTTAAATAATTTTTTAATAAATTCATTTTCGGCCTATTTTTCTGTTAAAATAATCAATGTTATCAAAATCAAAATTTCACTTATTTTTAATAATGAAAATTAATAATTATAAAAATAACTTATTAGTTAATTTTTACATTCGCAATAACATTTATAAAAATACCGCTTTCTAAAATAGCTAGAATTTTGTTTCTAAAATATAAATGAAAATAGAAATGGACATATTCCTCTGCTTCTAAAAAATAGCGACGACCGAATCTCGTTCTTGAATCTTGAAACCAACGTGTAACCTGCTTATTTTAGAAACAAACTCCAATTCGCTTCTAATTCCAAATCCACCATTCCCTTCTCGCTTTTACACATAACAAAATTAATATTTTTATACTTTATAACTTAAATATTAAATAATTTTAATTTTTAATATCAAAAAATATTAATATAATTCCCTTAAATTGAACACACACACACACACACACACACACACACAAATATATATATATATATATATATATATATATATATATATATATATGTGATGAAGGTTTTTAATTTTTAATAAATCCATTTCGCTCTTGTATTTTTCATTGCTAAAATAATCAATGTTATCAAAATCAAAATTTCACTTATTTTTTAATAATAAAATTAATAATTATGTAATAACTTATTAGTTAATTTTTAAAGATTCGCAATAACATTTATAAAAATACCGCTTTTCTAAAAATAAATGGAATTTTGTTTCTATAAATATAAAAGAAAATAGAAACAAAATACATTCCGTTTCTATTTTAGGAACGGAATACATTCCGTTTCTATTTTAGGAACGGAGTTCAATTCCTCGTTACTTTAGAAACTGACCAATTCCGCTAATTGTAGAAACTAATTCAATTCCATTTCTATTTTTACACCTAACAAATTAATATTTATATTTCTTTATATTCTTGAACGGAATTTCGCCGCTAAAGGCAACTCTATTTTACTCCGTCAATGTTCCCGCTGAGTAAATTGCGACGGAAAATTGACTGCTTCACTTCCGCTTCTAATTCGCTTCTATCCTCCCGCCATTTACTCCCGCCAACAATTAGCGACGGAGTTTTCTTCCGTTTCAAATTTTTTTAGCAATATTTGCTTTCCTTTTCTATTATGTTTCTAAATTTAGAAACGAAAATGGCCGTTTCTATTTTCCATTTCTATATCGTTATTTTTTGTAGCGGCATCGTCTCCTGACAATCAAAAATACCACATACAACAAGCATCCGAAGTGAAATATTATGAAAATAAAATAAGAGAAAAATTTGAGGCGAAAATGGGCTTAAAATAAATCAGTATAAAAATAAAATATAGGTTTTAAACTTAATAAATTAATTATATATCTTTATTCAAACTCATTTTATTTGTTTTACTCTATCAAGACTTTTGATTATATTTGATTATAAATTAACATTTTATTTATAAAAAATATATAAAAATTTGAGAAATTTTGATTATATTTGATTTTATTTTATATTTTCCAAATTGAAACCAAGCATGAGTTTGTTCTTATATTGTATTTTATATAAGCATTCTCTCACCCGCTGCTTATTTGTTTTCATATTTTTGTCAAGCCGACTTATTACGACGCTATTTTTATAACTAACTTGCTACGACGGCAGAATGCGGACTTATCTTATCGATTGCAATACCGCTCAGCCACAATATTTTACATCCAATTGAGTCATCATACTAAATTTTATTCGTTTGTAGATATGAAATTTCAAGTATTCTAGACATTTTAAATTTGTCAAATATGTACTTGGATGTTACATCATCTTTTACAATTTTTAGTACTCTTGATTATGTGTTTCTATCGATTTTATTGCTAATATGAATCAATAAATTTAGTTTAAAAAAAAAAATAAGCAAAAACAAATAAAAGTAAAAAAAAAAAAAACTTATTTTTAAAACATAAGAATAACATTTTAATGTTTTTTAAATTATAATAAAAATCTAAAGAAATATTCTTTTATATATTACCTTGGCATTACAAAGTTGCAGAATTATGTTTTATGGAAACTCCAATCTGGTTTTTCCTTATGCCTCATCCAACCTTTATCGACTAAGTCAAATTGGACATTGACTAAAGAAATATTTTATTAAAAAATAATCCTAAATTTATAAATTTAACATTTTTCATTTAAAATAACTCGTTTTAAACAAAAATATATTTTATTATCATATGTATTTATATATCTCTTTCAAAGGAAAGGATTACTTTTACAATAAAACAATGAATGCCAAAATGAGATTAAAATTAGATTTCCTAAATTTGTCAAAGGTTCTTCAATCAAATCACGTAATGCTAATAAGTGAAGAAAAGTTTCAAAGTGTTGCATTTCATGTCACTTGTGATTTTAAAAATAAGAAGTGTATGGAAATAAATCTAAACTTTTTATGTAAAAACAATTAAAATCAACAATATTAAGGAACACGAATAAATAATTATCTTTAATTGACAAGTAATCACCCTTTTTTATCCAAATATATTTTAATCAAACAATATATATTTGGTATGGGGTCTTACATTTCCTTTTTGATTACTTCTATTTCCTAGAAAAGTGAAATAAAGATGGCATAAAGTTTGTATGAAAATGAAATACTCCAAACTCAAATCAATTTAAAGGTTGGTAAACCTAATCCCAAAATACATTGCTTATGATTATGGTATGGTATGTAGACATTTGATTTGAGTAATGCAAGAGAGTTGTTAGAGTTTTTGTTTGAAGCTAATAATAATAATAATGGTGATGATGAAGTCAAAATGAGAGCGGGTGTAATGCCCTTAAAATATCATAACGGTTTTATAACATATTCAGTGTGTAAAATAAATTAAATTATTTTTTTTTCGGAGTTTAAATGACTAAAAATGAAAAATGATAAAAACCCGAAAATTTTACAATAGTCAAATAAATTTGGTAAAAATATCAAATGAGGACCTAAGGGTCATAAATTAGTAATGTAAATGCCAAAGTATAAATGAATTGAAGTGAAGTGAAAATGAAATTGAAATGAAGCTTTAAAGTGAGAAAAATGGGAATTAGTGTGTAGCCAAACAAGGCTTAGTGAAGGATTTTGATTAAAATACCAAATATTGGTATTTGAGAGACATTTCTCTTATTCCCTCATTCCCTCAATCTGCTCATCTCTCTCTCTCTTAAACTCTCATTGATCGCACCTTCCACTTCGAGAAGCTGAAAATCACTTGGATTTCCCTCATTCTTCAAGTTGTTTTGTCTCTAATCTAAACCCTTGACTGATCTCGCCTAAGCTGAGAAATCGAAGGACGATCTGTGGTGAGGAGTAGCGGCTAAGTCAAGAAGAAAACTAGGGTTTTCACTCCTTTTTGTATGGTAAGTGTAAATCCAAAGATGATCTACATGGAAAACTAAACAGACGTAAATCAACCATACTCAAACTCTAATGACCGGGATCGATTTTTCTGCTGTGAATTGAAGTGAAAATGAAATTGAAATGAAGCTTTAAAGTGAGAAAAATGGGAATTAGTGTGTAGCCAAACAAGGCTTAGTGAAGGATTTTGATTAAAATACCAAATATTGGTATTTGAGAGACATTCTCTTTATTCCTCATTCCTCAATCAAGCCATCTCTCTCTCTCTCTTAAACTCTTTCATCGACGTACCTTCCACTTCGAAGCCGAAAATCACTTGATTTCCCTCATTCTTCAAGTTGTTTTCGTTTCTAATCTAAACCTCAGACGATCTCGCCTAAGTCGAAATCGAAGGACGACCTGTGGTGAGGGAGTAGCGAAGTAAGTCAAGAAGAAAACTTAGTTTCTACCCTTTTGTATGGTAAGTGTAATCCAAAGATGATCTATGGAAAAACTAAATAGACAGGGTAGAATCAACCATAATTGGAAACTCTAGAATGACCGACTGATTTTCTCGTTTGTTCTTCCTACGTCTCTTCTTAGTTCAGTTTTGTGTTTGATTTGTCAAAACTAAAATGTTGTGTAAGACCCGAGAAATTCCAATTTCTGGAATAAGGGCAAAATCGTAATTTTGATTACAAAATTGTAATTACGGTTAAAAATCCGTAATTAATTTCGGGATTCGATGACCTAAACGGATTGTACCGCGAATCGGCCTCACTAAATCTAGTTAGCACGTAAAATTCGTAATTTTCGAGACGGACCGACATCGCCGGCGCATCGCTGGCTTCGCGTCAGAATCGGCTGACATGACGAAGTTCACATATAACACGTGACTCACGTAATTGGCGTTTCGTGATGCAGGTAAACGATTTAAAATGCACGGGTCGGCGTAAATCACATCAAATCCAGAAAAAGAGGACAAATGTACTACTGGAGTTGATTTATGACTAGAAAGATGAAAATGGGCCAGGGATTTGTCTTCTTCTCCAATTAAAGCTGTGTAAAACGTGATTTGAAGAGATTTCCAGCAGCCACCAATTTTGAGGTGTTTTAGAGAGAGTAAGACCTCCTTCTCTCTAAAGACCATGACCGGACCCGCCGCCGACTGAAATAGCATGGAACTGCCTTACGCAAAGAGCTACGCTGCACTCGAATTGCGAAGTTCGACAACCCAAGAGGTGCACTTCTCCTACTGAAGTTTTTACTCCCATTTAAGCTGCTTTTGACAAGCTTTGCTGGGCCAGCCGCTGGTGCGGATCTGGCCCCAAAACATTGACCGAATTGTTGGAATTTTCGGGAATTCCTTTCACTATCCGAGACTCGCCTTAACCGAGGGGCTGTTTTGGTCTCTTTTTTTAATTCGAATTTTCTTTAAATCATGTGCTTCATGTGAATAAACACCACACTGGCCTGGCCCCAAACATGGATCGACTATGGAAAATATTTTTGGACATTTGGTCGTCCGTGAACCCTTAAAAATCTCGCGGTCATTGTGGTTGAGATTGGGGTGCTAAATTTATAAGCGAGATGTATGAGACCGGACACGGCTGGAAATCTGGCTTCAAAAAAACTGAACCGATAGGATGCAGAGGGCTGCCCGTGATGCCCCCACTTCCCCTGCTTGGGACCGACCAGGTACAGACTCATAATTTATTCAATAAATTATGTCAGCGTTTATAAGATATAAATGGATCGAAATCTGCTCCACCAAGAGGAACCGACGTGAGAGTTATGGCCACTGGACAGCCCACTTCCTATTCAAATCAAACAAAAACAAATTGAAGTTTGTGTGAAATGGATAAAAATCATCCATGTGTTTCGGGCATTCGACTTGTGTGAATTGAATCGACTTGAGTCAGGTCAGGTAGAAATCAATAGGTTAATGCTTAATGAGGATTAACATGAGGTCACAATTATATGGAATATAATTCAGTGTATAGGCCATTGGAATAAAATTGGTGGATTTGCTCAATTATATGGAATATAATTGTGAGCATAGGCCATTGAGACGACATGCATCATTAAATTCTCGTACAGCTAATTTTGACGCTTGGAATCGACACTTAAGCATGACATGATTTCATGATCGGGATGTTACTAATATATTCACGCTGATATGTTTCAGACGTGATTGCACTATATCGAACCTGGCATACACGATATTCCCCATATGCACTCCGAACATCCTATAATATGTGAGTTGGGCCACGGTATAAGTCTAGAGAAGACTCGCTCGAGAGTAGTCTAAAATGTAAATTCTGAGGGTAAATTCAAATCAAATAATATATATCAACCGGTCGAGCATCAGCTTGATATTTATTTATCTGAGGGCAAATTCAAATCGAATAATATATATCAACCGTCGAGCGCCTGCCGATATTTAGTTCATCTGGAGTGGGCATTCCACAAACAATATATATCAATCGTCTGAAATGCAACCCAATCGATATATATTCATCTGGGAGGGTTGTCCACTAATAAAAATAATAATTCTCATACAAGGCTTAAAGGAGTGTGAGAGAAATGCAAGCGATGACTCTGATCCTGAGTTGGTCATGTAGACATTCAAGGTGATCATGCATTCGTCAATGTTTGTTTAAATCGAATATCAGACCGCACTTAAATGCCACATAGTAAATTTCCACTTAAAGGATTCTCCCATCGAGCTTTAGCTCACCTCGTCGTATCCCCCTTTACGTGCACAGGAGCGTATGGTGAGACTCGCTTCATCCTAGAGACCGTGGATTAGAAGAAAAGCCTACATTGTGGCTTTGGTCGACGATATGTACATGTATTAGAATTTCTCTAATCTTAATATATGTATTGTTTAAGAGAAAATAGTTAACTCTCAAACTATTTGACATGGGCTTCGATATACGCTGTCGAAGACAACTGATAAATCTATGGCTCAGATTGATATATATATATCAGATATATTGTTGATCGGGACAGGCTCTATACAGGCTTCGTATTCAGTAGAGCTCCCGTACAAAGGAGACTCGTCCGATTTTCTAAAGTGGCGCAACCCGACCTCCACTCAGATTCCGCGGTCGACTGGTAACAACGACCCCGAGCCGGGCGTTGCACGGCATCGAGCTAGGGTATACGAATACCTAGTGAGCTCTTGCTCATCCACCCACTCACTAGCGGCTTGACGCAAGATGCGTATAGCGGGTAAAACCTGGGCTGATTGAGGATTCTGGGCTAAGGCCATAGTCTTAAGAGATAAGAACATCGCCACTCAGTGTGGTCTCGATGATAAGTACATAGGTATGAGATTACCTAGGAAATCACTTCCTTGACAAACTAGGACACTACGTGCACGTGTGTTGATGTGTTTTGTGTGATTTTGTGAATTATTTGATAAATGGTGTGTTTGCCATGTTGTGTGTGAGTTAGAAATGATGGTAAGCTTATGATTAGCACATGAATGTGTAGAAAATGAAAAGAATAAATTTTATAAATTTATTTGGCCTATTAGGTGATGAAAATAATTTTCTAAGTTGGAAAATTGGAAAAAAAAAAAATAATAAATAAATAAATAAATTTTGATAAATTTATTGGAAGAGGATTGAAGAAAATGGAAGAAAATAAATTTTTATAAATTTATTTGAGTGGAGAAAATTTTTCGCAAAACTGAAAAAGAAAATAAAATTTATAAATTTTATGAGATGAGAAATGTTCTTCAGACTCTACAAGGTGTAAAATTTAAGAAATAGAGAAAATAAATTTTTGTAAATTTATTTGAGTGTAAAAGAGAATGGAAAAAAAGATTTTGTGATTTGTAATTTTTCCGCATTGTCGGAAATAATGAAAAAATTTAATTAAAGTGAAAATGAGAATTTTTTTTTTTTTTTTTTTTTTTTTTTTTTTTTTTTTTTTTTTTTTTTTTTAAAAATTTAGCCAGAAAGTCATGGGGCTACCGCCCATTTGTATTGGTGTGTTAGGCAATCAGAGTCAGCACAGAGGGCACTCAAGCCGCCGGAGGTATCGGGACAGGCCGCGCCAGGGCAAAGCAGTTGTATTGTGAGCTTGGGGAAGGGGCCATCAGAGCAACGATACAAAGATGGCGCCGGGCGGCGCAGGAGGCGCGGCAGACGCTCGGAGGCCGCGGCCATGACGGCGCTAGCGCCAAGGAAGTGTGGCGGGGCGCTGGGGCGCAGTGGCGTAGCGGCGTGGCAAGGAAGGCGCAAGGTGGCAAAGAATGGACATGGCGCGCTATGGGGCGCGCAGCAGGCGCAGTGGCGCTACGGCGGCTGGCCGGCGCTTCATGCGCCGGCCGTTTCGCGCGTACTTTGCAATTTTGGCCATTTTTCGATCTGCTGGATTGAAATTCGAGTTACCAAATGAACACTGCTCATCGTGAAATAAAATTTTTTTCTTTGAAAAATTTATTAAATTCAAATAAAATCAAATAAAATCAAATAAATTTTTATAAAATTTGAAAAATAAAATTTTCAAAATAAATTTTTTCGAGAATAAAATTTTGTTGAATAATATTTTAAACGAAATTGATTGCGTATACACCGAAGTTATGTATGATTAGTGTCTCGGGTCGTGGTTACGCCTAGAGATACCAGATTGATTTAACTACCATTTGAAATGGTGATTGCGCCAGAAGGCGCATCGAAATTATACATGCAATGGTGTGATGCGCATAGAAAACGTGGGTGAATGCTAAGGTCGAATTATGACCTTAGTGGATTCGCTCTAAATGAACAAGAGCCTAGAATTCTTATAGAATTGGGAAATTGCACTATGGTCGGGAATTTAAGACCACTTAGGAAATGAATCCGTCGGTTTGTGGCTGTCAAGTCTATTAGTAATCAAGATTTGCATTACTAGTTAATCGAAATGAAAGGTAAACGATTCTCGCTTGCCAGCAGCACACTGCGGTAAATGGCTAGTGTAGGACGAGGACAATGGAGGACGCCCACTCTGGTATCGGTCAAGCACCACCGTTGTTTAATCGCACACTTTTGCCGAGTTGTAGGTATTACAATGAATGCTATAGCACAGCCGGGAAGTACAGCTAGATAAGAAGATCCCAGTAACCCTGTAGGTTTAGGCATATCATCCCTCCGACATTCATAGGAAAAAGATCCATGGCGGTATACCATAGGTTCAAAGCAGATCGGGAAAGTGTTGCAGGCTACGGAGACACCGACGCCGATCTGGATTAGGACTACCGCTTCACCTAGAGAATGAGGCCCAAACATGCAGGAAATGGCTGCGCGACCCTAGACCCAGAGGAGTCAAGCCGTGACGCGAATCTCCCTGCGACAGTACGAATAGGTACCGATAAGGTCGTGGTCAAGGAAGCTGTAGATCTCGACACCACCACAATGACCGGCGATTGGGCGGACATGTCAACACCCGAGGTCATCCCGAGGGACGGATCGACCGGACAGCTTCACGGCCTATCGATCAGGAGCGCCAGGACGACACCGCCACACACAAGACCCGAGACTGCTGGTATTTCGTGGGGACAAGTACGATATTTTGCCCCAAACAAGATACCTGTACCCGTTGTCGACAAGCAATGAGGTCGGGCTAGCGAGCCTTACCCTGTGAGGAAGAGGTGAGACCAAACTTAGATCTACTTCGAAAGTAGTGTGCGTAGTTCTCAGGATGCTCTTCCGATGAGCTACAATTCGACTACTCCTGCAGATAGGATATGACTCTCAGACGAAGTTACACCCCCAGATTTCACCCATCTCTATGACCTCGCAGACAGATGGCACCGGCTGAGTCATAGAACTCGCAGTCCAAATTTTTGCCGGAGCTATCGTGGACAAGGGTTTTATTAAACCGAGCACTTCACCACGGGCGTCGATTCTAGTTATAAGAAGAGGGTAAGACCCTTCGACTCATGCATCGCTACGCATACCGAACGGTTACGATCCGTAATCTGCACTCCATTACCGAGGATTGATGGGAATTATTTAACCAAGAGAGGAGCGCAGTCTACTCCATGATGTAATTCGCTACCGGGTTACCATCGGGCCAGGTACCCAAGTTCGCAAGTGCGAGTTTTCGCTTACCGAGGTGAGAGCTCGGTGACATGTGGTGCCGCGACAGGAGTGTCACCGACTCCAGAAAAGGTCGAGGTAGCGATGCGTCGAAAGCATGCACGTCAATCTTCGAGATAATGCAGCTCTCGGGATCAATGGATAATATGCGAGACACGAGAATGGGCTGAAGTCATTCATTCTCGACGTGATCGTAGGACTTGCCTACTGGATATGAACTCCATGGTCAGACCCACCCCGACCGTAGAGAGAGATCGAGGATACTGAACACCCTGGGTACTGGTGTTGGTAGCAAGAGGAAGGATCTCCACTTTCTCTCCCAGTCTCTGAGAAGAGGCATAAGACTGCTTCACATTAGCTCTTCGGTGATCAGTGGGCCGGATCGAGCACGGTGTGACCTGGATCGCCCCTGCAGACAAAGGGATCCCAAGACCTGGGACAATGCAAATTCCGCTGGTCGTAGACATGAGAGTACATGCGCCATTCCTTCACACCCTAGTACTTCCGGCCGAGGAACTAGTTCCAGCTTCGGGGTGCTATACTAGCACTCAATAAAGACAAATCGCCAAAGTGGGCGAGTGTGGGTCGTCGTGGACAGATCGTGAGTCGCGCATCTAAGCGTGGTAGGGACCTTAGGGTGGTAGACCTATCGGGTTGTTGATTGTCGGGATTTGACATGGATGAGTTGACAACCATCTGCCTGTCGCATCGAGACCCAGTCGAGTCATTATCATACTGACACCCGCATCGATTCGGGGCTGTGAGGTTGCGCCCTTGGGAGAAGCCAAGCATGCATGTTCTTCCCTAGGGTGTGTAGAGAGTCGACCCGGAGCAGGCTCCGGATTATGAGTGAGAGATCCTAAGATCTCGCCTCATGGTGGAATCTGATCGGGTTGTCACAAAGCGGTGACATTATCAAGGCTCGCTGCACCCGCAATAATCTGATCGAGACGTATGTGGGTGCACCTGGGCATATCATTCACCACTCATGGTGAGTGTGCCGGCAAAGCAATATGGCTCACAGAATCCCCTCGTGTGAGAACTCGGGGTTAGGGGCGAAGAGACTTCTGGGAGATATCCCGAATTTCGTGTAAATGCAAGAGCTCGGCGTAAGCCAAGAGTTGAAGATCGAGAGATGAAAACACACCGTCAGTTATCACGCAGACTTCAGAGTCGAAAGTGATGTGAGCTCGGGGCGGACTCGGCGTTGTGGATACCCCTTTCTGGAAATTGCATCGCGTTCGCTGGTCGGTACCAGAAAACGGATGTCATGCATGGCATGCATCAGTCGACAACACTGGATTGTCGTGATTTCGTGGACTCGGGAAGAAAGCTACGGCTACATCACCTCGCGCGGGTCAGGTAGGTCACGTGTCAGGCGTGATATGATCGTCCTCAATTTCCTGACGAAATCTTTTAAGGGAGGGGAGAATGTAAGACCCGAGAAATTCAATTTCGAATAAGGGCAAAATCGTAATTTTGATTACAAAATTGTAATTACGTTAAACCGTAATTAATTTCCAGATCTCGATGATCTAAACCATTGTACCGCTTGAATCGTCTCACGAAATCTAGTTAGCACGCAAATTGCATTCTCGAGACAATAATCGACACGCCGGCGACGCGCTCGTGTCAGAATCGTTTTCGATGCCGACGAGCCACATATAACATGTACTCATGTACCATAAGTGGTATAAGTAGAGAAATGGATTTAAAACGGATCACGATACACGAATATCAACCGAAAGAGGGTCAAAATTATATCATGAATGATTCCGGCTTAATTAGAAGATCTAAATAGCAAATAGGGTCTTCTCCAATTAAAAGAAGCGTAAAACGCGATTCAAGCAGATTTTCCAAGAGCCACCAATTTTGGTGAGTTTAGAGAGAAGACCTCCTTCTGCGCATCTCGCGACCCGACCGTCATACGACCTGAGCGTGCATGAACGCCCCACGCGGAGTTGTGCTAATGGTAACCTCGGAATCATGGTGCTCATTAACCCAAGAGGTATAAATCCTACTGAAGTTTTTACCCCATTTAAGCGTTGACAAGCTGGCATTATCACAAATGGAAGCTTTTTGATCGGTCCCAAAACACGCACCGAATTGTTAATTCCCGAATTCTTTGTGACCATCCGAGACCGCCTTAACCGAGGGGCTGTTCGGGTCTCTTTAATTCGAATTTTCTCTTAAATCATGTGCTCATGTGAATAAATGCCGGAATGTGGTTGTTTGGCCTGGCCCCAAAAACATGGGATCGAATTATGGAAAATATTTTTGGACATTCAGCCGTCCGTGAACCCCGTAAAATCAAGCAATGCCAGGTTAGATTGTGCTTTAAATTCTATGTCGGGTATGTATGAGACCTGGACATTAGCGGAAATCTGCTTTCAAAAAAATTAGAACCGATGTGGGATGAGAGTGGGCCTGCCCCGGGACGTTCTAATTTCCTGCTTTGGGGGACTCCGAACGTGTTAAGATCATAATCTATTCAATAAATTATACTCGGGTGTTTATAAGATAGAAATGGAATGGAAATCTGGCTCCACCAAGAGGAACCGACGTGGAAGGCGGTCGCCTCGCGGACGCCCCACTTCCTATTTGGGACTCGTAAAACAAATTCCGAAGTTTAGTGAAATGATAAAAATCATCCATGTGTTTCGGGGCATTTGACTTGTGAATTGGAATGACTTCCGAGTCAGTGTTGTGTAGAAACTGGTCAGGTTAATGCTAATGAGGATTAACATGAGGTCACAATTATTATATGGAATATAAATTTGTGTGTATAGGCTATTGGGAATAAAATTAGATTTGCTCAATTATATGGAAATATAATTGTATATTAGCCATTGGAGATGATTATGATCATTGCGCCCAAGAGAGCTAATTTTGATGCTTGGAATTTGACACAAGGCACACTTATCATAGCTGACGATGTTACGCGAATATATTCCATGTTGAGCACATGTTGTATGTGATTAGACTATATTGAACTCGGGCATAAGATATTCATATGCACCTAACATCCTGTGAATATGTGAAGTATTTTTTACGGTATAAGTCTAGAGAAGACTGCCGAGAGTAGTCTTAAATGTAAATTCGAGGGTAGTCCAAATCAAATAATATATATCAACCGTCTGAGCTACCATTGATATTTATTTATCTGAGGCAAATTCAACGACAATATATATCAAACCGTCGGAGCTGCCCACTTGATATTTATTCATCTGAGAGAGTCCATTAAACAAATAATATATATCAATCCATCGAGCGCCTAACTGAGGACATATTCATCTATATTGTCCACTAATAAAATAATAATTCTCATACGCGCTTAAAGTAGTGTGAGAGAGCCTGGTGGAGGACCCTGATCCGAGTTGGTCATGTAGACATTCAAGTGAGAGACTACATTGTTCTGAACGCTGTTTAATCGTGAACATTTCCACCAGACTTCATAGCACAAAGAAATTACCAGGCGTATTCCTCCATCGAGCTTTAAACACCCCGTCGGTGGGATCCCCTTTATTGTGCAAGGTGGAGCGTATAGAGACGGCCATCCTAGAGACCGTGGATTAAATAAGCTCTGATTGCGGCTTCTCGCTTCGACGATATGTACATGTATTAGAATTCCTCAATCTTTAAGAGTATGTATCGCTTAAGAGTGCACATTAACTCAAACTATCGGATACGCTGATATATGTGTTTCAAAGCACGCTTCGATGTGCCCAAGTGGCCAGACATCGATATATATATTGCATATATCGCTGATCGGGACTTTCTATACAGCCAGAGCTGGTAGAGCTCCCCCGTACAAAGGAGATCATTCGATTTTCTAAAGTGGCTGGTTTGAACTGACTCTCCACTTCAGGGCCTACGGTCGACGGCAATAACGCGACCCCGAATGCGTTACACGAGATGAAATTATTTATGTGTTTTGTTTCAACCTCAAACGAATCGATTGAAAAGTGTTTGGTAAATTGTTTTCAAGTTGATTAAACATGAAAAAAATGAAAATAAAACGAAAAACAAGGAATGGCAGATTTCCTTCATAAGGGCTTCGCGAAATTTCAACCCTTGCAAAAATTCCATTGTGGGTCACAATTTCGTTAAAAGCCCTCGTTCTTTCGAATTTGTTATCAAATTTCAATCAACCATAACTTTTTCGTATGAACTCCGATTCGCACGTTCTTAGGCTCTACGGAAATATCTTTGGTCTATAATCTAACCATATGTCATTGAATGGCAATTGGTTATTACATATTTGCTAAAATTTTGATTGTAGCACCAAGTGTGCTAATTGATTGGTTGTGTTAATGTTTAAGTTGAGTTTTTCTTTTCCTGAATCCCCCTAAGTGCAAGTGAATCGTGTGGGCGTCCCACAGCCCACAAATAGGATTAAAAATGAGGCATAACAATGCCTAAAACAAATGTTAATGGTTTTATAAGGAGGAGGAATTAGGGAAAAAGAAAGAAATAAATAATGTATGGAAAAGGGGAGTCGGGTATAAGGTAAACCCAAGTAGAACTCCTAGAATACTCGACTAATAATATGATTGTTAATTGTATTTGAATAGGTGCTGACGAGGAGGAAAGCCTGAATTGATCGAGATTTCGAGGATTGTAATCAAAGTGCAACAAACTTTTTGGTTTGTTTCCCACTTCTCTCTCTAATTCCAAAGTGTTTGAATTATTACAAAATGATTCGAATTGCTAAAATGATTTATAAGAAAAAACGTATTGATTTGTTTTACTCACTCAGGCAATTGATCAGAAATGATTTGCATATGAAAATTGCATGCAGTATTAAAATGAATTGTTCAGGAGTAAATGTGTACATTATAACGTATTTTGCTATGAATGATTTGAACGCCCTTAATAGAATGTTAATCATTAAATTCGAATTGAGGATAAATTGGTACACCAATAAGGGTCAAATTAGCAGTACTGCGAAGAACGTAATGATGTGTCACTCTGATCAATAGCCAAACGAGACAAGACGATAGTGTTCACTTAATCGGGTTTTTAATAACCGCAAGAAACTTCACGGATCATACTATGTTATAAAGAAAATGTTTTTTATACTAACCTACAGCCACAGGATCGCGTTTCTGATTCGTTATCTTGTGCAACCTAAAGCATGCGTTAAATTCGCTTTAAGCGGCAAAACGATAAGAATATTTGTGAAATGCATGATTTGTGTTTTGAATGATTTATTGCATATGAAAGTGCATATTTTGAATGATCAATGAGCCGTAAATGAATGTATATGAAATGAATATGTGTATTGTATTTGCATAGATCATTAAAAAATATTCAAAAACATGATTTAGAAAAATTGCATGATTTGATTTAAACTGAAATGGAAGAGAGTACTATATAGAACCACTAAGCATGAAAATGCTTAGCGCGTTGCTTTTATCATCAAGCAGAAAATCGAAGAACATGTATCAAGACGAGACCACAATGACAAGAGTCATCGCAAAGTCACACCTGAAGATAAGTAAAACTCCGTCACATGCATACATGAAATTATTCAACTCATTTTGTACAAACACTATTATGAAAATTGAACTCAGATTATGTTTTGTAAATATTTGGATATTGAAAACGGCTAATAATGCCGCATTTTATAAATGTGGGAAATTGACAAAATGGGCATGAAATGCCATATCGAATGAAAAAAGAGTTTTGTGATCAAATGATGGGCCCCATTTATGTTAAAGTAGTATTTACGTATATATATTTTCATTGAGTATTTGAAATGTGTTTGGAAAAATAATTGTATTTAGATTATTCGAAATTATTCAAAAAAAAAAAAAGAGTGAAGACCGTGATCCCTGCCCTGCTCACTTCCTTTCGTTCGTCACGGGCTATTACGGTTGTCACAAATCCGAGTAGGAGGGACTTTTGATAAATTTACTGATCATTAAATAAATAATTGTTAAAATATTTTAGATTGAAAAATAATTTGAATTCTATTGTATTTTTTGACATATAAGCAATGAGGTGGAAATTATCTTACAATGAAATCGTGTCTTCAAAATAAGATTTACAATTTTACATTAAAATCGTATATTCAAAACACGACTTTACAATTTTACATTAAAATTATATCTTCGAAATAAGAATTATTTCAAAAACACAACATCACAATTTTAAAAATTTACATTGAAATCGTGTATTTAAAACACGATTTCATATTTTAACATTGAAATCATGTTTTCAAAACACGATTTCATATTTTTACACTGAAATCATAATATGATATTTATGTGACTTTGTGGTTAAACTCCAACGGAGCGCATCAGTGTCATCCCCAGAATCACTAAAATGACACCCAAATCACAAAAATTTATCCAACCTGAGATATCGAGGCAAAATGTCATCCGTGATTTCGCCATATTTAATCAAGTTATAGTAATCGGAGACGCAAAATCGCTCGCATTTTCGCCACGCGCATCTCAACGACTCTCAACGAAGCTATATTCTATTTCACTTTCTATAAAAATACATAGATTCAAAGGGGAAAGTGAACCACCTGAATCCTTCGCCTTCTAAACCCTTAGCTTCCTCGAACCCACCTTCGTGGTGGAACCCCAAATAACCCTAGCTCCCGTTTGTCGCCAAGTGGCAAAGCCGCCGGTGCATAAGAGGAATAACAAAGTGAGGGGAGGAAGAGGAAGAACAAATAAGGAAGAAGACGGTGCTGTTCACAATTCAGCACACACAAAGCATTCTCATGAGCGGAGGAATAGAAGAAAGAAAGCATGAGGAGGAAGTTATGAAGAAATAAAAAGTTAAGGAAGAAGATGGTGCTTGCCTTATTTGAATTCAATTCATTTTTAAATTAAATGTGATAAATTGCTAATTTTTTAAATTGATTATAAATTTTATTTTTTTGATAGATTCATTTGTATACTTTATAAATCGCTAATTCTTTAAATCGAATATAATTTGTTTAATTAAACCAAGTGCTCATTCTTTAAATTGACAAATTGATTTTTTTAAATTTAAATTGATAAATTGATAAATCTTTAATTGATAGTGCTCATTCTTTAAATTAGTTATAAATTTTATAATTAGATATGTTGTTTGTATGCTTTATAAATTGCTCATTCTTTGAAATTGATTATCAATTTTTTTTTTTGGTAGATCTGGTTTAATGTGGTAGTTCTTCAATTGATTTGTACTTGAAGAAGGCACTGGCAATTTATGTGATGATGCTAGTGACAATCACGGAATTGATGACGTCAAAAATAAAGTCGTTAAAGTTGAGAAAATGTGAGATAGAAGAACATATAAGAGAAGATAAATTAAATTGTGTGCAGCATTGGCTTATCACGAGCAAATATGCAATTATTGAGATGAACAGCAAAGTTGGTGCATTATGGCAAAGAGCATTAATGCGAGACTTGATGGAGGCTTGATGATGAAGGGCGGTTCATAATCTTCTATTAAAGTCGTTGGATTGATATAAATTACAAAATCAGACCAGTTTGTGGTGTATTAGATTAAGTTGGAAGGACGGGCAGTGGATTGCAGACAGAATAATGTGAGGATATAAACTTAATTTGAACACTAGTATGAGTTTGATATTTGAACTATTATTGGTTATTTTCATGTGTTTTCTGGTGATGGAGAAGCAAAATAAATGTTTCTTAAGTTTATTAAAGCATTTAATCATTATTGAGATATCATTAAAATGGAATGAAGTGACTATTAATCTAATGACTAATAAGAGGAAATGGCTTTATATTTAAAACAGTGATCTAGATCAACTCATGTTGAATCATGCTATTCAATATATTTGAAGAGATGAGCATCAGCCCTCCGTCCGCTCTGACCTTGATAGACCATTGGGCAAATGAAAAGTGAATAAACAGCAAAAACAAGAGAAATAAGCCCGATTGTGAAAGATGCTGGTCATATACCACTTTAGTAGAATATATTAGGTGGAGCAGATATGTAAAGTTGAAGCGACAAAAAAGTTGAAGCGACAACCGATAAGAACCATGTACCTCATGGAGATAGCATTGGGCAACAAGCGGCATGGTTAATTTACGCAGCATATTGGAATAACGAAGATAGAGGTTATGAGAAAAAGCGGGGTTTTAATTTTTAATTAGTTATTTTATTATGTTCTTTATTATTTTTTAATTTGTAGTCATTAATTTGTTATCATTGATTAGATTAATCTCAGCGAGTGGTGGATTGAAGTCACTGATAGGGAGTGAGTTTGAATTAAAATACAACGTAAGAGAAATTGAAATTTGGAATTAAATACAACATAAATTGAAGTTGAGTTGAAAATAGCTTCAACAGGTGATAGAGGTTATTAGTCGCGTCGTTCCACACAAGTAACAGATAAGATGAACATGATTGAGAGTGGTATAAATCTGACACGATAATGGTTATAAAATAACATAAAATTCTGAGTGTTCGCGTGAAGTGCTGTAGTGGGTTATATTATAAAGTGAACTGTTGCCGATATCCTCATGTCACTCCGATGGCCAATGACCCATAAATTAATGTGTGACTTCATCTTCTTCATCTAAAAGCGATGTTTGGTTCACGCAGAAGTGCAAAAAGCGGGCAAGTACCCAAAATGCCCGCTCTACATCTTCTTGCGGCTGTCTTAGTATTTTAACCGAAAATGTTTTCTTCAGGCTGCTTGTGGACACGGAATTGTTTTACAAGTATTGAGCCAGTTTGAATAATCCATATTGAATAACATCCCATTCTATATGGCGGATTAGTTATGGTTGTTTGGGAGGAGATCAGTTCATTCGTGATAATGTGATTGAAGAAACGGGGCTGTGTAAAGCGTTTAATGTTCAGAATGAACAGTGAACTAAAGTGTGCCTTATCAAAGATCTTGAAATCTGGTAACTAAGTGATTTTGTTGGTTCATGACAATGACCCGATGCTCACATGCCACAACGGTAGGACAGTTTTCCCTTCATTAACACAGTCGTCGACTCATGGAAGCGTTCATGTTTGTAACGGCAGAACAATATCGATATTGTTTGGTGACACCGAATAATGATGTTGAAACATTTACAATGCGAAACTCTGCAAACCTTCTCGGACTCTTACCAGCGGGTGCTTTTCTTGTTTTGATGTATTCATCCTGAGAGAATCTAGGTGTTACGCGCGAATTATATGGTTGTTATCTTTTGAAGGATGAGCAAGAACTCCAGTATGCATCTGTTTTTGGATGAAGTATGGTCCGTATTGTTCAACCTACGTTTACAATTAAGATAAAGAAAGGCGAGCTCTTGGGACATCTTAAAAAACTTTCATATCTCTGAGGGTGCAGATAAGTGCGACAGTCACTGTGACCTTGACCTTATCACGATTAACCATTATGTGGCACAGAGCGGAACCCGCGTGATGCTTCTTGCTCCAGTCCTTGACTAAACCGCCCGGACCTTCTAGTTGAAGCACTACAACATATCAGAGTCATCATTATGTCTTTCTTGATATTGAGGATGTCTACCGTAGAATATTATGAAAGCGATTTATATAACTTGATGAAGACGAAATATGAAGGATAACTAAATTGAGAAATGAGATAAATTTTATAAAAGAGAATGTAAGATAGATGGATGAAAAACACTAGAAAAATTATCATGTTATAGGAAGCGAATTATATTTTTTTAATTTTTATTTGGCCGGTTAAATTTTCAAATTTAATTTCTTAGTTAAAAATTTGAAATTATTCTTATCTAAATATATCAGATTCATAAATTAAATCATTATGAAAAATATCACCAAGTTAAAAATCATAATAAATTAGTTAAATTATATTTTTAATAAAACATTGAATGATTCAAATGACATTAAGATTTTGATCTGCAATTAAATGAAAATGACTGTTAGTCTTAGAAAGCAGTATTCCAGTTCATAGAATGGATTTATAATGGCGAATTTTAGCAACTCAATTGGGTTGCTCTTGAATAACTCAATTAATGCTAAAGTTTGTAAACATTTATTTTATTAATATTTAATATGTGCTATATATAATATATATTTTAAATTATGTAGCATTAAAAGCCCGGAGAGGGAGGGAGTGAGGAGGCAATGGTAATTTATTACCTAAACTGGTGAGGAGGAGGCATTAAATTTGAAGGGGTGTAGCGTCCCGGGCCGTCCAGAGCCCGCAGAGGTACCTTCTTTACCTTTCGCCGTTTCAGAGCCGTTCGTTCTCTTTCAGGTTGCGTTTTTTCTTTTTCGTTTTTTTATCTAAATTTATCATCTCTTTCTTCTCCATTGTCCCTCTGAATTTATGCTTCTTGTGGTATCATTACCATTGCTCATTCTTCTTCGCTTGGAGTTTCAGGGGTTTGATTTCATCTGTGGAAGGAAATGGCGGCTAGTAACCACCAGGATGATGGGCGCTGCCTTCATGGTGGGGTGATTTTGTCTTGATCAACGCCCGCTCTATCTCTCAATCTCACTCTCAGAGTTGAGAGTGAAGATGTCGTGGGATCATGCAGCAGACGGGGTGCGCGGAGACTATTTTTGGACTGTATTTTTTATTGGGGTGGGTTTCTGTTATATTTATCATCATAGGGATGTATTTTTCAGTAGACAGTTTTGCAGAAAATTATCTTGGACCAAATGTTTTTTGGAAGATGTTGTGCTTTTGCTCTTTTAGAACCCGGAAAAGAGAAAAATGGGTTTTTATTTTTATTTTTATGAATATTAATAATGGGAATTGAAACAGTTGGGCAGGGATTAAGGGTAGCAAAATGATCAAAAGCCAAAGCAATGATTTAAATTTTGAAAGAAATTTACGGAAACCTGAAGATAAGATTAAGATTACATCCTTTGGTTGCTTTGGGGTTTTCGATTGGGTGAGCATGACAGGTAGCTTGTCTGACTGTTCTACTCGAGGATACATGTGCGCATTCATGTGAACATTATTTTTTTGTCTTTGTTTGATGTCAGTGCTTGTCTCAATGTTTCTCTCGACCCAACCATACAAAGGATTCAAGATCCTTATCATCGAATGGTCCTAATCTTCCAAATACGTGCAAAAAAATTTGCTGCTGGGGAATCTTGTAAGGCCACTCTGGCTGTTAAGTTAGAATAAGAAAAGAAAGGATGGTGGGATCTGGCAACTACTGTCTTTCCAAATTTCAACTGGATTTTTTTTTGGGTGAAGGAATTATTCCTTCTACAGTTATCCTGGCGTCGTGGTTGACTCTTATGTTTTATAGGATTAGGTAATGTGTTGTGGACCATGTGTCCTTTTATACTGAACTAGTTGTCCTGCTGCCTCCATAATTTTGTGAATAGTACACTAGTTGTCCTGCTGCCTGAGCAGTGACACTCCACTTTTCTTCTTCTGAGCACCTCATTCTTTATGGCCCTGTGGTTTCTGGAGTGGCTTTTATGGCCTCCCTTCAAGGCTTAGGCAGAAGTTATGAGCATTACGTTGGTTATTCTTCTTAGTTGCGATAGTAGTTGGATGTTTCTTCACTCCTGCTTACAGATTTTTTGTATTTTGCATTTTCTGTATGCCTATGTTTATATTTGGATTAATGTAGGGATGCCAAAATAAAATGACACAACTATTTACCATACATGAGATTGTACATTTTTATGAAAATTGATGCATACTCACAATTCATATCTTATCTTAAATGTATTTTGCAATGCATCATGATACACGAAACAATAAGACCTTCAACTAATTTTCATAATTTCTGACAAAAACTTAAAATTCATCTTTTTTTTGTTCTTGAAAGAATGCTTATATTAATTGTTTAAATATTTAAGAAGGTTAGGAATAGATCATAAAAGGGTGTGAAGGTGAAATAATCCTATATAAAAAATCATATTATTGCTATCAAAGATCATATTGGAAGTTTAATTTAATCTTACTATAGATGTTGGAAAATTTTCATTTGAATTGTTTGGATAACATTCATATATATGTTTTGGTAGAAATTTGAAGTAAAAATCAAATCTAAAAATTTAAGAAGTTTTTAAATTTTTGTGGATTTATCAAATGAAACTCACCGTAAGCTCTTATTTTGGTTTCCAAAACTCAACCATTCAATGTTTCATACCATTGTGTGATACAATTTAACTAGAGGGTTTTGTGGGCTCTAAGTTAGATTAGATGAAGTTCAGTATGGACGGAAGTGCCTCAGAGCTCATGGCCTTGTGTAGGGAATTACCTCAACTTTATTTGTTGAGGCATCCTCAAGGAGGAAACCCTTAAAGGTTGCATTGTTCCAATTAAATGTTGACCCTCTTGAGACTTTTGTAAGGATAAACATCTCATCCTTAAAAACAATGTCATTAGTAGCCTTCAAGTGCCGACCGATACACAAGGGCACTTGTTCATAAAATTTCTACTATTTTTTTATTAGAAAGAATCATCTAACCCCGATAGGGTATCTCGAGCGAGAAGGGAACTAAGATTTTCTAAAAAACTGACTCCAAGACTCGTCTTTGTGCAATGAAATATATATTATTTAATCCTCATATGACAGCATGGACATCAGGATGAGGGACTTGAGACCCATCTTTTACGCGATAATGTTAGAATCTTTTCTTCTCCAAGTTGCTTCCATGAAAAACACAATTTTTAGTTTGCCCACTTCTCCGTCTCTTCCAGGCAAGAAGGTGAGGATTTTTGCTCCAGTGTCTTGTACATAGCCTTGACCAAAAATACGCCATGTTTAGTTCCCCTCCATTGAACAAAATCTTCCATCCCCTCAGACACCTTCTTTTCCCTTAATGGGTGAATAGAGATTCTTCTATATTAATAATAGGATCTATTGGAAAGATCTGATGAAAGTAGGTTAGACATCCCTCACTCCCATACTCACATCCTCCACCAGGCCTCTTTGGCGCGGGCTTTAAACTAATAAAGAAGGAAAAACAATATTACATTAGACTTGTAGAGGATGCAAGGTTAGACTTGAAGGATAAAGATGCAAACCGAATTGGAACTTTTTGTCCAAAAGTTCTTTGTTCTCTCAAGTTTTCTTTTGCTCCAAATAGTCTTGGTTTGTCGGTCTTGTAACGGCCATGCGACTTGATACATGAGTCAAAGGAAGTGGCCAGGATGGTCATTCACCAACCCATGGATTCTCAAACAGAAGAATTACATCTTAAGTAAATTTCTTGGGAATTTGTGGTGACATTGGTGTGGACTCCATGAAACTCGTGAAGCCTTGTCATTGGGGGCATCCTTGTCGGCCGCGAAAAGAAGGCTGAATAGTTTATCTAGAAATCTTATTGGGATGGGGTTACCCAATGGTCATTGGTTTGATTCCCTCAGGGCCATTGGAGGTTTTACCTAGCTGTTAACTTCAGGGCCCCGTGGGATTAGTCGAGGTGCACCTGGCGGCTCGGATCATAGTCATTAAAAATAATGTCAGAGAGTGTAGTCGATGGTTCACGTCCATCCCACACCCACACCAAGCTCTTAAAGAACTTGCAACCTTTGCTGCCCCTGAATGTTTGCTCAACGGAGACTTGATATGATTGTGTCACTCCTTGTCACCATGGAGGATGATCAGTATGGAGGTTTTTGCAGATCTTTGATTGCAGGGCAGAGAGCATTCTAGAAAATTTGTCGAAAAACATAATGTATCCATTATGGGATACAGTAATATGTGGGTTGACAGATGGGATCTAACTTGTCTATAATGAGCTAGAATCTCTGCAAGGAGTAGGTAATATGGTGAATCCATGCATGACTTTGTGGCATTTGCAAGGCCACATCCAAGCAAGCTACCAACAAGATCTTAACCATCTTAGAAAAAAGAAACTAGAAAAGGCCAAGGAAACTGAGCAAAAAGAATTGCCCATCATCCTCAAGCTCTGTGAGGATGACAATGCGAGAAGCTTTGCTCGGGAACAGTCTCTGTGTTGGTGTGGGATGACAGCATTAGTAAGCTTCAAGACAGATTACAATGCCAACATTTAAATGAAATGCCAACTTTATATTTATGGTTTGTAGTTATACTTGTTGGATTTGTGTGGATGTTTTAACCAATGATATGTATAAAGTTTCCTTTTTCTTTTAATATTTTGGTCCATTGTTCATCATCTTTATTTCATCTATCTCTAATATTAAATTTTATTTTTTCCAGGCGGCATCTGGTGCTGTTCAGTGTCAGATGATGGACATGATTCATCCAGGTGTTGTTCCAATGCACAAGGTAACACATTGCAACTGCTTCCACATTTCTGTTCTTTTGTACATTTGAAATATCCTAAGAATTTTCTCCAAATCCTTGCCATTATTAGGTTAATTTTGATGCAAAAACAGAGTATGACATGATCCAAAATTACAAAGTCCTTCAAGACGTATTCAACAAGTTAAAAATAGAGAAGGTAACTCCATTTTTATATTTTATTTGATTTCTTGGTGTTCCTTGTCATGGTCTAAGCAACCACAACCTTTTCCCTTTGCTTCATCATTAGCCACTTCTGTCCAACTTATGATGATTCATTTCATTTTTCATGAAGCACATATGTCATTTGTTGTCAAAATGTTGGTTGCATGAAAGTCTTTTTGGGTTGAAGATGCCAACTAACCTTCTCGTAAAACGTCGGATTAATTCCTGCCTAAGGGGATTTTTGATAATTACGACGACAGTCATCCTTGTAGCACATCTCATTACTTTTTGGACGACAGATAAAGTTTCAATGGGGTTGCTTCATGTTGCAAGCTTGCACATGGTGTTGGTCAGAACTTTGGCATGGACAATTGAAACATTAGTGTTCAAATATATGTGGTGAAAAGGATGTAAGCACACAGAGAACATTACACACACTTATCCTTTGACAGACATGGTCTTCCCTCAAAGTGCAGTTGCTACTTAGTTAAAAGATTGGACAAGATTTATGCGACAGAAACCAATTGCTTTATGTGGTTTGACTTGTGATATCTTTATATTTTGGTGAAGTGCAAACTGGTTCTTGTTATACTTGGTTTGGTTTTGTGCACCATTTCCCCATTTTTTATCTTGGGATGCAAATGTTTTCTTGTCTCTTCAACAAAGAAAAAGGGAACACGTCCATTATAATATGGTTGTGGTGGTATTTATACATTGTGAATGGAGAATATTAAAATTTTTTGCTTTATGTAATTCAGTTTGCCATCTCCATGGTTAGAGTTAAGTTATTAATCTTGGACATCCTTTTTTTTTTTGATAGATTAATCTTGGACATCCTTGAGTCTCACATTCTTTTCCAAATGTTTGGAAAGATGTCCTTACAAGTAGTTAAGTTTGTATTGAGTGGATGGACATGTTTAAATAAGATTTGGGTCCTGAGTGGGGTGGGCGGTTGGTGACAATGTCTTTCTTATCATTGAGTGTTGAATCTTAGTGCATTTGGATGGTGTATAAATATTTTGATTTTCAGAGTTGTAGTGGGATGATGGATTGAGGTGCTGGCTTGTTAAGGGCGACCATTGGACAACTTGGAGTTTTTACAATGGCTGAAACGATATTGTGATTCTATGAATGGGGGCATTATAAATGAGTATGCAGTTTCTTTTTCTTTTTTCTTCTGGTAGTTTTGTTCATTCTAATCTCATCTATTTTTATGTTCAATTTTTGATAAACTTTTTCCTCTCAGGAATTACAACCCTGTGGAGAGAAGATGTAAAGGTGGTAAAGATAGGAACATAAAGGGTTCTTACAAGTCTTCAAAATTATTGCATGCAAATAATACTGACAATGGGATGTGCGTTGATGAGAGTTCTGGTTAGTTTATGCTGTGCATGAGTCTGCTCCAATTATTGTTATTGTTATTGTTATTATATTAGTTGTCTGCTTTCCTACCATTCCTTTGTTGCTTTCTTTTCATATAGGACCCAAAGGAAGGCACAAAAGTGACATGTCAAGTGGAGCTAATTCTGTTGGTGAGATTCAAGCATTGCAGCAGGAGGTATTACTTTATGGAAGTTCTGGATTTCTGTTTTATTTAAATCTGAATTAACAAGAGTCTAATTAGCCTCAACTAATCTGCGAACAAGAATATGAACTGTTAGGCTATAGATTTTGGTTGGATGATACTCTAATATGGCGTGGTGGGTATCTAAAATGGACCTTATTATGCTGTTAGTTAAGTCATAAAACATGGTTCACTGATTATATGGTGCTTTAGAATGGTTATTTGCCATTTGTTTAAGATTATTTTAGGGTTTGGTAGATTCATTAAACTATTGATTAGCAATGATAATGAATGTTTGAGCTGAAGATGTTGAACCATGGGAGAATAGAATTTTAAGGACTTCCTCCCGGGTTTTGATTTCTGTTTTTTTATTCCTCCCAATGAAATTGTTTTTCCCTATTTCTTCTATAAATACTTGTTTCTTCAATTAAGTTATTTGGTTTTTATTTCATGGAAAAAAACCTAGGACTTTTCCATTCTCATACCAATCCTTCACCACCTGAATCAGCCTGAGGACCATTGCCTTTCCCTATGAGTAAAAAGAGACCATTAATAAAGTGCATGTGCAAGTAAACCAGGGTCAAATGGCTATTTCAAGAAGAGATGGATGGATCAGCATAGGAGTTTTATGTGTAAGAATTTCTAAAATGTACATTAAGAAAAAAGAATTTATATTTATTACAATTAGAATCAAATTAGGTTTAGCAATTTGAGTCAAATTAAGATTAGTAGTTAGAATCAAACTAAACCTAGAGGGTTGGCTCAAGTGGAAAAGGGTTAGGGTAAGCTTATTGGAGGTTCCAAGTTCAAGTCCTAATGGGGACAAAAAGAAAAACGAAAAAAAAAATTTAGCTATAAAAAAAGTACAGTTGGAATCAAATTAGGATTACAATCATAATAGAGATTATTAGAATTTTAGTACATTTTAGATTTCTTAGAAAAACCTATAAATAGGGATAATTGATGTAAATCAAAGAGTAGACATTTTGCTTGAGCAATAATATTTGTTTTCTTTGCAATATTTGTAATTTTCAACGGTGAGATTCCATTAACTTTCTTCTAACTGAGATGCCTCGAAGGCCTTGGTGTGATTCTAAGGTTTTTATCCATCTTCTTCCCAATGCATTCTTCCCTTTTTTCATTTATTTTTCTTTATCATTTCTTTTTTTTCAATTTTATCCCTTGTTCCTCTCCCTAAACCATAAGGAAAATAAAATCCTAGCCACCTACCTATTCAAGTGTAGACAACCTTCCTAGGGTTGTCCTACATTAGTTTTGTCATGAGAGCAAAGTTCTTGACACGAAGACATGCAATTGAGGAGTGGAACACCGAATGAAACATGATGGAAAGTTGCAACCTTTTTATGCAGCCATTCATGAACACAACAAGGCTAAATGAAGAATAGGAATGACGGTGTGCTAACATCTTCCAGATTCATGTTGCTTGCCAAGAAAGACTATGTACTTTGATTATTGATGGAGGTAGTTGTTCCAATCTAACTTCATAGGAGCTTGTTGAAGTGCTTAATATAAATACCGAGGAACATCCAAATCCCCACCAAATAGCATAGGTAAATGATGTAATCTATTTTGGTTAGTTCTTAATGTCTAGTGACATTGAATTTCGGTAAAAAATTTTAATTATCAACTTGGTGTGAAGTTTTACCGATAAATTCATATGGTGCTTGGAAGACGATGAGTTTTGATAAAAGGGTCTAACATAATGAATATGAGAACACTTATACACTTATACATGATGGGTGCAAGAATATTCTTTGTCCAAGGAATGAAATTCCACCACTTAAACAACCAAAAGAAAAATTAGCACCCTTAAAACTAGAAGAGCCATCAAAATACTCATGGTAAGGCAAGTTGAAGTTGCTCAGTAAGTAAGAGATCGTCAATGATGAATTTAGAGTGTAATAGGTGATGGAAGCAGTTCTAGATCAATCAATAGAAGAGCTCAAAGAAGTTGTAGAAGCTTTAGAAGAATTGATACTTAACGTTCCAAATCAAAGCATTACCTCGAGTGATGACAAATAGGAAAAATCTTCTAAAATTTGTTTTGAGCATCAAGAATTCAAGAATATTTATTTATTTTTAATAGGCAGGAATTCAAGAATCTTATTCTTCCGCAAGATAATTTACAAGAAGCACAGGAGAAGTAACTCTCCACAAACTTGTTGAGACACATAATTATTTTGAGAATTATCCGCTTGTTTTATTACAATGGAAAGTTTTTCAAAGTTTGGTAATTGCTTTGCATGAAACAAGATTAATCGATATTGGTGTTCTATCTTATCATGATAAAGAGGTGATAAAGAAAGAAAGGATGAAAGGCATTCTTCAGGATTTCAATTAATCTTGGAACACCATTGGAACTTGAGGACATTTTTTAAGTTGGACAGATTGGTGGAAGAGCACCACTAAAATATACATGAAAAAATAATTATATTTATTAAAATTAGTCAGATTTAGAGAATTAACTGGTTGAGACAAAACTGGGATTTAGAGTAGTCGGAATTAAATTAGGATTAGAATCCTAACGGGTTATTAGAATTTTAGTACATTTTTTATTTCTTGGAAAAGCCTACAAATAGAACTAACTGTAGTCTTGTTTTCTTTGCAATATTTGTAGTCTTCAGTTTAGTTGAGACTCCACTAACCTTTTCTACATGAGACCCCTAGAAGGCCTTAGTGAAATTTAAAGGTGTCTATTTATCCCTCTCTGTTTTCCACACAGCCCACCTATTTGAGTGTGACAACCTTCCTGGGTTGTCTACGTTAGGATTTCTGTAGATGACAGTGTGGGTGGTTGTTGAAGGCATGAGTTTGCCATATTAAACCCCGAATCCTATGAGCTTGAGCTTTTAGGAGAGTTGAGTAAATTAACATTGATATTAGGATTTGGTTTGGGGAAGTCAGGTTCTAGCCTCTGTTTACAGAAATTTGAATATTTGATCCCCATTAGTTGATTTGAAAGTCCATAACATACTCTGACTTTCCAAGTACACGGGTGTGGAGCCGCATGCACGTGATGGAAGGTGTTAAAAGGCATGATATTCATATTAAACCTAAATCTAACATGCTTGAGCTTTTAGAAAAGTTGGTCGATTAACAGGTTTAATATGAATATCATGCCTTATATCCCTCAATCTTGACCTATGCCATCAATGGGAATGAATAAACAAATAAAACCCTCCTTGTGGACTTTCAAATCAATAAATGGGGAATATTAAATTGTAGAGGTACGAAGCGAGCATTAGAATCTCTGCACGAACCGAGACTTTGATACCGTGACTAAGCAATGAAACTACTCACAAAGGCTGCAGAACACTGTAGGATTTGGGTTTAATAAAATATCATAGGGTGTTGTGTGTTTTTGTCGATCTTTGACTCTGAGTCGATGTTTAACTCGGGATGCGTGAAGATGAGAGAAACGGAAACTGGTTCGCAGTTGAGTCAAAATCCTTTGAGTTTACGATGGAAGGTGAAGGGAAAAAGACAAATTTTCATCATAGAACGGAGTAGAGGCATAGCATCGTGGATCAGTTTGGAATTAGGGGATGAATAATATTTTGATGGGTGTTGAAGAGTGCTTTTTGAATGGTTGGGCTTTGTTGGCAGAGAAAATTAGAGGGCTGGGCCTTAAACCTTTGCAGGAGAAAAAACCCATGAGGAATACTCACATTGTGAGTCGACTTAGGGAAGGAAGGAAAATAAATAGGGTAAATAAAGTTCTATATGGGGGGACATCCCGATGTTAAAGCGTGATGTGGAAAATCACGGTTTGGGTGGATGTTGGTATTTGTCTGCAGGAAGGTGCTAGGGATCTGCGAGTTTTGTTGATCAGGAAGTGGAAGACAAAAGCATAGGAACTATTCCCCTCTGATAAAGGAGGTGGGAGGCTTGGAGTTAGAAGCACAGGTTAAATGGGGGTGGCGTTCAGCCATCCTAAATGAAGATCTTTTGTTTTTGGATGACACTTGGAGGGAGCAGGGTCCATGAATCGGGAGAAGAAGCTAAGGGAGGAGTCTTCTGACTAGAGCGATGGAACTGGGAATTTAGATATGTATAAGGCGTAAGGAAAAACGCTAGTCGAAAGCTTGGATCAGTGGTATGGCTCACCTTTGCTTGTGGACACAGAGATCTAAAGGCCAAAATTAACTGGCGGAGGTTGTGTACCTTAGACAGTTAAATGCGAGAAACGGATGTGAAGTGGGCGGAGATCTTGATAAATTCGGTAGGAGTCTGGACAGTGTGACATCTTAGAAGGTTGGTCGTTCGAACGGTCACGGTTGGGAGATCCTCCATGGTTGGCCAGTGTATTACCACATCTGGAACAAGTGAGAGGCTTGCAAAAAATCCAAGGAAGAAGATGGTGGGGCACATGTGGCTTTGCGAGTGGGGAGTCCTCTCTCTTCGAGAAAAGCAATGTTGAAATGAGGCGAATTTGTGTGTGTGAAAAAATGGGAGGCGTTTGGGTCTTATTAGGTAAAGTTATTCAAGAAGTCAAAGGAAGTAATGAAGTTCAAAGGTGGGGCATGTAGATTTAGGGAATAACGATTAGTTAGCCTTTTTGGTAAATCAGGGTTTGACAAGCATTGGGTTCTTTATTGATAGATAAGGCTGCCGGTTTTTTAAGGTGAATGGAATGAACATCTTGGGCAGAAATATGGATTGTTTAAAGTCAAAAGTCTAAAAGGCTAATAGTGAAATTTGAAAAGAGTTCAGACCGATGGTGGTTCCTTGATAACCTTATAGATGGGGTTGCCGGTTTTATGGGGTGAATGAAGCCCCGATTGCTTAGGCAACTTGGTTGATTCTTTTGAAGTCAAAACTGAGAAGCATGACGAAAGGATGACAGGACGGAAAAGGGTTTTAAAAGGGGCTTAGTAGCAGGCCCAAAATTAAATCTTGCTCTAAAAAAGAAATGAGGCTTGATGACGGGGGCTTAAGCCCTAGTGCGAAGGGCTTACCTTCTACGGACCCTTTGGAAGATCCTACTTGGATTTGTGTAGAGACCTGCGGATGCCCACGAAAATGGAAGGATTTGATACATTTGGGAATTATAGCTGAGAGCTTTTGGGGAAGAGGGTCTGTGGGATTGTGTCTTAAAAGGAATAATGGGATATTCTCGCCAAGGTCTCTGAGAAGAAGGATATGTGGCTGGTCGATCTTTGGCCCTAGTGGAATTGGTTCTTAGGGCTCCTGAGGAGGAAGCCCTCGAAGCTCAGAAAACCACCTGAATGTTTCAGTATGAAATTGTCCTTGAATGTTGTCCTCCTCCTGCCCTCTATTTTGGCGGCCCCCTTTTGGTGAGCTCTTCGAACACTGGGGTTTCCATGGGTATGAGGCTACGGGGGATATGGAACCGTTGAGGGTGGTTTCAGATGATGGAAGAGAGTGGGGGGAGGTGACAGCCGGTGCTCTTATGGAAGTTGATGAAAAGCAGAGTGGAGTTCGGACCTCAAGCGAGGGCTGCCATACGTCTAGGTGTGCGGGATACAAAAATTGGGAAGATAGTTGCATGATCAATTTAGTGTTCAGGAGTCCCAAGATTGGGTTTGAAGGAGATTTTGGAGTTGATGCGAAAAATGGTGTCTTAGCGACCCGAGAGATAAAAGGAAGGGGAACCACTACGAGTCTAGATGTGAGAGGGAGTTAAGGAAGTTGGAATGCACTATAAACTACAATGGGAAGGGCCAAAATAGAGAAGGAAGAGACAAGGAGAATTTTTTGTTAAAGTTAAAATGAAGCTAAAGCTTTTCTCGTGGAATGTTAGATGAGCGAATAATTTGGACAAGAGGGATGTCATTAGAAATTTTATTAGGTCTCAGAGGGTGGATTTGGTATGTTTGCGAAACAGATTTGAGATGTCTCGGCATGTGCACGAGTTTGGGGTGGAGTAGATTTTAAGTGGAAGGTTGTGGGAGCGAGGAAGCTGCGGGGGGGTATCCTTGTGTTTTGGACAAAGAAAATTGGATTTAGTGGGTTCAAGCAGGGCTGCATTTTTGTTACTTGCATGTTAAAAGCGTGGAGGATGGTTTCGGTGGGCTACGGGTGTCTATGGCCGGTTGAGAGAGTGCTGGGGGAAATGTTTTGGGAAGAATTGGGGGCATTGAAAGGCTTGTGGGAGGGGCCCTGGTGCATAGATGGAGACTTCAATATGGTTCTATCCTCCAATGAAAGGAACACGGTGGGTAGGCTCTCCCATTCTGAGGGCATTGTGAGACCTTGGCATTTGGGGCCAGAGACATCCCTCTTCGGGGCCCTTTACACAGGACCAAACTGACCATTCTATGTCCGTCTTGACTGAATTTTGGTAATGGCTGATTAGGAGAAAGTCGGTTCACTTAATGGTTCAAAGTACTCTCAGAGACTAGTAATAAAATTCATTGCCAGTTATGTTGTTAGACGATGAAGGGATTAAATCTGGGCCTTCGCCCTTTTGCTTTGAGAACATGTGGTTGGAGTTTTGAAAGGCCGAGGACCTCCCTTAGAGTTTGGTGGCAAAGCCTTCACTTTTCTGGGTCCTTCAGCTTTATTTTGGCTTCCAAATTAAAAGCCTTGGGAGAAAGATTTGGGCTTGGAGCAAGAGGTTTTGGTAGAGTAGAGTTAAAAGGAGGCTTTATCACGGGGATCTCTTTTGGGACCTTTGGATAAGGAGTTGTGTGGAGGCCCAGGAGAGGGAGGCTAGGCATGGGGTATAAGAAGTGGGTTGATATGGAAGAGGTCTGGAGCGAAATCGAGAGAAATGTCCCAGTTGAAAGAGGCGACGAGGAAACATGGGTTTTTCACGGAATGGCCAATTCTCATAGGAGGAGGAACATTGGAGCATCGGTATTAATGGCGAAGATTTGTCAAGGAGCTTGAGATTAAAGAAGGTATGGTAGGCACCTTCCAAAGTCTACTCTCAGCCTCGAACAATTGGTGCCCGCCTTTTCCTGATCTCACAGTTTTCAGTTGATTAAGCGAATCCATTTGTTAAAATTTGGAAGAGAGAATGTTCAGAAGTCGCCCAGCGACGGTCCTGGAACCGCGTGATGAGGCTACAGGCCCGAGATAGTTTCAGCTGGCTTTCACAGTCTTCAGGTTGGGATTGTTGAAGATGAGGTTATGGGCTTCTTTAGGGAATTCTTCTGCGGCATAACCCGGTTTGTTAAAGTGAATGCTACATTCTTGGTTTGGTTAGGGGTACAATGTTGAGGAATCTAAAGGATCTAAGACCCATGATTTGATAGGAAGCCTTTATAAAATCTTAACAAAGTGTCGACCAGCAGAATCAAAGGGTTATGGGGGTTGATTATCTCGATCTCAATCTCGTTTGTAAGAGGGAGGCAGTTACCAGAAACTGTTTAACTTAATAGCTAATGAGGCGTGTGGATAACAGTGGCAGAAGGAGGACTTTGCCAAAACAGACAGTGGAAAGAGCTTTCGATCACATCAGGTGGGAGTTTCTGCTGCAGATTTTGGAGAGAATGGGCTTCGGCTCAAAATGGATTAGTTTAATTAGTGCATCTCCACAACTTCTTTTTCTATTTTGTTTAATGGTTCTCCTACGGGGTTCTTAGGAGTTCAGGAGGCTGTAAGGATCCTCTGCCCTTATCTTTTTGTTATCGAAATGGAAGCCTTGAGTTGTCTGCTAAAGCGCGTGGTGGAGGCGGAGAATTTCATTTAAGTATGGTTTTAGAGTTTTAAAAAGATGGGGACTGTCATTGAATCTTTTTATATCAGTGAACATTACTATAACATGATATGAGTGGATGTTGGGGACATGGAGCGTGGTTTGGGACTTTCGGGTTGATGCTAAACAGTAGTCTCCTTGGCAGATGTGTGAGTTATTAGCGTCGAAACTTAGTTGTGTTGGTTTCCTCTACATGTGCCCAGGCCTTCCCTTGGGGCTCCTCATGGGGCATCTCAGGGGTTTGGGATTCCATTGAAGAAAGATTTAGAAAGATTGTCATCCGGGAAGCGATATATCTCTCGAAAGGGTGGGGGCTCACTCTCTCATTCGGGTACATTTGTCTAGCCTTCCCATTTACTTCCTCTCTCTCTACGTTTAGAAGATACCCAAAGCTTATGTGTTTTGGGCGAGAAGATTCGGGGAGAGACTTTCTCTGGGTGGTGTAATCAGTGAGCCACACTTTGTCAATTGGAAGCCAGTATGTTTAGAAAGTAGAGGGGTTTAGGAATTTGAGAAGACCTCTCAGAGATGAATAAAGAGCGTCGCTTTGTAAGTGGTGTTGGCGGTTTGCTAATGAAAGGGATCCACTTTGGAAATTGGTGATTAGCACCAAATTTAGGAGGAGGATGAAATTTGAACACAATGACATTAGGGAGGGGAGAAATTTATGTGGTTTATGGAAAGACATAAGAAAAGAATGACTCACATTTTCTCAAAACACTACTTCCTCCTTAGGAAATGGAAGGAGACTGGGTTTTTGGAAGGATTCTTGGTGCGGTGAGATTGTGCTGTGCAATGCATTCCTTTGTTCGATTTAGCCACCTGAGACGCTAGGGTAGCGGATGTTTGGGATTATCGAGGAGAAAGGAGGGTTGGATGAATTTGCCAGGCAGCTTAATGATTGGGAGGTGGAAGGAGGTTGAAAGGTTCTACATTTAAGCCGCATGAGAAAATTAGGCCCTTTCAAGAGGATTGGTTGTTATTAAAGGAGACTGACTAATGGTTTCTCGGTGAACTCATGTATCGTAGGTGATGCATTCTTCCTCTACTGATTCACACTTGTCGATCAATGGAACCGGTGTTCCTTACCAAACAAGTGTTTTTATGTGAAGATGATGAAAACAATAGACCATTTGTATCCATTGTTTCGAAAATTTAGAGATGTTGTAGGATCTTTTTGTGATGATTCTGGCGGGTGATCCCTCCCAACGGTTCGCCAATTTCTTGCTGGCAAGAAGAAGTGGTAATGTCGTAGCAGTAAGAGTTGGATGATAGCCCCTCTTACTATTTATTACGGGCCTTTACTTTGGAAGGAAGGAATAGAAATGAGACTTTGAGAATGAGGCCTGCTGCGGGATGAAATCTGCTTTTTGTTTACCTTAACCTTGTGGTCATGGGCTAAGTTGTATAGTGTTGACAACTTAGATTCTTTGGTGGAGTTTCTGACTTGGTTGGGGTATAGGTGAGCGTGAGTTTTTTTTTTGGGGTCTCCCTTTTTGTACTCTACTTGTGTACTCTTTGGGAGCCTTGTGCTCTTTTTTCATCTATATATTGCTCTTTACCGATAAAAAAAAAATCATACCTTTAACACCACTCCTCAAGTGGGGTGAAACAAATCGAATAGAGTGTAGTAGATTTCGAGATAAGCTGAATGGGAGATAGTGCGAGGAGATTGGTTTGGAGCCCAGGGTGCATTTGGGAGGACTAAATCTACATTAAGCGACCAATACTTCAAAGCTCAAGCTTGTGGATTTGGATTTAATATGAATATACTTTAACGAGCAAATCTATGAGATTGAGCTTTTAGGAGAATTGATCGTTTAATAGTGGTAAAGCGTACATATGAGTTTATTGTTTAATGGAAAGAAGAGAGAGAAGGGATATGTGTTCTTGGAATTTGCAACACCATATGATTTGATAATAGAAATATATTTTACTGAAAATTAGAACACTTGAAATCATTTTCTTTGTCTAATGTTAAATAGGGATTATTTTACCATATGAGTTATACTGGTTGTCTGATAACCATTTAAATTATGAATAGGAAATGTGGGTTCCCCTCTTTTATTGTGCTTCTGAAGCATAAATCATTTACCAAAGAAAATAAAATTTGGGTAGAACTTAATGTGACCTGTGAAATGGATTGAGTATTAGTTGTTTATTAAATTTTATTTTTATTCTATTCCACAGTATTTCTCTAATTGATCATTATGGAAGATTATGGATATTTAAATTATGTTATAGCGAAAATGGTTTTATAGTAATTGTTTGGATGAAAAAAAGAAGAGCCCGTTATGATTTTTCCTCTTGAGAAACTCAGTGCAATCTACATCTAGGAGGAGTAGTCTTCATAGTTTCTGAGGGGAGATTGATGCATTATTTAAGGAATGTCATAACAGAACATATTCATAGAATTTGTAAGATTATGGATCTCTCAGTTTTGATTACACTTATTGAACAATTCAATTGAATTCAACTTTAAAATAACGGATAGTAAAGCCTCCCAATACTTGTATGGATTTCAAGCACTATCGTTGACCAGTTTTCAAGGTTCACTTTTTATTTTATATCCCTTAGTTAGGAACTCAGGATGCAGACTATTCAGGGTGGCAACACTGGACCTTGTTCTTACATATTTATGCATGAAGTCAAATAAATTTCTCAATGCTGTATCTTATAGATCATGGACCTCAAGCTCTCAGTAGATGATCTGGAGAAAGAGCAGAGATTCTACTTTGGAAAATTACGTGATATTGGAAATCCTTTGTCAAACTCCTGAAATGGAGGATCTACCGGTAATAGTTCTCTACTACAAGAGAAATGTTGTTGTGACATAACAATTATTCAATTTACTAATATCTGCACATTGTACTATCCATCTGTAATAATGTTAACTTATCTAAGATTCTAAATCGTTGTCATGGTATTTTATTTTCAAATGTATTTAAACAATTTTAACACTTTGTTGGGACATCCAGTTACCAAAAAAACTGTATTAGGAAAGGGGATGATCGGATCAAAAGGGCAGTTGAGGAAGTAAGCTCAATGAGGGGGTATCCTGTTGGCGACCTTTTTCTGAAGCATTAATAATAAAATGCATTTCCTTTTTCCCTGCAGATGTCGTTGGCAATAAAGAAAATCCTGTATGCTGTGGATGCCAAAGTATCAGCCCTTGGTGAAGCTCAGGAAATCTTAGCTAAGTCACAGCGTGGCGTTGCGACGCACCGGTTTTAGGACGATAACTGATGACTGAAGTGAGCCGATGATGCATGGGTGTATCTATCTCATTACACGGTGAAGAGGCAGGCGGGCAGGCAGTATGAGATTAGTTGCAGCAGCAGCAGCAATGTGTTAACGCGGGCAGAACACTAATATTAATGCATTGTTATAGTAGTTACCTGCGGGTTTGTTGTGAGGATGGAGTTTGATCTTTGCTCTTAAAACTAGGTGGTGTTTGATTGGATCTAATATTTTGGCTGCCTAACAAGAGTAACTGTTTTGGTTGGCTCAAGAAGACAGAGGATGAAGAAGATGATAGAGACTAGTAGAGAGAAAGGAGAAGTAATCTGAGTCTTGTGAAATCATAATCTCCTTATAACGTATATCTTTTCTTCTCTTGGTGTTTTGAGAAATGTAGACATTGTCTCTAGTTCTGGAATTTTAAATGCTCAACAATGAATTATTTGTAGCCATTGGCAGAGCAAATTGGTTGGCTGCTATCACAGAAGGAAGGAAGAGGGTTGAAAAACTTTAGACTTTCTAACTTTGAGTGATACAAACCTAAAAAAAGAGTCAAAAGATCATATAGATTTCAAAGAAAGGAAAGTGGATTGTTTGGCAAAAAGTGACAAATAGGTTTGGTTTGGCAAGAACTTCTTGTTGGATTATTTAATCCAATAGTAGTTATAATATATCTTGATTATTATTGCATCAAATGTTAAGATTAAGCCTTTTTATAGTGATCTATTAAACTTTATTATTTATCCATGGACGTTTTATCAAGGTAATAATGTGATCCTCTTATATGTGTAGGAATATAATGTTATATTTGGAAACAGACCGATAGTGAATTTAATAAATTGAAGGGACTGCAACGTTCATTATTCCCAAAATCTAAATTCAATAAGGACTTTTTTTGGGTATGTTGTGTCATTTGGAAGGTGGCCCATTCGGACTCAGATTTATTCATCTCCAATAGATTTAGGTACACTTAAATGAAATCGGTTTATGATTAAACGTAACGTTCAAAAGGGCTTTGGTTCCTAAATTAAACATAATTTTTCTAAAATCACTAATTCAATAAAAAAGAAACAAAGAAACTCTCCCCCGACTGCATTGTCATTTGAAAGGCCAAAACTATTCAAACTCAAATTTATTCATCTCCAATGAATTCAGGTACACTATAATGAAATCGGTTTATGATTTTTAATGATTAATCATGAATGATCTTAGGGTCTTAATCATGGTTTTCATCGTAAAGATTAATTTTCTTCCTTCACTTCCTTCACTTCTAAGATTCTGAATATGGTAAATTCACTTGTTGATTGAATTTCATTTACGATTTTTCAACATATATTACAGGCAACACTTTTTTATTTTGGAAAGCTTACTGGCAACATTATCATATGCTATAATTCAACCATTTTGTATGACAAGCAATATAGTTTTATGGCTTACTATGTCAAGATATGAAGCGGATTGATTAACATGGAAGTATTGATTTGTATTTCGTGATATTTGGATATTCTCAAAAAAAAGGTAAATATTCAAATCCTCATTTTGGAAGTTAATTTGTAATCTTTTTTGCGACTTGCAATATCCGACCTTGTACCATAACACAGCTTTTTGCTTTAGCTCCTTATAACATAGACATAAGTTATTTTCTATTCTTTCTTTATCTTCTTTATTTATCAATTTATATGATGAACATGTACTGAAAAAGACCCCATTTGAACCCTTTTAATGTTTTTTAAGATAAACGTCTTGTAGATATTAAGTTTCTTTATATTTCTATATTTTATTATTTTGTTCAATACTAACATAAAAATTACATTATATATCTTTCATTTATATTGATTAAATATTGTGTTTAGTGTTATTATCTGCCAGGTTAGAGTATAGTAAGGAGAAGTTTAAATGTTAAATTCTTGGCAAGAGATAATTTCTTATATTACCTTAGCTAAAAATATTTAGTTGTAAAAAAAAAAAATTGATTCAATATTTATTTGAAATATTTGGTTAAAAGACATTTAATAACTTTAAATTTGTGAATAAAACATTTCCCTAATATTTTTTTAAAATAATCATTTTGGACAAAATATTTACATTTAAAAGAAAAGATTATTTTTACAAGAAAATAAAAAAGGTATTTTTGTCTAAATTAGGCCAAAAATTAATGGAGGGCCAAAAATTAAGCCAAAACTAGATTTTCAAAAAGTGTTATAATCTAATCACCCTATTTCTTTTTTAAATATAATGTTCTTTCTTTTCTTTGTGAAGTACCAAAATTGAAGCAGCAGGGGGCATGATGGAGAATCACCTGCATTCAAAATAGTGAATCACTGATGATCTTTAGCATTGCTTCCATGGGTTAGGTAAAGTTCAATCTTGGTCCATCCATCACTTCCCTAAGTACTACTTCACAGCCCCAGAAGATCAAAACCTCATTCCTATTGGATGTCTTGCACTCCTTTTATAAGAATCTGTCAAGTCCATGGTTCCATGGTCAAAACTGGTCTTGTTAATGTCCCCTTCCACTTTAGCAAGCTGCATCTTCACTTCAGGGCAGCCCCGACTATGCAGCCTCAATTTACTGAAACCACATTCGAACCCAAATCTCTTTGTTAATGCATACTTAGAGGCTATTCAATTAAGTGCCATCCAAGACAAGCCTTTGTGATTTTAAATGGATTGAGGCTCAACAAATGATGTATTGATTCATCTCTCAGCCCTCAAAGCTTGTTCCCAGGAATTGTACAGGCATGGGTTCACTGGTTGTTGTGAGATCTGGGCTGGACTGTTTACAGAACGTGAAGAATGCACTTTTGCATTTTTATTTTGTTTTGTGGGAGAGTGGAACCCCATCAGCTGTTTGATGAGTCCTCAAAATTGATGTGGTTTCATGGAACACTTTTGTTGAATGGCTATATCAGATGTCTCAACCCACTATGGCCACTTGTTTTGTTCAGAAATATTGTTTGAAAGGTCTGAAATTCAACTACAACTATTACCAGTATTTTGTGCAGTGAGTGATTTAGAGGCCTTGATGGTGGGTTGCCTCTTCATAGGCATTGTGTTAAGATGGGTTTTTTGTTCAGATTTAAATGTGTTTCACTGCTTTGATTTGCCATGTATGCAGTATTGGTTTATTGATTTAGGGCGTAAAATTTTTATCAAATTCCTAGAAAGGACGTTGTCTTGTGGAATTGTTTAATAGATGGGTATGCCAAGAAATGGTCAGTTACAAGATTCTTTAGCTCTACTGCAACTGATGAAACATGAACAAGTGAAACCCAATTCATCTACATTGGTAGGGTTGATTTCGGCTTGTGCTGCTGCTTTAGGGCATCAAAGGTGTTGGCCTGTAGTCAGGAAACTATGTGGAGGGCAGTGGCATTGGATTACACAGTTCAATGTCTGAAGTTGATGTACTGTAAGTGGTTCTCGAAGGCTATTGATTTTTTTGGAAGGATGGAAATCAAAGATGTGAAATCATGGACAGCCATGATTTCAGGTTATAGGGTGCATGGGCAGGCAGAAAATGTGGGATCTGCAGATGGAGGAGGAGGGGTGTGGGCCTAGTGAAGTTACTTTCTTGGCAGTTCTACTTTTTTTGGGTGGCCATGGAGGAATGATGGTAGAGGGAGATGGTTCTTGAGAAAACAGTTGAGTGTGGCTTTCTCAAGGGTTGAACCTCTGGATGTATGATCGATCTCATGACATTGCTGGATTGCTGAAAATACACAACCTAATCAAGAGTTTACCTATCACGAGGGAGATATTACTAGTTTGGCATTAGTGCTGAAAACACAGGGTCTATGGAAATGTAAACTTGGGAACGGGTGAAGAGAATATTGTTGGATCTTTGATGAGCGACATCCACGGATTCAATCCTTCTTTCATTTTATAATATGCTATTGCAGGAAGGTTTGCAGATTATACAAGAAAATTAAGGAGATAAAAAGGAAGAAAAGATGATGAAGGAAGCTGGATGTAGTGCAATTGAGATGAATGAATAGCCATGGGTGAGATGAGATGAGAGAGCATACTAGGGAACATCATGGGATCCTCAGTCAAAATTCTTTCAATGCTAAGTCTACTAACCTTACACCCTTTGCATGATGACGTGAGAAAGACTCGCGAAGACAGGAGGAAGGTGGCTTGTGAATCCTCGGCCCATGTGGGTGTGAGGAGAATGGGGTATGTTAGTGGGGGAGTTTATTTGGAATAAAAAGGGAAGCTAAGTGTCACCGGACTTGCAATGGCGTGGTGGCGCGAGTTGAAAGACATTGAAGTCAGCGTATTGATGGTTTGACTTAATAGTGTGGAAGCTCAGAGGTGGGTACAATTATGGATCCAGGTGAAGATTCTTCGGGAGTTGACATGCAGGCCGGTTAAGTTTAGGGAGCTTAGCCATTGATGCTGGGCTGGCGCGAAGAGGTGTTGGCTGCTGAAGAGTGGTGGGGTGGGGCGCTCTCCCGGTAAGGCCAGCGGGTGGCGGGTGGCCTCAAAGACGAGATGTGTGGTGTGGCGTTTGGAAGTGTCGTGAGGTATCGCACGGACCGCCTTGCTGTTTTGAGCAATGGACTGTGACAGAGTGGGTATCGAGAGCGGGACATAGTTCTTGATAATGTGTTGTTGCCGCCACAGTGCCGATCTGCAGTGTTTGAGAAAGTGGGTTCTCTCTAAAGATTTTGATGCGGGTGGCGTAGTACTTTCGAAGCGCTGTGAGACCCATGTAGGGATGGGCGTTCCCCTCATAGCCATAGAGTGGGATTCTTTATCTAGTAGTACACCGCAGTGCTCGCCTCACAAATTTGAGTGCAGAGGGTGCTTTCGGGGTGGAAGTGAGGTGCTCCTTTGGCTGTGATCTGGCGTACAGAGATGGAGCGTCCTCTTTGAGGCGGGTGTGGCGTGGACGCGAGTCGATATTAGCTCGAGGAAGCGGCTTGATGTTTGAGAAGGCGGGAGATGGTGAGACTGCCTTGCAGGGAAAAAGTGCGAGATGTTGGGGTGGGAGAATGTGGACTTATTGTGTGGGCGTGAGTGACATGGTTCAGAAAGACATGGCTGAAGTGGCATGTTGATGGTTTCGACGTGGTGAAGTGCAAAGGTGCGATGATGGATGGGGTAGAAGAGATTAACCGGATTCCAAGCGTCAGACCTGTTAGGTTTGAGACTTGTCGGCGGTCTTGGACACAGCTGAAGGTTGTTTGCAGCCTACCACTGGCGGTGGGTGGGCATTTTCTCTGATGAGACGGCGGTCAAGTGTGGCCTCAGGCAAGATGTGTGGCGATGGCGGTACAGTCTCAAAGTGTCTATATCTGGGACATGCAGGATGCCATTTGCTGATCAGCAGTGACTGTTGACATAAGGCATTTGTAGATTATCATGGGTTGAGTCACAGTGATCTGATGTGTCTATCATCACGGTGGTGTCTACATTAAATCCATTTGTGTTATTTACCTTCTTCTTTATGCTGCTTTGCTTTTTCATGCGATTTGTGTTGGATTCATGAGAAGGCTGTTTCCATTTCTCTTGTTTTCCTCTTTATAATTGGGCTTTTTAAAGGCAGATCCTTTTTCTTTAATCTTATGTGATGTCAAGAAACTGAATATTTTATGAGGGTTAGAGTTGATCTTCAACCATTGAGGTTAAGCACCAGTTGAGACATTGCAAGAATTTTGTGAGGATGTTGAATTTGTGTACAATGTTAGTTCAAGCTGAATCATTGAGTGGGAAAGATTAAATTTTGAAGGATGAAAGCGGTAATTTGGAGTTTGAAAGCGGGGTACTCCTAGATATGGATGAGCGGACTGAGTTGAATTCGTTTTAAATGCAGAGTTACTCTGTCGAATTTAGTGCATTCAAGATAGTGGAACTAGATTTTAAATACATGATTGTGGTGACACAGCAGCAATCTGTGGATGCCACATGGCCACCTGCCGGAGGTTGGCAGCGTGACATGTAAGTATTCATGTGAATGACACCATTGAACAGTATCAAGTGGAGGAATAAAAAAAAAAAAAAAAATTCAAGAAAAGTAAAAAAAGGAAAAATGGCCATTTTGGCCTGAGAAGTGGTGGCAGAAGAGAGAGGGGAAAGGTTTTTAGGTTTCTCTCTAAGATCTGATGGTAGTGCGGTTTCGCCGGGCGAGAGAGAGAAAAAGGATGATCATTGCTATGACTACTAATCAGATGTCTGCAGAAATAGTGGATTTTCGTCAAATTGGCAGACAGAAATTTTCACGCTTGAATATATCTAGCCTAAAGGCCATTTAATGGCAGGTTTCTTTGAGTGTAAATTGATCCCAAAATCTTGGGGCGGGTATCATTTTAAGAATTTTGGGGCTGTTTGGCGTTCGGGCTGAATTTCAAGGCTGTTTGAGCCAGTGGGACTGTGATTACTACAGAAATTATTTTGAGTAGTCCCGGATTGTGTTGATGTTTGGTTTTGATCTCGGGGCCGATATCTTGGGTTTTATTTAGTACATTATCCTTCATGATTTGTTGGTAAAAAAAAAAAAGGTTCATAGCCGTGAAGGGACCAAGAGATGCCTTGTTTTATATGGGTTCGAGATTTGGGCCATTTTGTGTGTATTGTTGGAAAAATAAATAATATGCGGTTGTGTGTAAAAATTGTGACTGACCATATTGCGGTAATGTATTAATATGGAAATTGAGTGAATATGAAATTATATAGAATATCATTATTGAGATTTATCAAATGTTTATATATGACACTTGTTATGAAATGAGCCGTGGTTGCATTTTCATATACATGGTCACGATGCGTCAAGTCGGATTATTGGGTGCATGGTATTGGTTGTCTCCTGCATTCTTGGTGAATATGTGTGTAAACTCAGAGTGAGACAACCAGAATTAGGAGACTGTGGATTTGTAAGTAATAATAATAAATATCGTGTTTGGGTGAAGTAGAGATGAGGCGGGATCCCAAGATTGAAATACCCAATTTTATTCTTGGTTGGACGTATGTAGAAGCGAGAACAGCAGTGTGGGAGGCGTGGAACTGCGATGAGACCGAAATTCATGACTGAATAAGCACCGATTTAGTAAATTAGAGATAAACATTGGAGGGTTGTCAAATGGTTTGATCATTGGTGAAACATTAATAGGCGATTTTCACACTTGGCATTACGGGTGTGAAGTCGGATTGGGACTGGTTTGTGAGGCATGAGAGGGTTTCATCTCATGCTGACCAAGTATATTCATATGGATTACACATTGTATTTATATGGATACAGTTGGACAGTTCAGTTTTGGTGCATGTGCATTTTGGGTGGAGAGTAACGCTGCCAGGAGGAATTTTTCTCGGGCAGTGCTCACCCCATTGTGGGACACTAAGCCGAATTTTACGTGGGTTGTCTGGGAAGCATTCAAAGCGAGGCGAGTGGATATGAAGAAGACGATATTAACTGGCCTTGATATTACACTTCAGTGTTGTTTTAAAAATATTTTGTATAAAGAATTGTAAATTGTGGCTAAATTCTTTTGGACTATTGTCCCTAAATAATGAGATGTATGGGGAGGAGCTATGATAAAAGGGTAGTGATGGGACTCTTATGGATTGTAATTAAACATTTTATTTTAATATTTTTAGTTGCGTCTTAGAATGAATGAGTCCACATCAAGGGATGTATATATTGAGGATATAGACGGATGGACCTTTGTGGGATGTATCTTCTGTTGAGGCCACTGGATGAATTATGATTATCTGATTATCTGGGTTGTATGGGGCCGGTGGCTCTGACAAAAGGAGACCTCCCGATTTTGGCGAAAATGGTCCGACCAATGGACCACAACGGTATGAATCTCAGATCACTCGAAATCCCTGAAATTTCTTTGGTTGACGGGTTCGTGGGATTTAAATTTAAGGGCATCGAGCTTGGTATTAGAGCCTGATGGCGAATTCCCTGGGAGCTGAATGTAGGTATCCAGTATGGATCTGATACCAGCTCGTCTCGGCCCTATGTGTAAAGGGAGTCTAGGTACGAATACAGGGTGATGGGCATGGGTCAACTCATGCATTGTTATTATTATTCGATGTTTTATCCTTAACATGCGTGTGATTTGTGTGTGAATAATATCGTGGTAGATTGTGCATGTGAAACACTGGGGTTAGAAAACATAACCTTAGGGGTTGGAAGCAAAATGAACATGATAGTTTGTGGTGGTTGTATTAGTGGTTGACATTATGCACCACTAAGGAAAAGAAGTTGAGACAGGTGTAGTTCATGATGTTAGAGTCTCAGCCAGTGGTTCATGCACATTTTCCCGGTGGCGAGATAGAAATTTGAGCTCTATTGCTGCTCGACCAGCTGTGTTAGATCTGCTGGAGAGGAGATCTGGCGTTGGGCGGTAATAACACGACCTGGCCTTTGAAATAACAGAACGCTTCATAGAAATTTTGTTGTTCTTGTTTCTTCTGCCATCATGGCGGAGTGTTATTCTTACGCCATCGCCATTTGGTCGTGAGACCGGGGTGAAGTAACCTGCAGGGTTCTGGCGCGTGATCCTCAGGCCACCTGGGGAGGGCCGTGTTGGAGGTTGTGTTCAGATTGGTGGAAGGATCACGAGCGTTATGAGTCACCATCATTGCATAGGCGAGCACGGTGGCTGCTACCATTGCACGGACTAGTGCAACGGTGGACCAGGGAGGGACGAGTAACCGTCAGGGGTTTTAGACACATCATCCTCTGACATACATGGGAGGAGGGGACTCGATGGTCAGAATAGCCTTGGCCATTAGAAGAGGAGTGGAGGGATGGCTGCAGACATCAGGATAGGTGCTAGTACTAAGAGGAAGGAGAATCAATTTTCTTCTAATTTGGGAAGGAAGCGGAAGACTTCTATTCCACGGGGATTTCAAGGACGGGGCGGCGGCGATCAGGGCCAAGGCTGAGTCGGGGCTTCTAGCCAGACGGGGCAGATGACATGTTATCATTGTCATGTCGGCTTAGGCCACGTGAGGCGAGTTGTCCACGAGAGGTTCGGATCTGGGGTATGGGACGGCGTAATCCTAGTCATCGGTGGGACGATTCACGAACATAGTTTGTCCCTTCTCTCACCGGTCTACGAGCCGGAGGGACCGGTGTCGGTCAGGTCTTTGCCACAATGCCTTACCTTCCTGAGACCGGGCCAGGAGGGCCGGGTGTGGGTGAAGTGAGGATAAGGCTCACTGGGAGCCGAGCAGGATGGGGAGTGTTGTATACACCTGAGGTAGCAGGCAGTTGATGGAGTGGTGGAGTCAGGTATGTTTATGTTATCCGCTGTGGGCAAAGATGCGCTTGATTACGGTGCATCACATTCTTTGTTGTGCATCTAGTGTGGATATTTTGAGAGGCTTGGGGTGGAGACCTGGATAGCCGTTATGTGGTTCCCTAGGGACTAGGGCGGATTGTGGATATGTCGGAATTGTAGGTTAGAGATCAGGGTTAGTATACGGTGGACCTTCAGTGTGGACATGCTCCAGTTTTGGTGTCGTGTGGCGTAGTTGGTTGGCGTGCTGGCTGGTGTGTTGATTTGTGATAAGTAGGAGGATTCTGCCTGCGGGGCCAATGTTCGTGTCATTTTTGGGAGGAAGCATGAGTGCTTTGGACCAAGCATGACTTTCAGTAAATTGGACGGTTGATGGGTTGATTGCTTAAGCCTTACCACAGAGGATGGGGAATAAGTTTGGAATTCTATAGGTGGTTAAGAGAGTATGAGGAACGTTTTCGAGCAGGCTCACAGGGATTACCTTCACGGGGATGTGGACTTTGTCATTTAATTTACACCAATTGCGTCGCCCCATTTCTATGAAGCTCTGGGATGACATGGTTAGTTGCGTGAACTCAAGATCCAACTGCATGAAGAAGGTTGATGTGTGGCCTTGATATTACCTTTAGATGTGTTTTGCGAAATATTTGTATAAAAATTATAACTAAATTCTTGCCGGACTGTGTCCTAAATAGTCGGATGTAATTATGGTAAAGGGTGCAGTGATCGGACTCTTATGGTGTAATTAAGCGTTTTATTTTCAATTTTGATTAAATGCAAATCAATGAGTCCCGGTAAATGGATGGCGGGACATGGAAACGGATGGACCCTGTGGAATCAATGCTCATACATTAAGCGATCATGATAAATGGAGGTGTGACAGTGTAATGTCAGATCAACTCGAAATCCACCGTTCATGGGTTGACGGGTTGTCAGCGAGCTAAAGGTTGGGACGTCGATATCGTTTATAAAACATCTCGTATTCTGGAGTTCATGAAATAAGAAGTCACCAAGCCAGGGTTAAAAAGGTTTCCACATTGGATGAGGCTTAAAACCCTTATTTTACATCATCTGGGAAAAATATGGCCTGCTTGTGGATTGGTCAGTTTATATATACCTTTGTAGCATTCTCCAATTTAAGAAAATTCATGAGATGTACAGACCTTGATGTAAAGTGAAAACAATTTTTGTCCGACTTCCTAAAAGATAATTGGAACTAACAATAGATAATGAGATTGACCAAATCAAAATCTGTTTTTGTTATTTTAGAGATATTATCTTTATTTTTTAAAATATTATTTTATTTATTATTATACCCATATTATATCTAGAGTATAAATAAATGTTTTAGAGACTTTTATCAATTTATTAGAAAAATCAAAACTTTCATTTTATTTTATTTTCTGGATTGAGACATGTTATTCTTATTAATAAATCGTGTGATCAACACAATCACGCTACATGAACTGATTTAGTTAACTCAGGTGAATCAAGATTTCCCTATTACATGAGAATTCAAAATTTTAGCTGTCCTTCTGATCACTCCCTATTCAGGATAACTTCACAGGAAGAAAGGAAAGAGCAGGACATGAGCCGTGGACGGAAAACCATGATTTGCATGGCTCATAAAAAAGAAAGAAAAAAAGGGCAAAAATGCAGCCACCCTAGAAAACTCAAGCAGTGCTCAGAAACATATTCATCTTTTTCCTCTGCACTTCCTTCCTACATTCGAACTTCTCTTTGATCTTGTTATACATGGATTAAATGACTACAGAAAAGCGTGCGACGACCAAACATTGTTAGGGCTCAGGCAGCTTCATTTGTAGGTTGCAGACATTTGAAGCAAAGCAGGGAATCAGGTTGTTAAGTGAGCTCTTGAACCACATTGAATCAGGTTGTCGAAGCAAAGCAGGGAAAAAGCCAATCCATCCATATACTGGACAGACATAGCTTTCTATACGGCTACATCTCTTGTTTGATCTTACAGATGACATTTATAGGTTGAATATGTTTTGAGACTCAACAAATTCATGATAATACAGGGAGGGCAGGGTCAACCCAGTTCTTCAGCCTCTGCCGAATGACTAGAAACACAAAATATACAGTTTGTTAAGGGAGGAACGATTACAGATCGGTTTAGGCCTTCTTGCCCCACCCATGGTGTCAGTGGCGATTATGTGCTCCACTTTTATGTCATGCATCACATATCTGGACATTTTCAGCCCTGGCCTCTGCCTGTTCCTCACTGAAACGTTTCCGACTGTTGAAAGAACATTCAATTGCTCATTATTGAAGAACAAATCAATCAAGGTAAAAAGAAAATGTATGAGACTAATAGTTAATTTAACAGTTCCTATCCATGAAAATACCACCACTTGTAAGCTACAAATTAAGTATATTGCTAAGTTTCTTAATTGTCATGGTAAAATATGAATATATTCTTTTCCGAACCTTCAATAACCATGGTTCAAAGTAGAGCTGACGAGTTAATGATGAATCACCTGATGATGACAGACCTGGCTCTTTGTTGGAATATTATAACAACCATACTAGCATTAATAATGACAGCTGCGGCAGAGGGTTAAAAAAAAAAGCATCATATACGTTCCACGCAGTGCCAGGAAGTTGTGGGCTTGGTATTGTCTTTTTCAAGGTAGTGTTTGTTCAATTTCCAGTTCTTCGCATCAAGGTTTTCAAAGGCAGTTGTGGGGCTTTGGTGCTGGTAGTTGCCTAAGCTAGATCAAAGAGCTTGAGATGAAAGAGCCATCTAGAGAATAGAGGCAAGAAGGTTCAGTGATAGATGAAAGTTAGGGACAAGTAGTGGCCTTTGTAACTGTTGCATTTAGAAGGAAAGAAACCGGTGCATGATTAAAAGAATGAAGCTTCCAATTCTGAAGTTAAAGGAGGTGTTCTAAGATCACTTTTACTGAGGAATTCCACCTCCTCTTTTACTCACTTTTGCTTGGTCCTGGAGGGTAGTTGACTGTGCAGGTTTCTTTTATCCTTCTCATTATATGTTACAACTGATGCATAGAATGGCAGCATGATGGTGCATCCATCTTTCTATTATTAGATATTATCATTTGTAACTGAGAATGATATTGCATCAAATACCAGATTCAAAATGAATGTTAATGGAGTCCATCCCATACTTTTGTTCAATGGTCGCTTTCTTGAAATGCCGAAAACTACAAACTCTGGCATTTGGATCTAACATTCTGGAGGCATCTAAGGGCCTATAATTGAAAGGTAGAGATCCTAGTTGTCCTATCAAAAATTTGTAATTTGACTGGAAACGGAAAAGCAGTTGAAAGACCTCTAAAGAAAATGGTTGAGTCCATGAGTTGGTATTATTTTAGCAAGCAAAATCAGGTCAACCTAATAATAATTTGGGATGATAGAAAAATTAGAGCTACATTTGAAACAAATGTGTCACACAATCTTTAAAGTAATCACGACATTGCATTGAAAAAAGGTGGTGCAAGAATCAAATCCAATTTTCAAATCTTGAGGATGAAAAATTTTCATACAACAAGCATGGCAATTCTTACTAAAATATGTCAATCTCATATGTGTGACATTTTCAGGTCTAGTATCTGATAACATACTTGGGCTGTTAAAGCAGTTAAGAGTTCATTTACGACACAACATGGCATCAAAGTCAAACCATATAGGTGTTTTCAGAGATTGGACTACATGAAGTTATTAATGACTTGGGTTGAATGAACTTGGATTGTTCTCAGCAGTGGTTTTAATGAGGAATGACTGGATTGCATTAATAACTTTCCATGAGAAAGTTATTAAATTCTGGATTCCAAGTTGATGCCATAGAACTGGCATCAACTTGGAATAAGATGGAAACACTGTCAACTAGAATGGTTTGATCATGTGCAATGAGGAATGACTATTCCATCGTTAATAAGTAAGTGACACAATTCCAGTTGAAGGCACTATCACTGTGCAGACATGAGAAGAGCGAAAAACAATGTAGATAAAGGATAAGAAAAGAATGAGGCACATGACTTAGCAGAAATATGTATGTTTTGGTTGATAAATTGGGAAGATGTATAATAATGGCCTTTCACTTGTCAAAATAAGAAGAATGATGCTGTATCAATACCTGAAACAGGCAAGTCTGGGGTTCATTTTACCACCTGCCAGGATGAAAGTTAGAGTGAGCATGGTTCATCTTTTACATTCTGGCACTTTCAGTTTGCTTTGGGTTTCAGTGGAAAAGATGAAGTTTACTGGACAAGCCATTGGACTCCTTCTCAGAAGGTTAGAAGCTTGTTGAATGGTTTTCATTAGAGAACATAGCTATCATATTAGGAGGTTGTCTGGCACCAGGCCTAGATGCAGTGGAAATATGTTCTTCAGGTACTCTTTCAGCCATCTCCTTCAACTGCAAGCAATGGACCATAACAGGATAAGCAGAATGAGCAAGAGGCTGAACGCCCTCTGATAGGCCCAAAATAAAAGAGAATATATATATATATATATATATATATATATATATATATATCAAGAGGAAGAAATGGATAATGATGCTTGTTCCATATTATATGTTTTTCCTTTTGTTTGGTTAATAAAATGAACTTTAAAGTATTCTCTGTCTGTTTCATCAATCAAGAGGGTCAGCATGGGAATGATTTGTCAGCCAGTGGGAACTAGGAATTTTATAACATAACTACAAAATAGTTTCCCTAAGTTCAGAGCATTGACTATAGTTACTAGTTTAGCTTAGGTACAATTTGTATAGATACATACAACTACTCAATGAGGCATATTACATGAGTTATCATCTGCATCAACAAATGTGAGGGATAAATATAAATGCAAGATTTCTTGATGTCAATGGACTGCGTTTCACATATAGCTACTTAGATTTAGTTGTTGTGTTCAATAGACTACATTCTAAATATCATCCCTTTTCTTTGAGGATTATTTGAACATAGATTCCAGCTACTGAGGTGACAACACTCTGGGATGTGAGGAGATGTTGTGACTTAGGACCATCTCAAAGAGGAGGTGAAGGTAGTCTGTCAGCAGCCAAATGCCCTTTACCAAGGCAGTGATCCGCTGACCAAAATTCTTATTTGTTCATTTTCAGTCCGGGATCTTACAGCTATTGGTGATTCTCTTTTGTTGACATCATAGGTTATTTCTGTCTCTGTTAAAACACCCTACTAAGTGAAAAGGGTTTCTGTGGGAAAGAAGCATGGCAGAGTTTGATGGTCCCATTATGCATTTTCAGACTATTATTGGAAAGAAAGAAATGGAAGAGTTGAAGATAAGGGGATCAGATCAAAGGCATAAAGAGTTTGTTTCACCCTTAGTCTTGCCTCGTGGACTTGTGTACATTATTTGGGAGATCTATGTCCTTAATTGATTGTGTAGATTGGGTGGACCTGCTGAGGGAAGAATGGTATTTGTTTCACCTCTGGTTTGTTTTACATCTTTCACGCATTATATACTTCTAATGTACTCTTATTCATTATTATGTGGTATAACAATGAATACGTGAAATATAAAATAATGAATAAGTGCGTTCTGATAGAAAGCCAGAGCAAGAGATTGGAGTGAAGGAATCATCCATATCCATCTAAACAAACAAATGTGCTTCACAATCATTGAGTTCTACCCTGGAGATGTAGGCAATTATTTCCTTGAAAGAATGCATGCGGTTGTGTATTTAGTATTCAACATGGAAAGTGCACGCATGCAGATTGTTTTCCACGAACTTATTGGCTGCTTCCTTTTTGTTATTTATCTTATTTGTACTGCTCCACAACATATACAGGTGTAAACAAACTCGTAACAATTCCAGCCATATCTTTCACCATTAACTCATAAATGATAAATTACAAATCTCAAATACTTTTTGTGATTATGAGTGGGGTTGTTTTAAGGTTACATTCTTCAAATTATTATTATTTTGAAAAAGATGATGTTTTAATAGTGGTAAAAGCTACAAAAAAAAAAGAAGAAAAGGTATATCTCACATTGCCATTACTTTTGTTCAATACAGTAGAGTCTGAGTGGGAAAAAATAGCTAGCTTTGCAGTTAGAGACTTTATCACTTCCTTTTTGCGGCTTTTGCATTTTCAGCTTAGTCTGCTGCTAGAGACCAGTGACCTCTTTCAATTACCTGAGCAGAGCCTTTCAAGTTCTGCTTCCGGGGAGTTGGCGTTTTACAGTAAGATGTTCACACACAGTGAAGTGTGTTAGTCAGTTTTTCTACTTATTTCTTCCTTCATTCAAGGAATGAATAACAAGAGCACTTGTTAGTATCTATAATCTGAATTATTGAAACATTAAGCTCATTTAGTAGTTTACCCTGAAGTTAGGAATGAGTCTACTACCATCAGACCCAATCTGTCTTCTCATTAATGCATATAAAAATTGGGATGCATCGACAATGTCGCCAATCTTCTAGGTAAAAGCCAATCAATCCTTAGGAGTTGAAATAATTTACTCCACAATTATTAACACTTTCAGGGCATTACATAAAGACCTAAATAAAAATGATTTTATAGATTCTCAATTCCTGAACTTTTCGATTCTGTGCTAAGTCACTGGCGTATTGACCTTCTAATTTACCATAAACCCAGTGCAAAGCAACTACGTTTGATGGAGGTTTGATTTCTAAATAATTTTACCAGGAATAAAGGGAGCTGTTGATAAGTAGGACAAATCCAAGAAACTAACCAAGAATGAACCTAAGCAATAAATAGGTTTTCTTTTCAACCCATCTAAACAATGAAATATATTTGGCAAAGATATTTCATTATAGTATGATGTTATCTTGATCTACTCAACATATCTCGGGAGATGGCGAAAGGGAAGGAGGATCACCCTTCCTTAACCATACAGTCTCTCAAATCCATCCTTTGGCACACCTCTTCATTAGTACAGATAGCTGATTGATGAGTACTTCATAAACACATGCTTCCATGTTTGCCCCACAAAACCCCTTTCCTTTCTAGTAGCAATCCCAAATTGTGAAGAGAGAAAAGGAAGAATCCCTAATTTTTATTATATTCACGAAAAACTAACTACTACATTACATAATGGACTTATATATATATATACATGCTCATGGGACCCAAAATACAGTAAGACAATAAAAGGAAAAGATTGTACAATATCCTGGCACTCTCCCACACTCGAGTTGGAGCATATGTCATGGCAGAACATTCTGAGTATTTAAGTGCATGACCTGAGAGATTTAGTAAAGGTAATATGCGCTAGTTGATCATTTGGTGGAAGGCCAAAAACTGAAATGATACACATTCTGATGCGATATTCTCTTTAATGAAGTGACAATCAACTTCGATGTGTCTGGTCCTTTCATTGAAGACTGGATTGGATGCAATATGCCAAGCGACTGATTTATCCTGAGATGAGCTTCATCTACATTTAAATCCCTTTCAATCTCAACTCCTGGAGAAGGTGTCTCAGCCATATGAGTTCACATGTTGCTAGAGCCATAGCTCGATACTCAACTTGGCGCTAGATCGGCACTACCGCGTTGTTTCTTACTCTTGGGGATATTAGGTTTCACCCAGTAGAAACCACGGTACCACGAAGTGGAGCGTCCCTGCATCGTGGATCGATGCTGCATCGTGTAACTGACAACACAGGTATGACCTGTTCTCATACTGCTTTACCTTGGCACGGTGTACTTTTGACATATCGAAGAATGCGGATTCTGACATCTGATGGCTATACGCATGGTGATTGTAGAATTGACTAACAACACTCACGGGAAAGAAATGTGCGGGGCCAGTGTTGAGGTAGTTAGTTTACCGGCGGAGTGGTGATATCTCCGGGATCTCCCCGAAGACTCCCCCTTGTCCTGGTCTGAAGTTTGTATTAGGATCCATAGGTATACACCCGAGTTTGATCTTATACCCGGTTTCTTCCAAGGGTGTCTAAACATGTGGTTGGGAAATGACTACCTTGAAATTTGGATTGGTATCTCGATTCGAAAATGCGGGGTTTCCCCGAGTCTTTGGTAAGTGGGTGAAAAGGTGTTGCTTTAGTTTCTGAATACCATCCTAATCACTTGCTGTGTGGCGATGTCGATCACGCTAACGACCGAGATAAATACACTGCCTCGAAGAGTTATGATGATAAAAAACTTAATAGTTTACTATCTTGTAAAAATAACATGCGGAATTCTTGAACAAACGAGAGACTAAAATGGCAAACTATCGAAATTTTTGAGCCATAGAGGAAACGGCGAATAACACCCACCTTTAAGCCGGACTCCATAGCAACAAAACGGTGGTTGCTCCATATAAACTTCCTCGGCCCGAGATCACCATGAAGAGAGGACATTTTTAATATCCAGTAGTAAATTAGCGAGAACACATAGCAACCATAGAGAAGGGAGATGAATGACAATCTCGCGCGGAGATGTGTGCCGCGTTTAGAACCATAAACCACAGGTATATCCTTTTGCAACCCGCGTGGGCCTTAAAGCGATCAACACGGCGGCGAGACCAAGCTTAGCGTGTAAACCAGCGAGCCGGCGGAGGCTTTTAAATGGCAAAACAACGAGTCCCAGTGGTGGTGCGGAAGCGACCATTTTCATCTACCATTTGCACGATGCCCGACCCGCGTGGAAAGAGCCTCCTTGGTCATTCTTAGGAGAAACAAGATTATAGTAAGAAAATAGAAATGGAGTGAAGATAATCGATGGTAACTTAAAAAAATTGTAAATAGGATGAGTTGCTAGTAAGATCGATTACCTTTCGAAGAAGCGATGGGTAAGTTATTAGCAAGAGTGAAGTGGGAATTGGAGAAATTTGAAGGGATAGAAATGAGTCGGGGGCCTCGTGAAAGGAGATGAACAACGGAATGATGCGACGATGTCGGCAGAGTGGTCGAAAGGTACATCATGAATGTAAACCAGGGGAGATGATGGGAAGGGGTAGACTTGATGAGGTGAAGAGACTGGAGGAGGAGGAAGAAGGGTGAGTCCTGAAGAAGGTGACATCACGGAGAGAAAGTATCGATGGATACGGGGAATAACATGATAAATATAGAGCAGGGTAGCTAAAGGAAGATGCATTTCGTGGCTTTACAATTGGAAGCTAGTCTTGTCTGGGTGAGAGATATAAGCGACGTCTGACCCGAGGAACGAGGGAGGAAGGAAATAAAGTGGTTGGTCGAGGAAAAGAAGTGAATGAGGAATCGATCATGTGAGATGAGGGCTGTCTGATTAATCAAATAATAACAAGGCTTATGTAAAACGTCCCAAAAATGAAAGGAACATGATAATGGAATAGAGTCTGATTGTCTGATAAGATGACGGTTCCTTAGTTAATTTACCCCGTTTGTTGAGGAGTATGAGCCTGTAGTGATGAAGGATCCCATTATTTGGGACATGAAGCTAAATAAAGTGCGAGGAAAATATTCCACAGCGAACATCACTAAATGGCTGAATAGAAATATTGAACTAGGTTAAATTTCGAAGAAGCCTTAGAATTTTGGAAAATAAGTGTGTAAACTCCATTTCGATTTTGGTAAAAATAACAGAGTACATCGAATAGTCATGTCGTAAAGTGACAAGAAATGAAGGACTCCACACCTTGGTGGCGGGTGAGATGGAAGGAGTGGGGTGATTAAAATGTGGGGACTTAGAAGGTAGGTAGCCCTAGACGTGGATGAGGGAGGAGGGCATCGGTGGAAAGCCTTGAGCCTCTGGGAGTGGGTTCGGGGTGGGTGATGGGGCGCCGGGACTACGTCGGGTGCTTGATACGTCTTCCACAGTCAGTTCGGGTCACGCAAGGTCTGGTGTGAAAATAATGGAGCAATTAAAGTCTGAGTGATTTTCTTGCGATAAGATTAAGGGGACACTGGAGTATAAAAGGACGAAGTGAGGAGGTAGGAAGGGAGAGGATGTGCGAATAATACCTTTTAGCCACGGTTGAGAACCATTAGTTGAGAGTAACTTGAGTGGGTAAAGTAAGGGTTAATGTAGGAGAAAAGATCTTTATTACGGATATGTGATCGAGGAAGCACGGTGCAGATTACAGGTCGAGAGAGATGTGTAGTAAGGCCGGGCGGGGCGTGCGGGTGCGGGCGACGGATGCAGCAGTGACTTGTTTGCTGATGGCGAAAATAGTCATCATACTCCTTGTCGGTGGGAAATACCTTGAAGGATATGGGAGGCTGGGTGCAGGGCGATGGAATCCTGTTGAAGGCGGGTACGTGGGTAATACGGGAGGCCGTCAGTATGGCGATAACAGCGATCGCGAGTGTGGCCCGAGCTTATTCACGTGGGTGCGGTGAGGGCGTGGTCCCTGCCCGATTACCACCGCGTGCTCCAGGGTTAGTTTGAGAAACTAACATAGAAGAATCACCGAGGGTGTTCTCCAGGATGGCAAAGTCGGGTAGAGGAGACACGGGAGCAAGACGAGATACATCATCGGGATGGGATTGATTGCGAAATTCGATCTCGGGCGGTCCCGAGGTCGGATGGCGACCAATAAGAGTAAGGACCATGAAGAACTTGTCCATCTGTGTTTGTTGAGCCCCAACATCACTAGTAAGAGGCATTGGTAGCCAGAGAACTCCTTCTTAAGAGCGTCTAGCGATATAATTGATCAATCCATGTCACATTGTCGGATATTGACGATGCAAGAAGCCACCTTATAAGGCGTTGGGATATCATTGTGTGTGAACTTTTAGATTCAAAGCAGGAACATGTTTTTAAACTAAGATGAAACTAAAATTTTTGGATCAAACCAGTTGCCATAATACTTTCACATAGTTGTGCATCTTATTTTCTTCCATTGCACCTTGTCAACATTAGGTATAGCATCCTCGGTGTAATAGATTCCTCATAACCTTGTCCATGAACGGGGGTTCAGCAGAAGGTGATGGGAAAGTTAATTCTCACTTTACCAATCGATTTTTTGATGTGATAGTAGGAGATCGAGATAACAAATGTAAAATAAGTTTTTGTCGCCATATCCGCATTGAGATTGAATCACGGTTTGGATTAGGAGGAGCCTAATGGGAGGGCGAATCACGGTTGTGGAACGGGGCGGCCTGACCCAAGCGGTGGAAGACGGCCAGCGGAGGTGCGACAGAAGAATTTGAAATGGTTAAGGTGGATAAGGAGGGCTCGGGGAGGGAAGCTACTTACAGGAGGGGATGGATCAATGGGGTGAGCGTCGGACCCGGGCACGGAGATGGAGATCTGCCGGCCCCCAGAGTAGGCAGCGCCCGCCTGTGACTGACGGGTGGAATGCGGGGCCGGGAGAAAGAGAATTGTACGTGGCGTCGCATGGAAAGGCTGACGGGGTTTCCAGCCCGGCGGTGTAGATCGGCCTGGTGCACCTCGGAATCTAGGTTTGACAGAGAGAAGAGTGACGGAAAAAGTCATGTGAGGAGATCGGACGGCGAGCGAGGGGATGGCAATGACGGTAGCGGCGGAGGTTCAGGAAGGAGAATAAAGTGGCCGAGAGAGCCGCGGTCACGAAAAAATTAGGTTTTCTCTTACGGCTGCGATACCGTATGAAGAGAGAGAAAAAGGAAGAATCCACAATTTTGTTATATTCATGAAAAAATAACTACTACATTACATATTGGACTTATATATACATATACATGCTCATGGGACCCACAATACAGTAAGACAATAAAAGGAAAAAAGTGTACAATATCTAACACAAATAACGTCATTTCACGTGATCACAAGATTTCTTGAAACCTTAAAGGCAACTCTGTCCTCTTTAGAATGTCTTTTCTCATCCACCACTTCATTCACCACCAAATGGTCTCATAGATAACCCCTTGTACTCTTTAAGACAACTTATGATTTTATAAAGGTTGATGCTAGTAGGTCTAAAGTTACATATTCTATTGTTTGGCTCCTTTTAAACACTAGGGCAATGAAAGTGGGCATTGTGCTCTCATTGATGACTCCATTTTCATGAAACTCAAAGAAACCCCTCAATAATTCCACTTTAACGGGCATCTTAACAATGCTATAATATGTAAGTGTCAAGTCATTTGGGCTTGGCGCCTTTCATTTTTTTGATAAGTAATAATAAAAAAACAAAAAGAAATAAATAAAAGGCACAAACCCAATACATATTATAGGATGGATTTAGAATAGGTTACAGCTTTTCTGAGATGTGGAGGACCACAACACACCCGAATTCGGTTGCAAGGTTGGGGTTCTTCCCTTCTCTTGTTGGGACCCGCCGGAGCTCCTGCGATTCAATGGTTGTGGCTGGATCTAGGATGGAGGAGGTTTTAGAAAAGGTCTTTTTGTGGAAGTGGTAGTGTCTATCGAAGGTGGGAGGATCAAACGTGAATCAATTTGTCGTTAACACGTGTAGCTATGTGTTTTGATCACTGGGTCAGGTCAGTTGGAACTGTATTGAAAGAGATTTTCTTTGAGGCTTAGTGTGGGATCAGCTCGCCTTGTCATTCGACGGTTTGTTCAAATAAAAGGGATAGGGGCTTGGGTGTTAAGAGATAACTCAAGTGGAATGGGCCCTTTATGGGTTAGTTGTGCACACCAGTGAGAGAATCCTTTGGAGGAATGTCATATGCTGGAGTTTAAAGGAAAGGGGGCTGTGCAGCATTGTTTAGGGGTGCTTATGGAACAGGAGTCTGGAAGGAGATCAAGAAGGAATGGGACATAGTCTTCCCTCATGCTGTTTTCTTTTTAGAGAATGGTAGAAGGTTGCATTTTTTGAAGGATGTCTAGTGCGATGAGGCCTTTTGTGATTTTTCCCCTTTTTGTTTGCTTTGGCAACCAATAAAGAGGCCTTGGTGGCAGAAGTGTGGGAGTCTTCAAGGGAGGAGGTGGGTGGATCCCTCGCTTTATTAGATCTTTTAATGATTGGGAAGTGGAAAAAGTTAATTTATATTTGTTAGGAAGGACCTCAAATTCTCATTATTTGCAAGAGGAAACATGTAATGTTATATAGGTGTTGGAAGGCGAAAAGAAGCAAAGTTAAAGTATAATTGGGAGACTAAAGAAATAAGGAAAAGTCATAAATAAATTGGGAAGCTGAGCACCAACCTCCCCCTCAGTTGGAGCATATAGGTCTGAACCACGAGCTTGCAATATATATCTTTATCCGATACTTCAGGACTTGGCGAAGATATATACGCTAGTTGGTCATTATAATTGACAAACCTAGCGGTCATCTTGTGATGCAATATTCTCTTGATAAAGTGGCGATCCACTTGATGTGCTTGGTCCTCTCATGGCTTGGGTTGAGTGAAATATGCAAGGCGCTTGATTATCACATACAAACATCATCTATTCATTCTTCCCATATCTGCTCTTGGACCTTAATATGTAGTTCACATGTTTCTAAAATTCGTAGCTCGATACTTAAACGACACTAGATGACTATAATCGTTCTTACTCTTCAGAATATTAAGTTACCTCCAGTAAACACCTGATACCACGATGTAGAGCGATACATTTGTGTGAGCCTACAGATCTACATCAACGTGGCAGCGATGCGGTGTGACTTTTCTGCATCTGACACCCACCTGACTTGATGTTCCTTTATATGAAGAATCACAGTTCTGACATCATTATTATCACGAGGTGATTGTAGGAATTGATTAACTACACTCGCGAAAAAGTAGTAGTCAGTTATAGTGAGATGATTCGGTTTACCTTCAGTCGTCGATATCTCCTTGGATCGTGCGAGATACGGCAGGCCTGAGTTTGACGTTGGATTCATAGCCGTGTACGACACAATCCGACGCCGGTGTTTGCCAATATATGCAAATGTATTCCTTTGAGAAATAATGGCTTTGAGACAGGATAGGCTGTATGATGCACAGAAAATGCGGGTTTCTCCAGTCTTTTGTACGTGTTGAGATAAAGAAATATACGATTCGTTAATTTACAAAGGAAAACATACATATTTATATAAGTATTTAGAGCGAAAAAGAAAACAAAGTTAGAATTAACTAGGAGACTAAAGAAGGAAAAGAATCTTAAATGAATTGAGACCTTGAGTCATGGCATACCTCAAGGCGCGGGGACAGGATCAAAAAAGCACTTGACTTATCACGTACTCTCTACTTTTATCTAGATATGGAAGGTGAGAGATAGATGAGTTGCAGTTGGATGATCTGGGTTGACCAGCCCTGAGACTGATATTGTGGATGTTGATATCATAGATAGAGGCAGCAGTTGAAATGGGATCAGCGATTATGGGCGGAAGGCTTAGGTTGAGTGGATCTCATAAGTGACGATTATCATATAAAGGCAGATTGTTGAGTGAATTCCCAGAATCTTAGCTCTTGGAGGAGATGTTTTGACATGTAGGTTATGTTGCTAAGGTCATGGCTAAATTATAAACTGGCACAAGTCAAACACACATCTAGTTTCTTGCTCTTCAGGGATGTTAAGTTTTCATTTGTTTGCAATATCTGGTATTGAACATCTGTCAGTGGGTGAGCTATCCGATCTGTATCGCTGTGATGTTATGCGGGTATGACCTCTATTCATATAACACCCACTTGACACAGTGTTCCTTTGACGCAGGAGAATAAGAGCTATGACATTGATAATATCTGAGGTGATTGTAGGAATTAAATAATATGTGCTGAAAATAAATGTTGTTTGGGAGTGATGAGTAGAGATGTTCGGTTACCTAGTCATGATATCTCTGAATCTTGGCAAAATCTCCGACTAATGAGGTTGTTGGATCATAGGGAGTGTCTCTAGGAGCTTGCCGTCAAACATACTAGTGTGCCTTGATATATCAAATGTCCTTTCTGGAAGTAACCACTACGAAGTCTACAAAATAGTTACCTCGATACCCGAAAACCTTGTTTCTGAGTCTTTTGTTTGAAAGTGGGTGAAGAGGTGTTGCTTGAAGTTCACGAATACCACCACAGTCCTTTTGTCTTAGTAATATTATCATCCACATAAAGCAATCAGTAAATAAGCTGACGATAAAAGTATGATGATAGCGGAATGTTCTCTTGTGCTTGGTGTGCAAACTCTGGACCTCTGAGCTAAATGAAACAAACAAGCTAGAGGAAATTTGCTTTAGACCATATAAGGAGCAGCGTGAAAGCTTATACCAAACTAGACTCTCCCCACTGACGACAAAGCGGTGGTTGCTCCATATATACCTCCTCGGGCGAGATCACCATGAAAAAGAGCGTTCTTGATATCAGAAAAGGGTGGCAGGCGCACCGGGTAATAGAGAGGAAATGACGGCGGGGCGATCAACGGCCACGGAGAAAGGTATCATAATAGTCCAAACCATATTGCTAAGTATATCATTTGGCAACCAAACGGACCTTAAGTCGATCTACCTAGCCATCCGGTCCCACGTATAAACCCAGTGGCTGTAACATAAGACTTTCTAGGAGAAAGTGACCAGGCTCTATGTGCCGAATTTGGAAGAAAAAGCGTGTTCTCGACCATTACCTATTTGCCGGGGTTGAAGTAAAAAGACCACCACTAATGTATAGGGATAGAAACGGAAGGCGGGGTGGAAACAAAGGCAAGTATGGTAAGATAAGCGTGTGAGAGACAATACTGGCTTTGAAATGTTGGATATTAGCGATTGTGAATGGGAGGAGAGGGTATCCATGAAAGCCTTGTGATGGAAGATGAGCTAGGATGAGAGGACAGATTCATGTCCCATGCTTTGATCCGTTTGCCAGTACTTGATCTGCAATGTAATGAGTGTTAAGTCAACCAGAGCAGGCTAAGATCACTAGTCAACATGCGTGGAAATCGAATTAAAGAAGAATCGAGAACATGAGAAAGGAGAGAAGTAAGGGGTAGGGAATGAAAGGCGGCATATTTAGACGTTCCACTAGCTATAAGTTTGAATCATTAGATAAAGTAATGTCGTAGATAAAGGAAGTAAAAAGAGAAGAAAGTAATATATTCTTAGAAAAGATGATGAGCTCGGGAGAATCAAGAATCAGGTCCGCTAGGAGAATGAAAACCCAAGCGAGCGATATCGGGTTTGGGGGATGAGTGCGAATTTGGATGGGCTGGAGTATGATGAGGATCGTGATGACTATGGGTGGAGATAGATGGGAAGCTGAAACTAGGGGTTCTAGTTGTTGGGGTGCAGCAAATTAGAAACCACGAGCTATAAGGGATGCAAGAGTTGACACATTGAGGGTAAAACAACTCCCCGAGGAAATCTATAGATATCGTTGGGTGTTAGAAAAAGTAAGGAAAATGCAGCCAAAGTATAGGCGACGGACTCGAAAGAGAAAAGTGAGATTGCAGAAGCTGTGGAGAGACGAGGAAATTTGGGAGCTCGTTAGGGGACAACCCAGGTTTGGAGAAATGTTTATTCTTGGACATTGGGTTGACACAGGCTGCTGCACTTTCCTTGCAGTATGTTGACAGGGTTGGTAGTGAGTAGTGGGTTGGAGAACATATATGCGGCGTGGGGCTCACGCTTTGTTTTACCATGACGAGGTCTTCTACAGGTGCGATCGGGGGAGATGTGATCGATGATGGTGGTGTTAGGAGATGAGTTCTTGGAAAAGTTCTTAGATATGAGAGGGATGGCTTGATGGAGAGGTGACTTGACGGACCTGACAATGATAGTTGTGAATTGACTAGCGATAATCACTAGCTTAAAAATTGCCAGTCTCTTCACATGGCTCTGATACCATATTTGGGGAAAATAAATACCACGATTCTCATTGTTGCAAAGGAGGAAACATGCATATTTATACTGTGTTAGAGGCGAAAGAAAGCAAAGTTAAGAGTCTAGCTTTAGAAGACTAAAGAGAGAATGAAAAGAATCCTAAATGGATTTGGAGATTAATCCTTAATAGTCTGAAAGTGGCTGAAAAGGTGTTGTTTGAGTTTCAGAAGAATGATCATAAAGACTCGATCTATCTTTGATTATGGTCGACATTAGTAGACTTTAAGCGAAATAGAGTACAGATTATCTTAAAGCAGACCATTCAGTCCTTTATAAGAAGATATATCCATACTAAGTTGTTTCAAATTAGCAATAGAGGATATTACCCGATAAAGACGCTGAATATCACTAGGGTACAGTTTCTTCACTTGATTCCAGAGAGTGTAGCAAGTTTTATAGGCCCCTATATTATATAGGGTCTTGGCATCAATAGATTGCCGAAGAATATTGCATAGTAAAGCATTAGTTTTCAACAGATACATTTAATCTTAGGAAATACTTGTGTGTGATATTGGATGATCCTCTGACATTATAATAAACCAAAGTCAAGTCACCACATGACTAATAATTTTAAGCTCCCAATGAGTTTATAGTAATCATGGAGTTTGAATCTATGAAAAATTAAAGTGTACTTTTTCATTATAAGGACATCTTTTGGATCATAGAGATGATAAATAAATCAGAAAGGTCGACATAATCAATAGAAACAACTCCTAAGATCTTAAAGATTATTATTGAGCTTTAGAAAACACAAAAACAATAAAGTTTGATGACAAATAGCTGGAAGTAGTCATCGGAGAGAAAGAAGTAGAAAATGGGGAGCACTAGACCATATTGAGAGCCACAGTGGTGGTGGGTGGCTTCCGGCGCGGGCAACCCTCACTGGGAGGAAGCCCAGAGTATTGTGAGGCTTGTGACAGTATAGCATAATTTGAGTGTATTGATCGATGGATGGGATGGGGATCTTTGAGTAGTAGTGCATGAACTCTATTAGTGTTTCAAGATACCATGTTAAGAAAATGAATACTCTAATTCTCATTATTTGAAAATGGAGGAAACATACATATTTATCTGAGTGTGGGCAAAAAAAAACAAGGGTTGAGTCTATTAAAAGACTAAGAGAGAAAATAATGCAAATGGGTTGGGAGACTAAAACCTGCAGTATTCTTCAAAGCTAATCAAAGGTAAAAAGAGTTCTTACTCATAAAGGCCCCATTTATGATGCTTTTGAAGGAACAAAGAGATTGGGCAAACACCTCTACAGGGTTTGGATGGATAAGACGAAGTTTATGTTCCCATCGTTTATTAAGAAACTTGTTTGCCTTCAAGGTGAGTTTTTTGGACCGGAAGCCTCTGGGATGAAGTGTTAACCCTTCGATATTAAAAGGGAAGATAAACTGGCAGGTAGGATCTATCTCAGCATGGATAGGAGGAGGAGATGGTTGACCATCATTAGTTCTATTATAAATTAATTGTTGTGGATGTTTATCATGGCATTATTGGTGTTAAGTAAGGTTGGTTGTCGATTCGAAAGGCCTCCTCTGAGGTGTGGCTCCTTCTTGGGAAGAAGCAGAAAAAGCTTGGATGGGAGCCGCGTTGATATTTTTGGATATTTAGTATGAAAGGAACAACCTTATAGGTAATGACAAGAGTTCTCAACTCAGAAGGTTGATCTCTGCCTTTGGTATTAGTCTTGACAAATGCGTATTTGATAAGACCTGTCTGTTAATTTTGACTTGGTGTTTGGGTTGAATAAGTTAGTAGTATAGTTAGGCCCAGTGGGTTTGGTTTGTTTTGCTGTTATTCTTTGTCATGGGCCTCTTGCACCATAGCAGGCTTTTTGGTGGGCTTCCCTTAGGTGCTTCTTATTTATGAATATGTTTCTTGCTTTTACTCATAAAAAAAGTGTGCTATTTCAGGAGAGTCTCTCTCCCAACTTGGGAAAACCACTTCACTTGACTGAGACTGAGACCGGAATCCTGAAAATTTGGTATGGAGCAGTAACAGGATGATCAATCGTTTCTTCCTCCAAACCACAAAGAAAACATTTGTTGGCCAACGCTCTGCCTCTTCTCTTTAACTAATCCAAAGTTAACAGTTCATAAAACAAGCAGCTTACCCAGCAGCCTGGAGTTGAAGCAAGAGCGAAGGAGCGAACTGATGTGGTCAGCTCTATGGAGACCCTTGACAAAGAAACTCCCATCTTTGGACTCTCTTTTTTGTATATTGTCCACTTCACCAGGAAACACCCTCTTGCCTTGAAGAAAATTGAAAAATCTCTCAAATCCTCTCTTTTGTATTAAGGATCTAACAGAGCCAAAAGTGTTCCCACGACAGCATGAAATCATCCATACATACACTAATGTTCGCAGCCTCTTTTGTTACTTGCAAGCAAACAAGGAAAGGGAGGCACACAAAACCCCGACTCGCCACACCACACCACTTATCTTTGAAAACTCACCCCTCACAAATACTTGCAGGAAAGAGTATCGTGAAGGAGAATAGTCTCTCTAGACCTTCTTCATTTCTTCAAACTGATCCGTAACTCTCTACATTGCAGATTCATAAGCCTCGATGGCAACAAGATTTAGTACTATAACATTCTCACAAAGAAGTCATACATAGAGGCACCATATTTGTTTACATAAGAGTGATCTGATAAGCGAAGAAAAGCTCACAACACTTCAAAGGCCTCCTTTCATCTTTAAACAATGATCGACCACTTGAGATGAGGCGTTTTCTCAATGCCCAGCCCACCCCAAGAAATCTTTTGAATGGGTTCAAAGCCTCGATTGAGCCACCCAGGCATGAACTGCGACATGAGTAGATGAGCATACTAGATAAGGTTGCTCCCAATTGAGTAATTACGCTTGCTTGCAGATGTATTGTCTCTTTCCACCAAGCCCCGATGTCTCTAATGGAGTTCTCTCCTTTACCTCATCCTAAGTAGCAATTGAAAATAGTTGAAGATATTTTTTTTTTATCGATAAAAAGCAGTGAATTGAAGATATATGTATCATTGTATTATAATACACTATAAAAAAATATTACGTATCTTATCGCGTATCATATATGAATCATAACAAACTCTATAAAATAATATAAAATTGTGATATGTGTCAATTTTCATTTTAAAAAATGTATGTATTAAGAAGCATGACATTCATTTTAAACTAAAATCTTATATGCTCGAGTTTTTAGGAAAATTGGTAGTTCAACATAGTATTAGAGTTTGATTTGATGAGAGGTCATGGGATCAAGTCATCTTCTACAATTTGCATGTTTGCTCCCTATTTGAAAGTCTAGAAATGATTGTTTGCATTTTTTTTATTTGTCTCTCTATGTGCAAGTATTTGTTAATAAACATGATCTTCATATTAAACCCAAATTTTATAAGCTTAAGCTTTTAGGAAAATTGGTAATTAAATTGTATCATATAACGTAAGTTTTTAACAACTAATTATACCCCAAAATCTAGTCATCAAAATGTTTCCTTATTTCCCATTAATTTTTGAGCATTTTTCCTTGTAGATAGATGGGCATGCTCCTAGAAGCATGAAGCCGCCATCTGAATTATTGAAGCACTGGAAAGGACATAATATTCACCATATGCAATGACAATATCAACATTTAACACACACACAATAAAAATAATAATTATAAATAAGGAAGAGGATTTATGCGTTTTCAGTAAAAAGGAAAAAGAATACCCTTACTCAAGCACCTTTTATCAAGTTACCTGTGCCCTTAAATTTATGATTTCTCGACTTAGACTGTCATTTATACGCTTTGGATCATCAATCATTGCTTCAGGAGATGTAATAACAGAAAGGGATGTTGTTAGCATTGCAGACCGAGGTGGACTTGACTTCCATGAGACAGGGGATGTTGCACGAGAAACCATTCTGGAGCCAGGACGAGAAGCTGAAAAAATCTTCCTTGAGTCTCCAAATAGAGAATTTGATGACTTTGATGAATGGAGGCTTCCCGTCTGAGAATTTCCATTCAGATGGGGAGAGACACGACCATCATTAATTTCTAGCTTTATGTCATGCTTGTGTTGCTTGCTTTCAGCTCCACTGAATGAGTCGACTGATGAGAGTCTGGACAGTTTTCCCTGTAATCTAGGACCCATTGTATCTCTATCTGCTACATCATTCGACTTTTGAAGTATATTACTACTCCTTGCTTTAGGAATGCGCATAACAGATCCAGATTCCATGGCCTTCTTCAATTTGGTAGAGCAATCATCACACACACGATATGGCTTGTTCATGTTTGGAGCCAAAGAAGCTTTCAGAGATTTCTTACTGCTGCATGTGTTGCAAAAAACTAACCCACAGTTATAACAGTTGTGACGTTTTCTTCTGAAACCAAATGGATTATGACAACCAGAGCATATAGACTGGTCAGCACAGGACAACCATTTATGAAGAGAAATGGCTGCAGTAAAATTTAAACCACATACCACATTCTTCACTTGCTTATCCTTAATAAAATCAACAAGTGTGGGTGTATTTCTGTGATCATTGTCTCCATGACCTAATTGCCCATTTGTACCCTTTCCCCAAGTATATACCTCTGTTTTTGAAGTCAAAACTGCAACATGGTAAGAACCACAATCAACCTCTTCCACAAAACTGTCTGCGATATTACCTTCAACAAGAGTTGGAATCTTTCCATCTGCTACAGGATTTCCCAGCTGTCCATACACAGCACTCCCCATTGTATATACTCGTCCTGAGGTTGTGAGAGCAACTGTGAGGCTATGCCCACAGGCTACTTGACAGAAACTTTCATTAGTCAATGCAGTTACAGACTGGGGAACTAGTCTGGGTTCTTTATCACCATGTCCAAGCCGCCCTTTATCTCCATCACCCCAGGTGAACAGCTTTCCAGATGAAGAGCTACCAGAAGACTCAGAACTAGAGGATGCAATCACTAATTCAACAACTGCAGCAGTGTGCCAAACACCACAAGCAACCTTCATTGTACGTAGTCCTTTCAAAATTTCCACTTCTCTTGGAATACTCATGCTACTATGATCTCCATGGCCCAGGGCACCAAAAGTTCCATCTCCAAATGTAAATAACTGACCAGCAGATGTCACAACAGCAGTATGCCAAGGCCCACAAGCAACATATGATACATGCATACCCTCCATGGGCCCATTTACTTTTTTAGGGATCCAGTGACTAGCCTCACTTCCATGCCCAAGAAGACCAGAATTGTGAGTACCATCTCCCCATGAATAAAGATCTCCAGAAAGTGTAACAGCACAACTGTGATACTCTCCACATGCAACTAGCTCAATGTTCATGCCACTTAGGGCATCAATGAGCTTTGGATGGGAAACATCCACCTCTACTCCATGCCCAAGCCTACTTCCTGAATTTTCTCCCCAACTAAAAACTTCACCTTTTTTGGTGACTAGCAAAGCATGCTTAGCACCACAAGCAATACTATGAACATCAAGCACCACTGTTGACTCTAATGCCTTGGGCAGAAGGGCATCTATCTTGGTGCTAGATGAACTCCCAACTCTATATGCACCACCACCCATAATCCCATCTCCAATGCCTTCCCCCCACATGAAAACATCACCCAGGGCATCAATATCATCATGACCAGAACCCTGACTTGATGAGCTCACAGCACTAGATAAACTAACTCGAAAGTTCTCAGATGCAGAAGTTCGGCCGTTTGAGTTATCCACACCACCAGATGACAGTGAGCTGAGTGAACTGGCTACTGATTCAGCTTGAGTAAAGCTCTTGATTGCTGCAGTATATGATATTAAGTCAGAGAATGCCTTTCCCAATCCACCCAGTCGACTATTCTCAAAAGTAACCAGAGTTCGTTGAGTATCTCCTGGATCCTGTTTGAAAAAGATAGAAATGTAAAAAAAAAGGAAATAAACAAAAATTCTCATAGGATTACTGGAACTTTGTAAGGCAGAAGAAGGAATAAACAGTGCTACTGACAGATGAAAAAAGAGATGGAGAAGTTCTTCGAGCAAGACTATGTGGACTCTCTGATGAGATACTATCATCTCTTATTTCACTTCTCCATTTTCGGTAGTTACCACGTGAAATTAATCCCTTCAGACCAATGAACCAAACTTCAGCTTCATCCTTGTCTTTACAAATCTGTCAATAAATCATTTAAGAAAAAATATTGGTGACCAGTCCATGCATTCGTCCAGATTAAAAATTTGGGCCAAAGAGAAGAGCAAAAGTCAGACTTTTGGAATGAGACCAATGACATCAGAAAATGGATTGACATTTAACTGCGGCTGGATGTGAATATTGCCTGAAAGATAGATCCACAAACATATTTATCAGAAGTGGGGAAAAAGCAAATAATATGATATTTTCTTGTAAATTTGAAAAAGAACAAAAATAAAAATAAGAATGAGAATCATGATAACAATAACAATAATTTATGGTACATGATGAAGTTGATTGATGATGGAGAAACATGTGAAACCGTCTCTATGTAACTTTATTTCAAATGTTTAAAGCAAAAACATGCAGAATTGTTTAACATGTTTTCAAAAATAATACCTATATGTGTTTTTTCTTTCACTTGATATTTGGAGTAACATTGTTTTCTACTGACCTTAGTTAGCAAACCCTGTTAACCTATTTTCAGATTTAGATGATATGGTTCCTGATGAAGAAGGGTAAGAAGATTGATATGCTGCTTGACATAACTAGTATTTTACTACTTGCATTAAGTAGAACTTTATTCAAAAAAATTTTATGCATCTTGGGCGTAGGAGTTGAACATGGTGCTGTACATAGCTAAAGGATTGTAACACTTTACACCATTTCACTATTATGCTATTGTAGAGATGGGTGTTGTACATTTTTTTTTGGATAGGTAGTAGAGATGGTGTTGTACATGCTATTGTTTTTTTTTTTTCATAAGTTTGATGTACATGCTATTGTTTCGGTTAACAGGTCCCATCTTTATTCAACAGGTGATCATGTTTACATGAACTTTCTAATCTTCTAGGTAGAGACAGCATAGCCTTTAAGGGAGATCTCAGTGTGAGACTGTTTCTAATGTCCTCCTCTTACCAGATTTCTAATGTATATTTTATCACAAAAGCCATTTTAACCTACTTTCTGGGAAGATATCCCGTGTAAAAGATCCAAACTAAACTGAATTTGAAAAATCATACAGTAGAGACTGATCTAGCTTAGCTGCAGAATCTCCAGCACTGCATCTGATTTCTGAGCCTAACTTTATGTGCTGCAATGCAACTTTAATAATTCTATAGCATATAAATAAGTTCGTTATCCAGGGACTAGTACCTAAATTATTTGAAACTTGGTGAGTTAAGGTCTAAACAAATAGCTGGTTGTCTAACATTATCTCAAAAGGTGACATGGAGCCTAATTAAAAGGGAATGCTTATCCCTTTTCCTTATCCACTCATTGAATTTTGGATTCATAACCTGGATCTTGGTTTTGGGTGACGGGTGGCCATGTTTTCAGTTTCAAGGATTGACACTTCTTAAATGCCATGTTAGACTCCATTTGAAATTTCCACAAGGCACTTATCAATTGAAGATTAAGCCATATTTAAAATGACTAGATTGATGCTGACATATTGTAATACCCCTATTTCTGTTTTAAGATAATAATAAAAAAAATAGTAATAATAATAATAATAATAATAATAATAATAATATATTATTATTATGATAACAAAGGAAGTTAAAAAAAAAAGTAAAACACGATCTGGAAATTTGAAACCCGACGACACCACATTCTGGTAGTTTTGAAAAAATAAAAATAACATATAAAAAGAAAAACAAGAATTAGAATTTGGAGAACAGAACACTACAAGAAGGAGAAAAAAATTAAGAAGACAAGAAGAAGGAGAAGAAGAAGAAGAAGAAAGACTTGAAGCCAGAATTTTGAGGTAAGTTTTTTATGTGTTTTTGTTTTAGAGATGAATGCTACAGATGTAAGTTATTATCTAGGTTAGAAAATAAAAATAAACAAAAATAAATAAATAAATTCTTATCTTTATCTGATTAGACATTTATGAAGTAAAAGATGTAGAATAATATTAATATTATTAATATTAATAACACTATTACAGGAAATAGTTTTTTTGTTTTGTTTTTTGAATTAATCACAAAAGAAAAATAAATCTAAGAGTGTATGAAGATTTGTTTGTCATTAGAGAGAACTTCGATATTAATTAACTTGAATACAGATTTGAAAAAATTGTAGAGATAAATGAAAAAATTATGATAATTAATTATTAAAAAGAGATAGAGCAGAATGTCGATAGGAAATAAAAATAGATAATTAATGTATTATTTTAGCCATTCGGAAAAGGAATACAGTAGAGACTCTATATTCAGTGTTAAAAAAGTAAATATATAAATATATTTACTTTAATTGTTTAGCTAGTGAATGCAGTACAAACAGACTATAAGTGGAAACTTACAGTAAAATAAATAAATAAATAAGCATATAATATTTACAACAAAAAAAAAAGAAGAAAAATTATATTACTATGATATTCGGGATAATGTATAAACAAGAAAAGTTACTATATGAGATACAACATTTAGGCAGGTTCAAATAAGATTATATTAATAGAGTTCTTATTTTATTTATTTAGGTGAATCTTAAGCTTAATCAACTTCCTTGTTTAGTTCAGCCTGTACCAAGTAAGGAATTATGACCCTCAAATGTTTTTATGAAATGTAATTTTTCTGAAAGGGTAGGAAAATGTTTTACCACATGATCAATATCTGATTTTATGAATAATAGTATTTCAATTATATATTCTGAATTTTTTTGCACCTAGTCAATGAGGTAGACATTAACCCTCATTAGTTAACTATATGAGGATTGGATAAACTTTTTTTTTTTTTGAGCGAAAAAAACCAGAATAGTATTAATAAAAATAAAAATAAAGCACATTACGAGATGAGACAAAGGGTGCCTTCAAAAACATACATACAACACAAGCACAGGTTTAAAACTCTAACCAACAACAAATGTTCCTGTTATAACATATATCTACTTTCCATATAGAATTGTAATCTATTAGGAAACTTGTCTTATAGAGTTGTAATCTATTAGGAAGGTTAGATTGACTTTTGTATATATATATTCACAATGGATCAATGAAAAATAAGGAATTTAATTCCTCGATTCTTTTTTAATCTTCCTTTCTACCACAGCAAGTATCAAAGCTGGGGCTAGACTTTGATCAATAAAGAGTGATTTTTGGGAAGTACGAAGGGAAAACCCTCATCGAGCTAGCGACTAACTTTGGTGACTCATCTGCGGTCGAGGACCCTCCCACGGATGGGTACGTCAGCTGATCCTATCCATCGGCGTTGGAATCTCGGACAATGGCGTCCGCCTCCACGGGCGGAGTTTTGCCATCGATAGCCACAATCCCTCACCACCTTAGATGGCCATCGGATTTCACCTCCATTGTAGTCTACCGCCGACAAGATCATTTGTCTACTTGTATTTGGCATTTGAGCCCTACAACAGTTTTTTTCAAACACTTTTATGTCCGACAACCTACTTGTCTAGGGTTTTTTGCCTATCTTCCTTGATTTCTTCGAGGTCTAGAGGTGTTTTGTGGATTGTAGGGCCAAGGTTTATTCAAGTGCAGTGTTTTTCATGGAAAGGTGGTTCTTTTCCCACTATGAATCTAAAATTTGCACGGTATTTTTATGGATTTTCGACACAATTTCAGTGGTCTGCCTGCCAGTAACGAGAAAGCGCCGAGAGGAGTTTGTGTGTTATTAGTGTGCCATAATCCAGGCCATGTGCGTAGGAAGTGCTAAGAGGTTGCGTAAAAATTAAAGATTTCGATCATCTGGTGTCGAGGAAATGCTTGAGTACATCTACTTCTATCAGCACGCTTTCGTTGAGTCGGTCTGACAACCCAGCGTGTTTTATTGCTTGCTATAAACGTGGGTGCAAATTTGATTTTGGAGCCATAGGCCACATGACGGGTAACTCTAGTTTATTTACTATGTTTCAGTCTCACCCTTCTACCTCTACTGTTACCCTTGCAGGATGGTCGACATCTTGTGCCTACCGATTAAGAACTGATTCATTTGACTCATAACCGCACGAGCCTACGTTACAGGATTTACCTGATTCTTTTAATTTTAATTTCTGTGAGTAAATGGCTTTTGTACCGCAATTACGGTATCTCACATTCTCTTGATTATTGTTTGATTCGGGATCTTTTGATGAAAGCGATTTACATTGGGGACCACGGTCGAGGATCTCTAATCCTTGACAGAAGTGTGAAGTCATTTGCTTGTTCTAGAGTTGTTATCTCATTTGAATTACATTGTCGTCCGGGTCATCCTTCTCTCCCTTTGTTAAAGAAGTTATATCCTTAATTTTCTAGCCTATCCTCGTTGAACTGTGATTCGTGTCGATATGTTAAGCTTCACTGAGTGCATTTGAGTCTTAAAGTCAATAAACGAGCTTCTGCTCCTTTTAAGTAAGTTCATTTTGATGTTCGGGGTTCTTGCCCAGTTTTGTCTCCGACTAAGTTTAAATATTTTGTTACCTTTGTGGATGATTTATCTCTTGTCACTTGGCTTTATCTAATGAAAAATCATTCTGAGTTTTTTTTCTCATTTTAGTGCATTTTGTGCTGAAATTTAAACACAATTTCATGTCACTATGCAAACATTGAGAAGTGATAATGTCAAGGCATATTTGTCGGAACCTTTTCAGTCCTTCATGTTCTGACATGGGTTCTCATCCAGGACCACCAGTGTGTTGATACACCAAGCTCTGAGGAATGGGATGGCCAAGAGAAAGAATAGATCTTCATGAGACTTAGAACCCTTTTGTTGTTCCCGAATGAATGTCCTTAAACATTTTGGGCGGCCTTGGTCTCCTTAGCTTGTTTTTTATTAACAGGATGCCCTCGTCAGTTCTTAAATGGACTGCTCCTTACCACCAGTTGTTTCCAATATAATCCGTTATTCCTAATTGATCCTAAGGTATTTGGATGCACATGCTTTGTTTGGGATGTTCGTCCTCAAGTCTCTAAACTTGATCTGAAGTCCTTAAAGTGTGTCTTTGTGGGATATTCTTGTGTTGAGGGTATAGAGTGTTGGTAACCCACTCTTGATGTTACTTTGTGTCTATTGATGTTGCGTGCTGAGACTACCTGCATTTTCCCTTCGGAGTCTGGCATTTACAGTCAGGGAGAAGAGAGAGCACAACTGTTTATACTTCTTTGCACCGCCCGTTGTCTCTTGAGACACTGCTTAGGTAAAACCTCACATCCTTTCAGTGCACTCGGCACTGACACCCCCCGGAGTCTCGACCCTCCACCCGACTCCTTTGACATTAGATCCAGGTTCCACCGATTGACGATCTCCCTATTACTCTCCATAAAGGTAAATGTCGATATTAATAATCCGAATTTCCTCCTTTTGCTCTTGCGACCACTTATCATCGCATTCTTGTTCTTTTGGCCATCTTTGGACTCCTAAAACCGTTTACTGTAGGGTTTTACAGGGAAGCCCCTCGCTCGCACGATTGAGGCGTAGTACTATGATAAAGGAGATGGATGCTTTTACTGACAATGGTATTTGGGACTTGGTTAGTTTACCTGTTTAGAAGAAAGTCATTGGTTGTCGTTGGGTATTTACAGTGAAGGTTAATCTCGATGGATCCATTGCTCGGTTGTTTAGACAACAAGACAAAAGAATTGGAGGAATGAATTCCTTGTACTTGTTCATTGATCCATTATGAATATATATATCTGGCCAAATCTAACCTTCTAATAGATTCTGACTCACATAAGATGGGATTTCTACAATAAGATACAAATCTATATGTAAAAGTAGATATATGCTAGAAACGCTCTCGCCGAGGATTGGAGTATAGATATTAATCATATCGACTTGTTACATAGAATATCTTGGTGGTCAGCAGGGCCTTTGTGAAAATATCGCAAATTGTTATCTGAGTCTTTATATATCTGTAGAAATCAGCCAGGAGTTGTATTTTACTCGCGACGAAATGGCTTGATCTATGCCCGATATGTGCTAGTTCATTCATAGAACACGGGATTATAGAAATATGAAGGATAATTACGGATTTGTCACACGGGTTTGCGTAAGGCGGGTGTCTGATATCGACTTCCATCGGGTAGATGGAAGCCACATGATCTCACACACGGTTGTGTCGTAAACATATTCGGACTCTACACACTAGATCGAGAGGCAAACACTTTGTTCTTCTTCTTGCATGAGGCCCAGATTACCTCAAACTATAAACACTACGGTACCAGGAAATTGAACCTACGTGTCCTCCTTGGATCACGCGATCTCGTAGCACTCAATTTTGTTATGCTGAATTCTTGTGTATAAATACACCGTCGAGAACATTTGAGTAGCATGGGAATTTGTTCAACGTTTGCTTAGATGGTCATTTGTTGGAGGGCGGGATACTCTTGACTTACGACAATGAATTGAGAGTGACGATATCTGGGCCAGAGTTCTTGAAGGTAATTCGGCTTTCCCCGTAGTCTTAATATCTCTCGGGATCCTCGAATGTTTCACCTAATCAAAAGATGTACTAGAGCCATGGGAAGTACATGGCTTTACTGACTTTTTAAGTCTCGAACTGATAAATCGACACATATTTCCTTTGAGATAAGAAGATTCCATGTTTTTTTCGCATAACTTCAATGCCTAATAAGCATCTTAGCATCCCTAAGTCATTTGTATGGAATTAACTCTAAAGAAAGGACTTAAGAAATGAGATGCCTTTAGAGTCACTCCCAGTGATAACAATATCATCATGCACACTACAACGAATGATACGACTAGTTCTATGAAGAGTGGTCGATTTACTCTTTTGTCAAAATTTGCGGCTTGGTTAGTTGCAAAACCTGAGGGACTTTGTTTAAAACCATACAAAGACTTAGAATGCGATGAGCTTTCCACATCTCCCCACCGAGGCGAACTAAACCATTTGAAGGTTGCTCCACATATATACCTCACCACGAAGGACATGAAGAAAGGCATTCTTCTATTTAATATATTATTTTTTGTTTCTGATAAAATATATATATATATATGTATATATAAACTAGTGGAATCCTGATGATAATGCTTATTTGAGGAAATAGAAATGAACATGTCATGTTAGCAACGGGGAAAAGGTGTCGAATAGTCCACGCCATAGGTGCAGCGTACGCAACCACGAGTCGTGCTTTGATCAAAGCGGCTAAACCATTCGAATTAACTTTTAGCCACCCAAAGAAACCTAGCGGCATCCAATGGCTTTCTTCCCTGTAGGTAACTATATCAAGTTCCAAGTACCATTGTCATCTAAAACTCCGTTTACCTCTACCAATGTATTCATGACAGGGAGGTAGAGATAAAGCCTACAGGACGGTGTGAGAAGAGAAGATTAGATCAAGAGATGCAATAAAGGAACAAGAAGAAGAAGACAAATGGTTATTGGAAACAAATTAAGAGATTGGATGAGCACATTGATATTTACCTTTATGAAGAGCAATCGGAAGATCATCGTGAATTTGGATTTGATGACGAAGCGTGGTGTTTGGGGCCCAGAGTCGAAGGGTTACGGCAGGAATATACGAGTGGGAGGTTTAACGGGAATGGGAGAATTTGGGTAAAAGCTAGGTGAGGCAATAGTGTACACTAATAAATCATCATCCTCCCCACAACTAATGCTTGAGGAGAAGAAAGGAAAACGGGGTAGTACCGAGAATGTAACGTTAGTAGGCGAAATGCTTGTTCGAAGAGTGGGACAATAACACATATACCCCTTCTGAACTCGAGAGTAACCAAGGAAGATGCTTGATGACTTCGAATCGAGGTTTAGACATGCTATCACGAACATCGAACAAAATAAATTACACTGAACACCCAGAGAAGCTCAATGAAACAAAGATTTATAGGGAAGAGGGGTTTGACGGAGTGACCTAGACTGAATAGAGGAAGGCATCCAATTAGTAAAAATAAATTTGTGGAAAGCGACATCGAGCTGAAATGCTTGGGCACGTGCATTGCTGAAACAATGGGAGGCTCGGCGGTTTCAGAAGATGTCTATTTTTCTTTTAGCAACTCCATTTTGAGAAGGAGTATCAACCGCAAGATGTCGATGAAGGATGTCAATTACGAAGCATGAATGGCGAATTGTTCAAATAGATATTCTTTGGCATTATCACTTCTCAATTTTGAACATAAACATGAGCGAGTGTGAATTTGACCATAAGGCCTGAATTAGAAAATCTTCCGAGAAGCGGTTTTAAATTTAAATATAGCAGGTATTAGCGAATAATGTAACAAAATACCGAAACCCAGTTGGGGACACCACTGGACATGGACCCCACACATCTGAATGATCTAACTGGAGCGGCTCGTTTATTGACTCTAGGGCTCAGGTAAAACAGGTAGAAACAGCATAGTGGCGTGGCTGCAGGTTGATAAGGATAGGCTAGAGCGAGGATATAACTTCTTGACAAAAGGGAGAAGGATGAGCTGGCAGGCGCTTGATGTGGTCGAATGGGATGGCAGCCTAGAGCAAGCGGCAGGACTTTGGCACCTCTGTTTCAAGAATGTAGAGACCTCCAGACTCGCGTCCTCGACCAATAATCCGCTTCGTCGAAAGATCCTGAATCGAGCAAGGATCAGGAAAGAATGAGATAATGCGATTAAGTGTACAAGTGAATTTACTTACGGAAACTAAATTAAAAGAGAATTGTGGTAAACTCATAACAGAGGTCAAAGTGATTAGAGGAGTCGGATGAATTGATGTGCTGACCAGGGACCTATGAAGATATTGACCTGTCTGAGGAATTCTTGATAGAGGTAGAAGGGTGTGAATAAAACATAGTAAATAAACTGGAATTACCTATCATGTGGTCGGTGGCTCCAGAGTCACTGACCCATATGGAGGGAAAAGAAATAAAACATGTGTTAGTTTTACCTGACTCGACAAGTGTAATAATAGAAGTAGATGCGGGGCGAAGTGATTTCGATGATGAGCAGGACTTAATCTTCGATTTTGTTACATGACTTCTCTGATTTTGAGCGTCACAGTAATCTGAATTGTGGTAATAATGACACCGCAAACTCCTCTCGAGGTTTCGTGTTAGTCATAGAAGCATGTCTTAGCAGACGAGCCTGCGAAAATCGAAAAATACGAAAAATAGGATATTGAAATGAAAAGAACCACCTTTCCACGAAAACCGCGGCCTTTGGAATGAACTTGGTCTCACGATCCCTGAAAACACCTGAATCTCGAAGAAATCAAGGAGAAAGGCCGCGAGGCTTTAAGAAAAGCGGGGTTGTCGAACCGCAAAATGTTTTGAAAATCAGCATTGTAGGCATGTCGAGATAAAGGAGCGAAGTGGTGAGGGAGGGGCCCAGGTAGAAGGCGACGATGCTAGAGTCAGTTGCCAAATGTGCCTCCGCGGCACCTGGCTTCCTTGATGCCGGCTCGTGGGAACGGGGCGGATCCTTGTGGTGGTGCACAGTCAAACACGTGCACCTTAGGGACCTCGAACTTGGTGGTCTGGAGTCAGCGACCTTGACCTTGCACTTGTCTGGGCGGTGTCACCCGTGATCCCCTCGGGGGTGTTCAAAACACTGACCTCGACGACGACTATGTATTTCGGGGATGTCTAGAATTTTTTCTTGTTTTTGGCTCAAGTTTGAACCACAGGCTCGACCATGAAAGCGGAACGAAAATTGGAGGAATGAATTCACTTGTACTTGTTCGTTAATCCATTATGAATATATATATATATATCTGAAGTCCAATTTAACCTTCACCAATAGATTACAACTCTATAAAGGCCAAGTTTCCCCAATAGGATGCAAATCCATATGTAAAGTAGATATATCTTTATAATAAGGTTGAAAGCTCGCCTTGTTGCTGGTATGCCCCAGGCATGGCGTGGACTAATGCAAACACTTTTTCCCACAATTGCTAAGGGTGACATATGTTCGGCTTTTTATTTCCCTGGCTGCTACTTATAATTGGGATCTCCACTAACTTGATATTAAGAATGTCTTTTTTCATAATGACCTTCAGGAAGAGGTGTATATGGAGCAATCTCTAGGGTTTGTTGATCAGGGGGAGATAGGGAGGGTTTGTCGTCTTCGAAAGTCTTTGTATTTAGCCAAGCTGTTGAGGAATTTGGCATGTAGAAGAGTAAATCTGACCACTCCGTCTTCTACAGAAACTCCAGTTCAGGTATCATTCTGTTGGTAGTGTATGTGGATGATATTGTTATCACTGAGAATGACTCTAAAGGTATCTTATCTCTTAAGTCCTTTCTTCAGAACCAATTCCATATAAAGGACTTAGGAATGCTAAGATACTTCTTGGGCATTGAAGTTATGCGAAGCAAACATGGAATCTTCTTATCTCAAAGGAAATATGTGTTTGATCTATTGTTTGAGACTAGAAAGTTGGGAGTAAAGCAATGGAACCTGCACATGATTGACGTGCGCTACTTAGAGAAGGCAAAACATTTGAGGATCCTGAGAGATATAGAAGACTAGTTGAGAAGCCGAATTACCTTACAGTCACTCGTCATGAAATTACCTACTAAATTAGTGTTGTAAGCCAGTACATGTCTTCTCCAACAGTTGATCATTGGGCAGTTATAAAACAAATTCTGTATTTTTGAAAAAAAAGCCACAGGGCGTGGTATTTTATACGTGTCATAAGGCATAGTATACTTGATGTTTCATGAATCTGGCGAGTTGGACCAACATCTAAGGAGGCCAGGAGGTCCATTACAGGTTATTGTGTCTTTGTTGAAGGGAATCTAGTCTCATGGAAGAGTAAGAAACAAAGTGTTGTCTCTCGATCTAGTACAGAGTCTAAATATAGAACGATGACACAGTTCGTATGTGAGATTATGTGGCTTCATCAACTCTTGATGGAAGTCGGTATTAAGACACCAATCCTAGCAAAACTCTAGTGTAACAACTAGGTTGCCCTTCATATTGTTTTTAATCCGGTATTCCATTAACAAACTACGCATATTGAGATAGACTGTCACTTCGTTCATGAGAAAATACAACTCGGTTTGATTTCTACAGGATATGTGAAGACTGGAGAACAATTGGGTGATATCTTCACAAAATCTCTAAATGGAGACCGAGTTAGTTCTCTATGTAACAAATTGGGCATGATTAGTATTTATACTTCAACTTGAGGGGGAGTGTTATAGCATATATCTATTTTACAAATAGAGTTGTAATCTATCAGGAAACTTGTCTTATAGAGTTGTAATCTATTATGAATGTTAGATTGGCTTTTGTATATATATATTCACAATGGATCAATGAAAAAAATAAGGGAATTCATTCCTCCAATTCTTTTGTCTTGCTTTCTACAATTCCCAAGATCCATTCTACCCCTATTAGGGCGGTTTAAACACAAACCGCCAACTAATTTAGTTGTGAAAACAAAAGTGGCACTCCTCTAAATATAGGGGTACATGATGCCCACAAAGAGGAAAAGAAGTGAAATAAGTCCCACACGTCCCCTTCCATTCTCTCTTTATACTAAAAAATCCTTGCATTTTTCTCTTGCCAAACAAACCATACTAAAGAAAGGCATGCAATTTGCCTCAAAGTAAAGTTTTGCCTCTAGTACGACTTCCAAAACCATTAAAGGCAATCAAAAGACCTTTTTTTTTATTAGTTATATGAGGATTGGATAAACATAGTCAATGAGGTAGACATTGACCCTTTCTTAAGGATTTGATAAACCTAGTCAATAAGGTAGACATTTACCCTCAATATTTAATTTTCTCATAATTGGATAAAGCTAGTGAGTGAGATAGACACTGACCCTCATTACTTAACTATATGAAGATTGGAAAACCTAGTTAGGGGTAGTCATGAGTTTATGGTACCATTTGATTAGCAAGTCCCTTCCAAATTGAAGGGTCATCTGTTTCTAAAATCCAAAGAAATTATGTTTATACACTATGGCTAGTCCCTTATGAATGGAAAGGTCATTTGTTTCTGAAACCAAAGAAATCAAGTTTATGCAATATGGCTAGTCTCTTCTGAATTGAAGGGTCATCTATTTCTGAAATCTAGAGAAATTATGTTTGTACGATATTCGTTTGAGAATTACATTATATTCTATGTCGCTTTTTTGTGGTTAAAAAAGAAATTATTATTTGAAATTTCTTGCGGAGTCAAAGCTCATGACCTTTGCTTTTGAAAACCCCTTTCAAGTACCCCAAATGGAGAAGAATATGAGAGACTTGGGAATATGAGAGACTTGGGAATATAGAGAGCATTGATTGTTTGGCTTATGTCTAACTCCAATGTCCTTGTTTAAACATGTTGACTTGGGATTGTATTAATGTTCTTTTAGTTCTTAGTGATTGAAACTAAGTTAGTGGTTCGCAATTGTGTGAACTTTGGAATTTGGAACTCTAAGAAAAAAAAAAATAGCATTATATTTTCAAAGGAGAATATATTATTCTTCTTAGTTGATGATCCAATCATTTGGTTATATTTCACTTTTTTATTTGATAATCGAAATGGAAAAGAATGCCACTAACATAAGGGCATAGGGTGTTATACATATTTTATATGGTAAATTCCTCATCTCCATTAAAGAAAACTGGATCCTCAATTCAGAAGATCATATCTCTTGTCAGGAAGAGAACAAAATGTCTGTGAGATTTGGATGACTGGATCAACAGAGTGGAAAACATAAAAATGGGAGGTATGTCGCAGCTTCTGATTTATAGAAACTTACAGTACGCTGTCCAGGAATAATTCTTGAAACATTGCTTAGTTTAAGCTGCTTCTCTTCTTTGTCAGAGTACCATATCAACATAGATTCATCCTGAAACATGACCGGAACACAAAAGTATGGGAACAAAATATATCTTATTTAATGCAAATTGGAAAAACCCACTAGGATCTAGTAAGCATGCCTTCCTTTTCAACAGTACCATTTTCTTACTTAAATGAGTCAAATGCCCCAAAAAATGAATTATACTATCAGATGATTCTTCATCTTGATAAGCACCTTCAAATGAAAATCAGGAAAGTTATATTATTGTTTTTTCCTTGTATTTTTTCTTAGAACAAGACACAGGGAAGAATTGGTTTTTTTTCTTTTATAGCTAGAATGGACTCATGGAAGGGGATATCCTTTTTTTTTTTTAAGTTATTGGAAACACCTAATTTTACTTGAAAATTGAAGGGCCAGTTTAAATAAAAGCTTGGAGAAAAATTATATCACTAATAAAAGTTGCTTCATTTTCATTTAAAGATGCTTTGCAGGATGAATACACAGTAAATTCCCATCGGAGCATTTTGGAATTGAAGTAAAATATGGATATTCTATCTATGGTTGGACTCACAACTTACATTGGAAAGTCGGAATGGGCAGAATTTTGGCTTCCCTCTGCGCCCATACTTCAGCAAATATGCCCCTTTCTTAAGAGCTATAATGGCCTGGAAATTAAAAATAATAAAAGGATTTCCACCGCCTGAGTTAAAGGTGATCATGCAAGAGTACAATAGATCAAAAGAAAAATGAATAAACATAAAATTAAATAAAATAGAAAATTAAGTCATCCATCAAGAGAACCCAATACTTTTTCTTCAACTTTCCATTAATATAAAATATTTTTTAATGACTACTTCAGTATGCAAGTTTAACAGGGTAAGGATGTACATTAAAATTACATAAGTAAATGGAGTTGAAAATATAACAACTGGAGGGAGAAAACAGGTGCAATGAGAAGGGAACAGTTACACATGTGTTAACTAATTACAAAAAATTTAGAACAAGAAAACAAAAAACCACAGGCTTATCTCCAAAGCACCCATTTAATATCAGATAACACAAGCTTCAATATCTAAAATCATAGTGGCTTGATATCTAAATGAGATTCAATATAGCATATAGTTGATAAGGAGTATCAATAAAAAAAAAGCGCAGAAAATGCTATGGGATCTTTTTTTGTCAATCATCGGAATTAGTTGGGTCTTCCCGCAATCGGTCCTCCACACTCTTCTAGCTTGGCAAGGAGCTGCTGCGGGTAAAAAGCGCAGAAAAATCTGGTTTGCAGCCCCGCTGTGCCTGTTCTGGAATCTCTGGCGAGCAAGGAATCTGCCAGTGTTTGAGAACGAGGTCCCCTCCGTCCAAAGAATTAAAGTTAATTTTGTTTCCAATTTGTGGACTTGGGCTAATTTGTATAGTGGTGATTATACACATTCTGTCATAGACTTTTTTACTTGGCTGGGGAGTAGGTAGTTTTCTGGTGGTTTCTTGTTTTCTTTGCTGTCGGTGTTTTGGTTCCTTTTTGTTCACGACCTGTGTACTCTTGGGTTCTTTTGTTATCTATATAAATTTGCTTTTTATCGATCAAAAAAAAAGTTGATAAGGAGTATCAACAGTCTGCCAATGAAGACAGCACTGCCAATCTGCCATCAAGCTTCCTAGTAGAAATAAATTATTGTAAATGTTTAAGTCCTTGAGGATTTAAAACAGAAGAAAATATCTACGACTTAGCCTTCCCAAGCGACAAAGCATAACTGGCAAAATAAGGGCATCTCTTATATTCCTTTAGACAATGTTAAACATCATATTAACATAAGTAACACAACATTTAAGCCGTATACCTAAAGCAATGAGAGCAAATTACCTGCTCTACATCTCTTTCAGCTAGACCATTTCTCTGCGGATCGGCCATTTAAGTTTCGGTATCAGGTTCAGCCCATGAGTAGAACCAAAACCCATTTGAGCAGCAACTGGAAAGATATGGAAAACCAGAACAAAGCAAAACCAAACTTCCCCCCATATAAAACCTTCTTGTAACTTCTGAAGTAAAATACAAAAATCCAGTTTCTTCATTGACCCATAATGGCAAATGACCCTATGGCCCAAATTCCAGCTCGCGCAACCCTGCTGGAAACCCTAGAAAATTCAAAATGCCACAAAATGAGAGCACAGAATGTGATAACCAAGACCACAGCCAATCAATATTCAGCTCTGAAACAGCTCCAACCACTTCCCCAGAATTGAAAGAAACCCTAGAATGGATACCCGTTCGAATATCACAAAACTCTCCGATAATCGCATGCACAAACATTAATTGAACGTCTTTACACCCGAACTTGCAGAGATTACAGCAATGGAGATTACGATTGCCTGCATTCAAAAAACTTGAGAGAAAATGGGCAAATGTGGACCGTTTCTTCTGAATAAGAGGTCGATAAGCTGAAAATGAAGAGACCAGTCGATTGAAGAACAGAACCAATCGATTCAGAGAGAGAAATAGACTGCGGCGCGCTGACAATGGATACCCTCGGAAAATGAAGAAGGGAAACGCAGGCGAGCGAGGAATTTCCTATATCTATATTCCTGTCTCTCTTTTCTTTCTTTCCTTGCATCTTTCGCTTCTGATTCAACTGTTTAGATAATAATTAATTAATTAATTAATTCGGGTTAAAGCCACGTCAGCAAATAAAAACATCTGGGGATTGTGAAGGGAGGAGGGAGAGCGGTTTGTCCTATTCGAGTTTAGTAGACGTTGATTGGGTGAATGAGTACCGGCGAGGGGAGATTGGGATTTGGAGCTGCCTTCCTTCTTTTTGGGCTTTTGGCAACCCAAAAACGACGTCGTTATTTGGGATCATTTTCTGACATTTGACACGTGAGAGGCACGCAGCAGCAGCTATGTTTTGTCTTATCCGTAACACCAACCAACACGCTGCCCTTGTAAAGTGGGCCGGGCTCAGTCATATTTGACTAAACCTCACCTGGGCTGGTCCTTTTCTTAGCTTTGGACGTATTTAGGTTTTATTTTTAAAAAAATTACTAAAACTTTTTTGAAAATTAAAATAATTATTAATTATGGTATTTCAAAAAAAAAAAAAATTTAAGTTAAATCTGACTGCACAATTTTAAATATTTTAAAATTTTTTTAAGTTAATGTCTCAATCATTGAGTAAAATATTACTTTTCACTTTTTAGACATTATTTTTATTTTTAAACTATTTTAATAATTTTTTTAAAATTAAATATATCCAAAACTCCCCCCTTTCTTCTATTCCACGTGGTCTTTATTTTGTTTTTTTTTCATAAAGAATAAAACAAAAGAATTATCTTCCCACAGTGATAAATTTTCAAACATATGTATATATTTGAGATTTGGTGGGTCCAAATTTCAATTATCTAACCAAATTTGAAAACAAAAGTGTTTTCTGGGATTCACTTTGATGCAAAATATCAATTATATAATATTTAAAATATATTACTGTTTAAAAATAAACTTAAATTGTTTGTGGTGGACAGAATCAGACGTATGATAACGTATCATATCTATCATATGCTTTAATATTCTATGTAATGAATATAATATTTTTAAATAGCTTACTCTAATGATGTCAAAATAATAGCTTACTCTAGAAAATATATGAGAAATCAATTTTAAAATATAAATTTAAAAATTATTTACAAAACTAATCTCTAAAAACAGTAATCTTGAAAATGCTAAAAATCCATGTGATAACTAAATCCTTTGGTCATTTTGTTTCATCCCATGTTACAACTAATCTCCCAACATTTTTGTCCAAAATTTGTTATTTTTTTCCTCTTTTTGGATTTGTAAGGAAATGATTACATTTGAAAATGTTTTAAATATATCATATCATGTTATATTTATATTTAATTTGGGAAATTAATAGAAAATAACATTATATATATATATATATATATATATATATATATATATATATATATATACATATATATATATATATAATGAAAAAATAAAAAACTTTCTCTTATGTTTTATATTACATTCAATATTTAAATATTTAAATTCGATAATAAAAACATATCATGTTATTTAATATATAAAATAATTACATAAAAAAGTTTTTGTTGGATTAATCATCTTTAAAGCGATAATACTATGTTACTTTATGTGTTAAATTTTATTTTATAAAAATAAGTGTATAAAAAAATCATAGAGATATGCGTATCTCATATCTTAATATCTTAATACATAACCAACATATCTAATACAAAAAGGTAATAAAAAGGAAGCTAGATGAATAAGATATCTTATAAATTACATGATTCAATAATTCATGTTGGGTTATGGGCATGGGTCATATGTGAGCTTGACTGGAGCCCATAGGACACAGCTACCAGGTGTCTTATAGTTCACCGAAAGTCGACGTGACTTTTAAGGCTGCCGATTAAAGTTAAAAAAAGCAAGTTTGAGAGCAAAAATGAAAAGAAATCGAGGATGCGCAATATGCTAATTCAAGAAGTTCTATAAAATTAAACGTATTTGGGATATTTTCAAAATTATATGCATGGCATGTCAAGTTATTTATTTTCCTTTTAGTTTATTTGTGCCTTGTTTTTATTTTATTTAGATTTGTTTTCTTTTTATTGTTTAGGTGTGATCTGGTTAAAGATTACATTCAGATATTTTGTTTTTTATTTTCCTTTAGTTTAGTAACTACCTCATATAAAGTATAAAGGCATGTTTATAATATAATTATGAGAATAATATGAATTAAAAATTGTGAGGTATTCTACTCTTTTGGTTTTAAAAAGAACACTGAAACTTTATAGGATTTTTCTTTTGGCGTTCATCTGTCTTGTAAGTGCCAGTAAGTTAGATATAGTGTCTTCTTTATCCTTTGAGCACACCAAATTAACATTTTCATGATTTGTTAGTAGCGTCTTCATTTCATCACTATCATGACTTATCAGTAAACATTTTGCGGTGAGTTGGCAGCGTGTGTTGTCGACTTATCAGTCAAACCATTAATGTAGTTGATTGTGAAATATCATCTCATCAGACTTCTCCCAATCAAATCATTCATAATTGATGTCAGGTATTCATACCTCTTTGAACTTTATGAAGTAAGGTGATCCAAGGTATCATGTTCTTGATTGTGTCGGTCATTGACAACCTTGTATCAAATTGGTATTAAAGCTAGTTCTCGTCAGGTTTGCTTTTCTTTTAAAGTTTTATTTAAAAAAAAATCAAATTTTCAAAAAAAAAAAAAAGAAAAGAAAAGAATTCATTTGAGGTCAATGAAGATTTTGGGACAAATATTTTTTCTCAAGAGGAGGAGAATGATGCAAAGTCAAGACATGACTTCTAAGACTGTAGTTAAAGGTAAAAAAAATGCAGGTTTGGAGAGCAGAAGAAAAGAAGATTAAAGATGCACTCAATATGCTAATTCAAGTTATAGAAGAATCTAGACGTATTTTGGATGTTTTATAGATTTGATTATATGGTTTACATGCCAAGTTATTTACTTTCCTTTTAGTTTATTTATTTTCCTTAGTTTATTTTTATTTAGATTTGTTTCATTTTCTTGTTTTAGGTGTGATCTAGGTAAAAGATTGCAGTAGATATTTTGTTTATATTTCCTTTATAGTTTATAGCCTATATAAAGACATGTTTATAATGTAATTATACAGAAAAATATGAATTAAAAATTGTGAGTTTTATCCTCTTTGGTTCTCCAAATAACTTTTGAACTTATCGGATTTTTCCATAGCGTTCATCCTATCGACTTATCTATCAACCCTTTCATAGTTGATTGTGGTGTCTTCATTCCATCGACTTATTAATAATCCTTTCCATAACTAATTATGGCGTCTTAACTATCTATGACTTATCAATTAACTTTTCCATAATTGATTATGGATTATTCATTCTATCAATTTATCAATTAGCAATTTCATAGTTGATTGTGATGTCTTTACTATCTCCAACTTATCAATCAACCTTTCCATAGTTAATTATAGTATTTTTATCCCATCGACTTATCAATTAACCATTCCATAGTTGATTGTAGCGTATTCATCTCATCGACTTATCAATCAACTATTCCATAGTTAATTGTGGCGTTTTCATCTCATCGACTTATTAATCAATCATTCCATAATTGACTGTGGCATTTTCACTTTTCCCCTTCAACCTTGATCGTAGAATGATTCAAGAAAGTATCATGTTGCAATTTCATCAGTCTGTGACAACCTTGCATCAAATTGGTATCAGAGCTAGTTATCGTCATGTTTGCTTATCTTTTAAAGTTTTATTTTAAAAAAAAATCAATTTTTCAAAAAAAAAGAAAGGAATCCATTTGAGGTCCATGAAGATTTGGGGACAAATCTTTTTTCTCAAGAGAAGGAGAATACAAAGTCAAGAGTACTTACTTACACTGCAAAGAAGTTCAAAAAATGCATGTTTTGAGAGCAGAAGGAAAGAAGATCAATGATGCACTCAATATGCTAATTCAAGTTCTAGAAGAATCTATACGCATTTGAGATGTTTTATATATCAGATTGTATGGCTTGCATGTCAAATTATTTACTTTTCTTTTAGTTTGTTTATTTTTTATTTGTTTTCCTTAGTTTATTTTTATTTAGATTTGTTTTCTTTTCTTGTTTTAGGTGTGATATAGGTTAAATATTGAAGTAGATATTTTGTTTATATTTCCTTTATAGTTTTGTAGCCTATATAAAAGCATGTTTATAATCTAATTATAAAAATAATATGAATTAAAAATTGTAAGAGTTTTCTCCTCTTTTGTTCTCTAAAGAACTTTTGAATTTATAGGATTTTTCTGTGGCATTCATTCTATCGACTTATTAATTAACCCTTCCATAGTTGATTGTAGGGTCTTCATTTCATCGACTTATCAATCTCCCATTCCATAGTTGATGGTGATGCCTTCACTATCCATGACTTATAAATTAACTTTTCCATAGTTGATTGTGACGTCTTCATTTCATCAATTTATCAATCAACCTTTTCATACTTGATTGTGGCTTCTTCATCTCATCGACTTATCAATCAATCATTCCATAATTGATTGTGGCGTCTTCACTTTTCCCCTTCAAACTTGATCTGTAATCCATCCGAGATGTAAGATCCCATCGTGAGTCAGTGGTCGGTCCACAAGACCTCAGACGGTGCCGAAAAGAGAATCAATTACTTTCTTCATTGATGTCAAGGAAGATTTAATGCATGTAGACTTAGGTTACACATTAGTCTCTCCTATAATTAAACTTAGGTTACACATTAATCTCTCCTATAATTAAGCTTAGGTTACACATTAGTCTCTCCTATAATTAAGCAATCACCAATCAATATAACTACAATCTAGGAATACAAAAGGAAAACTGTTATACAAGGAAACTGCTATGCATAGAATACGCCTTTCTATAAATGGAAGATTTTCTATGTTTTAATTTCCTACCACTTCCTAAGTCGAGAGCATGTCCTGCATCTCAACTTGCAATCAGAAGCAAAGACATCTTTTCCCAAAGCTTGGGCCAAGACATCTACCAATTGATGCGAAATACACCAGAAGAATCTGATCCATCTTCAATCTTATCTCTGATGTAATGACAATCCATTTCAAGGTGTCCGGTCCGCTTTATGAAAGACTGGTTTATTGTAATATGCAATGCAAAATTTTGTCACGCAAGATAACAATGCGTTCGATGCAATATCCCACCCAGAAGGTATCTGAGTCAAGTTAACTCACAACAAACACCGCTATGTGATGATATTCGCCACCAAGAAAGCCGGCATTGTTTTCTCGACGCTTTGATCTCCATGAGACTAATGAGGCCAAGAAGACACAATAACCCGTGGTCGATCTTCTAGTGATCGACATCCCGCCCAATCAATCACAATAGGCTCAGAACTAAATCATTATTTGAGGAGAAGAACAACTTCGCTGTGTGCATTCTTAAGATAGCGCACACGGCGTCGGGCCTCCATGAAGCTTACAAGACTCCGATGCATAAACCTCGCTTGGGAGACATGTACACATGTAATATCCTACTGAGACAAGAAGATATATCAATCTACCAACCAACCTTCTATAAATGACCCTGATTCGAAAGTAAATCACCTTTATCAAACAATTTCAAACCTCGCTCCATAGGAGTTTCAATAGGTGCCGCACCTAACAATCCCGCATCCTTAATGATTTCTAAAGCATACTTACTTTGGGAAATGAAAATCCCATTCTTAGAAGAAGATACTTTAATGCCAAGGAAATACTTCAAATCACCAAGATCTTTAAGATGAAATCGACCATGCAGAATTTCTTGACAAGTAGCACACCATGATCATTTCCAAAATCAAAATATCATCAACATATATCAAGAGGGCAATGAAGGACTTACCTTGTATTATGGTGAATAAAGAGTAGTCAGCTCTAGATTGAACATACCCTGTAGCTCGAATAGCTTCCGAGAATTTTGAGAACCACTGCCGAGATGCTTGCTTCAAGCCATACAGTGACTTATGTAATCGACACACCAGTTATCCTCTCTCGTCTCTGTAAGCCCCCGTCACGTGACATGTAAAGCTCTTCATGAAGATCGCGTGAAGGAAGGCTACAGCACATCTGCTAATGGTGAAGAGACCACCTCGAGCAAAGAATTCAAGGTAAGGAGATAAATGAACGTTGATGATTTTGGCAGCTGGAGAGAAAGTATCCTAATAATCGACACTTCTCCAATCAGGTGAACTCCTTGGCAACTAATCTGCCAGATCGCTTAATCGATCCATCAACGATGTTTAATCTATAGACCCATCGACAACCTATCGACGCCTTCCTCGAAGAGATGAGAGTCCAAGTACCATTGAGTTGAAGGCCCGCACTGACCGACGCTTCCGCCATTCAGATGGAGGACTAGCTTCGTATCAATCTTGGCTCGTGACTGGATCGATCCGGGCAATAAAAGAGCGATGTGCGTGCTGGTAATGGTGGATATGAAACATACTCACTAAGCGGGATAACCCGTACCTTTAATGTTCCGGGAAGCAAGGAAGGACTGTCGCAGCAGCCATGGAGGTAGATAATGGCATAATCTCCGTAGTTTCGCAGGATTACGAGCTGACCGAGCGACTAAGGCTTGATCAGTCGGCTGGGGAGAGCTAGGTAGCGCTGGGATGGGCCTCTGGAGGGAGGATAAAGAAGGAAGTATGACGAGGATGAAGGAAGGATGATGTAGGCGCCGGAATGGCTACGGCCGGTTGGTGCATCCTGGGGCGACGAGTGTAGTTTCTGAGGAGCCGCAGTGGGATGCTCATCGGGTCGCTTACTTCATGGAGGAACGGAGATTAGAAATCATGGGGGAAGAGACGGTATGCACTTAAGTGGGTGTGTCTGAATTGGGTGCGACAAAAGAAGAGGAATCTAGGTCGTGAATTGGAGTAGGAATTGGGCATGAAGAATAGCCCAAATTAGAGGGAGGGAGGACAAACTCAGAGGAAGCATAAGGAAAGTGATTTTCATGAAAATGTACATCCCTGCTGGTGAATATTTTTCTGGTGGATAGATTGAACAATTTATAAGCTTTTTGTCCAACGGGATAACCAATGAAGATACAAGTAATGGCACGGTGATCGAACTTATGGGAAACATGGACATTGGTAGCATAAACGAGACAACCAAACACACGGAGGTGAGAGTAAGAGGGTGGTTTTGAGTAAAGGCTTTCAAATGGTGTTTTGAAATAGAGAACGGGTGAAGGTAAGCCATGATGATATGGACTACGGTGAGGGCTTATCTCCCAAAATTGATTAGGAGCTGGAGCTTGAATTTCAAGGCTCGTGGTAACTTGTGTAATGGCAGAGCCAAGGTTTCCACCACCTCCCATTTTGTCGGGGCGTGCAAACACAAGAGTGCTAGAAAAGAACACCATTATGTTTGAAAAGGATCGAGTGAGCACCCTCCACCATTGTCACTTCAAAATTTTTGATATGAGATTCAAATTGAGGAAACATAACTAAAGAAATGTTTCGTCAGGTTTTCATCTTTATGTTTCACGTAAAATCCAAGTGAAGTCGCTGCGGTAATCATCAACAATAGTAAGGAAATAATGCACTAGAAAGTGAAGAATATTTATAACGACCCCAAACAAGTTGCAAATGAATAAGATCAAATGGTTTTTTTGATGAGATTTGTACTAGTACCAAAGGTAATGGATGTTGCTTTGCCAAAGGACAAATAGGCAAGCGTTATTGGGATCGAATCAAAATTTTAAAAAGTTCTTAGCAATGAAACTCAGACGAGAATGGGAAATATGCCCTAAACGACTATGCCATAGATCAATAGATGAGGTGGTGAGGTTGCAGGTTGGTTGGCGGTTTGGTGATGAATGAGAAGTGGTCCCGATTTTCCTTGTTGTTAACGCCGCTAAGTAATACAATCCATCACGCTGCTTACCCAAACCAATCATCCTCCTTGTAGCCAGATCCTACAAAACACACCAATGAGGGAAAATTTTCATTGAACAATTCAGGTCTCTTGTCAGCCGACTAACTGACAGTAAATCGAATTTTGAAATGTAGTACACATAATACATCACGCAGATAATAAATAAGAGTTTAGCTGAAGGATCCTCGCGACAATGTTAGCCTTTTCCACTAAAGTAACAATACCGGAGGCAATGAAATATTTTTATCTTCACGGCAAGAAAACTTTTGTGGCGAAGAGATATGATTCACAGACCGCTAACGATGATCCGCTGAGGAGAAGGAATTTTAGACAAAACCCGGTTTTGCTACAACTCAGATTCGGCTTCTCGAGAACTCAGGTACTCTCATCTTGTCATTTAGAAGGACAAGAGCCGTTAGTTGTGCTTTCCGAGATTCCGCCACCATCGATTTCTCATCATCTTTGTTTCCGCACTATCGTAGTCTCTGATTAGCCATGTATATTCTTGCGGCTAAAAATGGAACTCCGCTTCGTTTTTTGCGTCCTCGAGGATATCCGTGCAACCGATGTTTTCAACAAAGTGTCCCATGCTCCCACAATAGGCGACCAGGTCGCCTCTGGAAAGATCCCGAATCGCGCTTTGTTTTTATCAAACCTTCGAATCTGTGGAACCGGCCAGAGAAGTGGTCTAAACGGCTCGACTTGCATTCCTGGGGCCGAATTGTTTTTCATCCGATTGCTCCTTACTGGCCATGGCAAATACTGAATTAGAATAATATGCAACGTGTGTTGCACTAAGCCTTTGTTTTTCTTCTCTAAAGATTACGTAAGAATATGCTTGATGCATTGTAAGGAAAGGATTCATGAGAAGTATCTACCCACGAATTGCGCTATAAGATTCATTCAACCCCATAAGAAATTGCATCAATTCGCTGATCCCGGCCGCAACGCCGACGCATCATCAGACGGCCAGTTCATCCCACAAGCTCTGAGTTCTCGTGGTAATAAATCGAGATAGAAAGCCGCCTGCTGATGGCAATCTCTCGATCTCAAATACGCGAGGTGCATTGTTTGAGAGAATCGCCACGGCGATCTTCCCAAACCTCATGAGCAGCTGTATAATAGATTACGAGTTCAAATTTCGTGGATTGAGAGTGTTAATGATCCAGAATTCAGTATCATTGCAAATGCATTCAAGTTAAGGCATAAATATCGTGATGAGTTTCTTCCGGCTGCGCCTTGATGGTGCCATTGACAAAACCCAATTCTATTCTCGCATTCAAAGCCAAGATCATCGCTCGCGCTGCCGAGAAGTTATTCCATCTCGTGGGCTCGGAAATCAAAACCAAACCTGGATGATCTGAGTAGTGAGTGAAATAAGGGTTTGAGAGATCAGACTTTGATGTGTCTGATTTTGATGTTCCAGAATCATTCATGGTGGCCGAAGGATGAGAGATTGCTGCACGAGAAGGTAGAGTGCTACTACAATGGAGTCAGGATTTTAGTTCCGCCTCGATACTACGAAAAGGAAAAGAGAATTACGAATTACTTTCATTGATGTCAAGGAAGGATTTATACGTATGCGTACTTAGGTTACACATTAGTCTCTCCTATAATTAAGCTTTAGGTTACACATTGGTCTCTCCTATAATTAAGCCAGTTACACATTAGTCTTCCTATAATTGCAATTACCAATCAATATAATTCAATCTAGGAATACAAAAGGAAAATCGTTATAAGGAAAAACCGTTATGCATGTCACGTCTATAAATGGAAGATTTTCTATGTTAATTTCCTAACAGCATTAAATTGGTATCAAAGCTAGTTCTCGTGAGGTTTGATTATTTTTTAAAGTTTTATTTAAAAAAATTCATTTTTTCAAAAAAAATAAAAAAGAAAAAAGAAAATAAAAGAAAAGAAAATAAATTCATTTGAGGTCAATGAAGATTTGGGGACAATATTTTTTCTCAAGAGGAGGAGAATGATGCAAAGTCAAGGCATGACTTCTAAGACTACAGTTAAAGTTCAAAAAGGCGTGTTTCGAGCATGTTAAAAGCAAGATTACGATGCACTCAATATGCTAATTCAAGTTTTAGAAGAATCTAGACATATTTAAGATGTTTTATAGATCAAATTGTATGGCTTACATACTAAGTTATTTACTTTCCTTTTAGTTTATTTATTTTTTATTTGTTTTCCTTAGTTTATTTTTATTTAGATTTGTTTTCTTTTCTTGTTTTAGGTGTGATCAAGGTTAAAGATTGCAGTAGATATTTTGTTTATATTTCCTTTATAGTTTGAAGCCTATGTAAAACCGTGTTTATAATGTAATTATACAAAATAATATGAATTAAAATTTGTGAGAGACTTCTCCTCTTTGGTTCTCCAAAGCACTTTTTAACTTATAGGATTTTTTCATGGCTTTAATCCTATCGACTTATTAATCAACCATTCCATAGTTGATCGTAGTGTCTTTATTTCATCGACGTATCAATAAGTCATTCCATAGTTGATTGTGGCGTCTTCACCACTCCCGACTTATAAATTATGTTTTCCAAGTTGATTGTGACATCTTCATTCCATTGACTTATCAATCAGCCATTCCATGGTTGATTGTAGCATCTTCACTAACCCCGACTTATCAATCAACATTTTCATAGTTGATTGTGACGTCTTCATCCCATTGACTTATCAATCAACCATTCCATAGTTGATTGTAACGTCTTCATCCAATCGACTTATTAGTCAACCCTTCCATAGTTAATCGTGACGTCTTCATCTCATCAACTTATCAATCAATCATTCTATAATTGATTATGTCGTCTTCACTTTTCCCCTTCGAACTTGATCGTAGAACAATTCAAGAGAATATCCTATTGCAAGTTACGTTGGTCCGCGACAACCTTGCATCAAATTGGTATTAGATCTAGTTCTCGCCAGGTTTGTTTATCCTTTAAAGTTTTATTTAAAAAAAAAAATTCAAATTTTCAAAAAAAATAAAAATTAAGAAAAGAAAAGAATCCATTTGAGGTTAATGAAGATTTTGGGGACAAATATTTTTTTTTTCAAGAGGAGGAGAATGATGCAAAGTCAAGACATGACTTCTAAGACTACAATTAAAGTTCCAAAAAGGCAAGTTTTGAGAGCAGAAGGAAATAAGATTAAGGATGCACTCAATATGCTAATTCGAGTTCTAGAAGAATCTAGACGTATTTGAGATGTTTTCTAGATCATATTGTAAGGCTTGCATGCCAAGTTATTTACTTTCTTTTTACTTTATTTATTTTCCTTAGTTTATTTTTATTTAGATTGGTTTTTCTTTTCTTGTTTTAGGTGTTATCTAGGTTAACGATTGTAGTAGATATTTTGTTTCTTCATTTTATAGTTTGTAGTCTATATAAAGACATGTTTATAATGTAATTATATAGAAGAATATGAATTAAAAATTGTAAGAGTTTTCTTCTCTTTAGTTCTTTAAATAACTTTTGAACTTATCGGATTTTTCCATGACGTTCATCCTATCGACTTATCAATCAACCCTTCCATAGTTAAATGTGACGTCTTCATTCCATCGACTTATCAATCAGCCTTTCCATAGTTGATTGTGGCATCTTCACTATCCTACCTTATTAATTAACATTTCCATAGTTGATTGCACGTTCCATCTAATTTAACAATCAACCCTATAGTCGACGCGCCTTCACTATCCTCTACCTCTATCAATCAACTTTTCATGGTTGATCATGCAGGTCTTCATCCCATCGCGCCACAATCAACCTTCCATAATAATGATTGTAGCGTCTTCATCTCATCGACTTATTAATTAATCATTCCATAATTGATTGTGGCATATTCACTTTTCCTCTTCGAACTTGATCGTAGAATGATCTAAGGGAGTATCCTGTTGTGAGTTGCGTCAGTCTATGACAACCTTGCATCAAATTGGTATCAGAGCTAGTTTTCGTAAGGATTGCTTATCTTTTGATGTTTTATTTAAAAAAAAAAAAATTCATTATTTGTCAATGAAGATTTGGGGACAAATATTTTTTCTTAAGAGGAGGAGAATGATGCAAAGTCAATGCATGACTTCTAAGACTGTAGTTAAATTTCCAAAAAGGCAGGTTTTGAGAGTAGAAGGAAAGAAGATAAAGGATGCACTCAATATGCTAATTCAAGTTCTACAATAATCTAAACGCATTTGGGATGTTTTCTAGATAAGATTGTATGACTTGCATGTCAAGTTATTTACTTTCTTTTTAGTTTATTTATTTATTTTTTTCCTTAGTTTATTTTTATTTAGATTTGTTTCATTTTCTTATTTTAGGTGTGATCTAAGTTAATGATTGCAGTAGATATTTTGTTTATATTTTGTTTCTAGTTTGAAGCCTATATAAATGCATGTTTATAATGTAATTATACAAAAGAATACGAATTAAAAATTGTGAGAATTTTCTTCTCTTTGGTTCTCCAAAGAACTTTTGAACTTATTTGATTTTTTCGTGGCTTTCATCCTATCGACTTATCAATCAATCTTTACATAGTTGATTGTGACATCTTCATTCCATCGACTTATCAATAAGTCATTGCATAGTTGATTGTGGCGTCTTCACTATTTTTCATAATTGATTGTGTTGTCTTTATTCCATCGACTTATCAACCAACATTTCCATAGTTGATTGTTGTGTCTTCACTATCCTTGACTTATCAATCAATCTTCCATAATCGATCGCAAGGCCTTTTATTCCATCGAATTTATCAATCATCATTTCTGATACGCGATTGCGGGTATCTTCATTATCCTCGACTTATCAATCAACCTTTCCATAATTGATTACATGCCTTTATTCCATCGGGATTATCAATCATCATTTCTATAAAGGACAGAGATCTTCATTCCTTATCGACTTATCAATCAATCATTCCATAATTGATTGTGGCCTCTTCACTTTTCCCCTTCGAACCTTATAGTAGAACGATCCAAGAGAGTATCCTATTGCGAGTTACGTCGGTCTGCGACAACCTTGCATCATATAGCCTTTATGTATATAAGGGAAATTGCATATTTTTTTATGTAGAGTATGAGACATAATAACATAGAAAATTATGATCCCCCATAAGACCTTTTTCATCCAAAACACAGAGATTCAAAGGTGTTGTGAAACATCAACCCAGGTTCTAGTAGTCTTTCTTGAAGCATTGAACATATATTTTCATATCTTAATTATTTTCATGTAAATACTCGTTTCTGCTCCTGAAATAGTTAACATTGGTATCAAAGTCAATTATAATATGCTTTTGTGCTTGATTTGGATGATCATAATATTTTCTTATGAAGAATATATTAACATACATGTATTTCCGTATGCATATTCATGTTTTTTTAAATAAATAGCGACTGTATGCTATTACAATATAGATGTGCCTAGAAAGCTCTCGTTAAGAGTTTTTCATCGAGTTTTTTTTTTTCCAGATTTTTCTGATATCTATGTTATTTATTATGATTTTTTAAAATTTTAAATAGTTAATTAAAAATCTTAAACGATTTATTCCTAGCATCAAATTGGTATGGTTGGAAAAATCTCGAAAAGAGCTTTCTAGCAATTATTTTCTTCGGATTTTTTTTTCATGAACTAAGTTTTTAAGTTCTAGATAATTTTTGGAATTTATTTTTTAAATTTTGAAATACTAGTTCCTGCGAAACCTATCACATTATTAATAGGCGTAGTTTTTTCTCAAACACCATCATAAGAGTATCTCCAAGAAATATCTAAAATCAAGATCTAAAGCCTATATTAGCTCCCAAAAGCTCACGTTGAGATTTAATGAAAGCTTTTATGTGAAACATCTCCACAGCCGAAAGATCTAAAATTTTATCTATCCTAAATATATTCCAATTTTACCCTCGTCTCTTCCTTAATAATTACATCATTGCACTTTCCATTCATTTATATCCCATACACTATAAATTTCATTGCTATGCAAAATAAATTTTCCATCCTTCAAACACTTATCGCAATAATAATTTCTAAGAATAGATGGGACAAATATCGCAGAACTATTAACTACAATATTTTCGGGAAAATATTGCTAAACTATTCACTAAAGAATACTTTTGCTCTCATTATCGCTTCCATTACCTGAAATCGCTTTCAATTTGAAGATCTATATTTACTCGCTCATCATTGAGACGCTTCTAAGAGAGTGAACGTAGCTACTGCTATAGTAGTAGGCAAATTCTTTCCACGTGTCTCTCTTAGATTGGAGACACATGGCAAGTATAGGAAAGGCATCTCTACGGTGATGTGATAGCATCTGACTGCACCACATTTAAGGCCTTGAAGGGAAGGGTTGGTGAAATTTCACACAATTTGCTACCAAAACTTGAACAGACACGATTTTAACGGGTTTGAGTTGACTATCATAGTGTTGGGTTGAATTCGCGTTAACCTATTTAGTAAATAGGCCATTTTCCAGTCAACCAGCAAAACTTGACTGACTCGTTAATTCTTCAATTTAATATCATTCAAAATCAAGTTAAATTACGAAAAAACAAATTAAAGTTAACATATGACAAGGGTATTTCAATAAATTGATGTGTTAATCATGATATAAATAATATTTTTCTCTTAAAACCCTAAGATTTATCTTTCTTCACCCACAACGCCCAGATCCTCTCAAGCCTCAAAAATCTCATCTTTCATCTCAAGCCTCAAAGCATTCTAGCTTTCGCAAAGGGTTTTTGGTCTCCTTTTCTCTCTAGTTGGCAGTCCATGGTGTGTTTGGGGTGAATGGAAAATCTTTGAGAGAAGAAAAGAGAAGAAAAGGTAAGGGAAAAAGTTTTGTGTTGTTTCTGGAAATTTATGGTTTCTCTCTTGTCAACCATTGGATAATTCCGAGTTTTGGATGTGTTATGAGACACATTGATCTACAATCTAAATGGTGAAGATCGTGTTTTGAAGTTCTGGTTCAGAGCTACACTCGTTTGAACCAGGTAGTTGCTGAATTGGTTTCAATTTAGAGCAATTTCATTATAACCGTTGGATTGTTATGGATTTTGGGTATGTTTGAGATAAACATTGATCTAAATTATGAATGGTGGAGATTGAGATTTTTGACTTGAGGAATGAGTTATCATAACATAATCATGGCAATTATCTCACTCTCATTATAAACACACCGGATCCTCTCACCAAAAACTATCCACACTTTGTTTGACATGAAAGGTGTAACGCTCAGTTACTACTTAAACTGTAACACTCATATAATTTTTTTTTTTTTTTTTTTACTATAATCTTGTTCATTCATATACTGTTAAACATTTAACTTGAATATATTCTGTAGCAGCGAATTACAAAATATATTCAAACTTCATAAATGGGAGTGTTCAACATATACAAACTTTACATTGTTTACAAAAAAAAAAACAAATACATATACAAAATGTAATTACAGCGCCTTCAACCTAAGATTGCTATTGACTCCTATTACGACGCTGACAATCTGTGCTTGGGGCTCCTCGATTCAGACTCCACAATGCATGTTCATCTCGCCGTTTATAACATGTTTTAATAATACTCTACGGATCTAATTCTAATAAGGATCATCACACGTTAGACACATGCATATACATATTTCATACATATCATTTTCACATGCTTATACATATCTCATACTTACTTATCATATCATGTTTCATTTCTTATCATTGTTCGTATACATTTTGAATCATTTTACACTTTGCTTCTTGTTCTTGTCATAGTATACTTATCATCACATAGCAGTATTATACTTCTCATATCATATCATTTATCATATTCACGGTATTATTCTGTCATTTGTTTTAATAAGCTTCATGCCCGTACATACACAAGGACACAGAACCATTATAAGCTACCGAGACGCCATATCAGACGGCACAAATCGACTCTCTATGGGCTACCGAAAACGCCATTATCATTGAAGAACAAGACAAAGGACTTTTATGCCCGGTTGAAGCCGTGAATGACTCAAACTACCTAACCGATCGCCAAGATGTTGCGCACTTTTATCCCTAATAGGCATGTCCATCTATCCCTCTACTAGGTTCTAAGCAGACAATCAAATTTTATTTCATTTTTAGTACATATCTCATATCCTCGAATAACTATTGTTATCCGGTAATCATATGCGATATTTATGATCATTTACTCTTATTTTTAAATTTTTCATGTATTTCCGTATACTATCAAATATTTCTCACAAACAAAGCTCCCTTTTAGACAAATTTTCTAGGTCCAATGGGGTTCAAATTTGAAGACACCTATTTCAAGGATATTTGTTCTCTTAGAAGTATAGTTTAACCAGAATTTTGAATCACTCTAATTGGATGAGTGAAACTCAACTTATGGCCTAAACAACCAGGATCACTCTAATGTCAAAACAGAACCAACTGTGTCATGCAACCTAGCTCTCCTTTGACAAAATTCTGTGTGCATTGGGGTCCAAATTTGCATACACTTGTTTCAAGGATATTTGTTCTCCTAAAATTCTAGTTTACCTATGATTTTGAATCACTCAATTTGGATGAGTGATGTCCAGGTTATGGCCAAAACAACCAAGACTACTCTAATGTCAAAACACCAGCTGTGTCATGCAACCTAGCTCTCTTTTGATGAATTTCTGGGTGCATTGGGGTCCAAATTTGCATATACCTATTTCAAGGAGATTTGTTCTCCTAGAAGTATACTTCGCCCAAAATTTTAAATCACTTAATTTGAATGAGTGATGACCAAGTTATGGTCAAAACAAAAACATGAGTTTAAAAAAAAGGGACAGCATATACAAATTTTTCTTCCATTGAGGACCATAACCAAACCAAACACATTTGTAAGTTAGGGTTTTCCTAACCTACATATAGATAAAGAAAGAGGTTAGAAAATTCATAACCCCACATGAATTCCATACAAATCCATACACATATTTCATACAATTCCTTAACTAATATCCATAACATAAAAGCTTCTTCTTCTCTCCTTCCTTTCTTCCTTCTTCTTCTTCTCTTCTTCTCTTCTCTCCTTCTCTTCTTCTCATCTTCTTTTCTCTCTACGTAAATGCCTTAATTCTAAGCCAAAATGGGATATGTTTAAGACCATGTTTGGTTTTATCCATTTTTGAATCTAATTTTCCATTTTTTGCTAATTGGTCATTTCCCTTTCTATTATTTGCAATCAACTTATTCCATATTCTTACTTAGCATATAATCTTTTCATCTTATGACCTTTAAGTTCTGGATTGATAAAATTACTACACTCTACCTTGACTCCTTAGATTAATCTCCAAGTTTTACTTATTTATTTTTAGCATTATTTTTTATTTCAAAAAATATGCATTTATTTCTTTAAGATACCTTAAACATTATATAAAACGCTGCGATATAATTTGTGATATTACAAGTGCCAATTCATGATTTCCTCTATTTAATCTTTCTTAGTTTTACGATTTCATGGCATTTTTAATATTCTAAGGGGACAATCTTGAAATGGATTAACCCTAAAATTCTATAGCAAAAAATATATATTTTTGTAAATTAAAGTAAAAGGTATATAGGCTAGACACCTCTCACTTAGGCCACCCTTGACTTGACTAAGTTTGATTGAGAGGAAAGACAATGTCACACCTTTTCATTTTATTTCTAGTTTTATTAATTTTTTTTGCTTTCAATTTTAGCAAATATCCTTAATAATTTGTCTTTGGTCGCTTGTATCTTTTAATATGTCGTTGAATGTTGAGTTTATGATTTCCCTAGTCTAATGTTCCTTAGTTTTATGATTTCATAGTGTTTTTAATCTTCTAAGGAGACAACCTTGAAAAGGGATTAACTTTGAAATTCTATGGCTGAAAATAAATATTTATGTAAATTAAAATAAAAAGGTATATAAGTTAGAAACCTCTCACTAGGGTCGCCCTTGCCCTGATTGGGTTTGATTGAGAGAAAAGACAATGACATGTACATTTTCATTTTATTTATAGTTGAATTAAATTTTTCTGCTTTCAATTTTAGCAAATATCCTTAATGATTTGTCTTTGGCCGCCTGTATCTTTTGACATAATGTCAAATGTTGAGTTTATGAATTTGGTGTGTGTGTGTATGTTTTTACTAATTTTAAGTGTACAAATAGAAAATTATGAAATTTTAAAAAACTAAGGATTTTTTTTATGGATCAAGAAAAAACATATGAGATGAAAGAATTTATTAATTGTTATCTTAAAATTCTTATTTCTTCTAAAATTGCTGAAATAGAAAATGAAGTAATTGAAGTTGAAGTGCTAGAAGAACATCATAATGCAAAGAACACAAGTAAAGGGAAAACAAAACCGACTTTAGAAGTTTGGAATTTCTTTGAAATGCTTTCACTAAATGCTAATAACAAACAAAGATGCAAATGCAAAAACCGTGGAACTATTTATCTTATAGAAAGTAAATATGGAACTAGTAATATGAAAAGACATATTGATGCTTGCATACGGAAAACACACGTGACATTGAATAACTATTTATTTCTCGAAGTCGTGGTTCTATGTCAATACATGCTAAAAAATTTAGTCAAGAAAAATTATGTGAATTGTTAATCATGACTATCATCATGAATGACTTATCATTTCAATTTGGTTGAGTATGATGCTATTAGAGATATTTTTATTTATTTGTGTGGGGAAGTCAAATATATCATTAGGAATATTGCCAAAATAAATGTTTTGAAGATGCATAAAAGGGAAAAACAAAACTTAAATTCCTGTTGGAGTTAGTTAATTGTAATTTTTTTTATGGGTACTTATGTATCACAACACATTTCTTTGATCAGGATGAGGGGTTACAGAAAATGATTCTTACCTTTTGTTATATTCCACCTCCACATACTGATATTTGCTTAACTGAGAAAATACTTGCACTATTAATTGAATAGGGAATTGAAAAAAAAAATTGTCTTCCATCATTATGGATAATGCTTCCAATAATGATTCATTTATTAAGATGTTGAAATATCGGTTGAACCTGATAGATTCACTATTATGTGGTGGTGAATGTAACACCCCAAAATATACCCTATTACTAACACGCTTAGGTATAAAATAAAGTTAAAATTTATCTGCTTCGAAAAAATGACATTTTTTAAGGAAAAATGGTAAAACTATAATTTTGTAACTTTGGAAAATTTCCGAAAATTTCAGATCTCGATGACGAAACTGATATCACCGCTGAATTGTTCATAAATCTAGTCACCCATGCTAATTTCTGAATTCTCAACAATCGATTTTTCACTTAATTTCGAGAAGACGGCATCGATCGACTAAAACGTGGATTTTAGAAAACTTTAAAAATATCAAATATTAAAGGAATGTCCATTTAAGATAAATAGACCAAAACCTGAATCAAATAAATTGCTTGAAATTAAATTCGACCGAGATTTACATGACATGTGCAATCCCACGTTGCTTTATATATATATATATATATATATATATATATATATATATATATATGAAGGGGAGGAAGAGGGAGGCAGCCGGGAGAGAGAGAAAATTTGATTTGATTTTTCTTTTTGCTCGCTTCTTCGACATTTAGTTTAATCGTCTAATTGGTCACGCTAACAAAAGTTCATCCACTGACGAGGCTACGCGAAGACAAAAACACGGATTTCTACTAGAATTGGCAAGAAATTGAAAATCCAAGTTTCAAAAGATTATCTCATATCTACGCTGCTGATCGGCCGTGGGACGCGCATTTAATACCAAGCAGATAAGCTTGATCCACGACGCGAAGCATAAGATTTAAAATCTCGGAAGCTCACAACTCCACGGTGCAGCTTAATTTTTACTTTAAATAAAAGTCGCGTAATGACATAAGTTGTTTTCTGTACCGCAGCAGCTACGTGATTTAATCCCAAAATCAGGACTGAATATTAGAACTTTAGGATCGACTCTTTGAGCAAATTCCGAACTCGTATTGGAAGAATACAAATTAGATAAAGAATCAGAATATATATGACTAGATAATACGATATGAATAAAATGAACAGAATACATAAATGAATAGTGATATGAATATGAATACATGAATGATAGATACAAATGATAGGAAACAAGATATGGAAAGTATAGAATTAGTATGATTTTGGTACTGATTGTAGGATGGTTTTATGCCGTGTTTTTGACATGTTTGGTACCATGTTCGTGGTATGTTTTGTGGCCTCAATTGGGAGGAT